>JAJEJO010000309.1:252439-517439 GCA_020662805.1 Glaucomys volans | reverse complement strand
TATTACCAAAAGGCTTCTTCTCCCTCCCTGATCACCATCCCTATTCTTCTTCCCAGAAAAAGACACTATCTTGACTTTTGTGATAGTTATTCACTTGCTGTAGGAAATTGATTTTTTGAAGAGATTTGTTTTGTTTTGTTACCGAGTTCCTATTTTGGAATTACCAATGTTCTGCATATGGTAAAGGGACAAAGTCCAAAGAGACTGATCTTTTGAGATCTGTGTGGTAGGATAAAATCCCTTAGAGAAGTCTTACCAAGGTCTGCTGAGTCCAAGTGTCCAGAAAGAGAGGGTATAACCCATACCAAATACTAACTTCCAGAACCAAGTGCTTTTGAAAAAATGGGTTTAAGATCTTCATTACTATATCAAGTCACTATTATTATTATTATTTTTGGGGGGGATACTGGGGATTGAACTCAGGGGCACTCGACCACTGAGCCACATCCCCAGCCCATTTTTGTATTTTATTTAGAAACAGGGTCTCACTGAGTTGCTTAGGGCCTCACTAATTTGCTGAGGCTGGCTTTGAACTCATGATCCTCCTGCCTCAGCCTCCCAAATTGCTGGGATCACAGGTGTACGCCACTGTGCCTGGCTACAAGTCACTATTTAATAAATCAGTCATAGTTGTTCAAAATCTACTAGTGATGGCCTTACAGATAAGAAATGGCTGCATCCAGAGGATACAGTAAAACAGACAAGGACAGTGTTCCAACGTGTCGACTGCCTGAGTGGTCTGGCCTCTAGTGGTTCCAATTCCCCTTGCTTGATGAAATCAACAGTCCTAATTTTTCAATAAACAAAATTTCCTAAGGCAGCTGTCCATAAATATGCATCTTTACTTTGTCTAGCTCCCAGTCTGATAAAAGATGGGACTGGCAGCATACTCAAAGAGGCAAAAGCTTAAGAGCTGTCAGTGCTTACTCTCAGGACCAGGAGCCCAGAAAGTCTGGGTGTAACCAAGAGAAAGACTGAACCTCCCCTTACAGCTTGTGAATAAGCCTAGGAAAGCAACAAAGAAGAAGGGAAGACTCAAAGGCTCTTGAGACCCTTCCTCATGCAACCCCCACCATGACATGTGTCAAGTAAACTTGCAGGGCAACAAACCACGCTCAAAACGTAGTAGCCTAACACAACGACCTGTTATTTCTCAGGATTCCTCGATTTGGGTGGGAAGATCTTGTGTTGATCTCCCCTGGGCATATTTCAGGTGGGGGTCTGCTGGACTGGAAGGACCAACAGGGTTTCACACACAGCTGGAGTTGGCATTGGCCATTGTCTGGAATCCCTTAGATCTCCTCATTCTTCAGTGTTTGTCCCAGGGCAGCTAAGTTCTCAGGGTTTATATGAGCCACTTATTAAAACACTAGTAGCTTGACACCTGTCATAATGGGAGTATTTACACAACAAAAACTTGCAAATGCTATAAATCAGATTTTCTTCTTCTGGAGTGCTGACCTGCCTGACCACCACTTCCACACCTGTGTGTGCCCTGCAGAACCTCGCATTGTGTGTGCCCAGTTTGTGTTTGTGGAATGGAGTCTTCAGTTAAGAGGCAGAGTTGCCAACCATGCTGCAGTTATGTCAAAAATGTCAAACGGGCCTGGAGGTGTGACTCTGTGGTAGAGTTGCTTGCCTGGCAAGTGCACGACCTGGGGTTTGATCCCCAGAACTGCAAAAAAAAAAAAAGGTCAAACAAATTGTAAAATGAGGAGACTGCATCTGAGACAGGTGAGTTTCTATATGGGATACACTGTGATTACTGTACACACACACACACACACACACACACACACACACACACCACATAGCGTAAACGGCATAGCAGCTCTGTTACATCAAACTGTTATGGTGTCTGGAGACGGGGAGTCTTGGACTTTGGCATAAATACATAACTACATACATATGTTCTGAAATAGAAATGGGACAATTAAGTCTCCCACAGGATGGCAAGGCATCTGTAAAGCTCCACTGAAGTTGTGACTGAGGGGGACAAGAAGTTGAGAAGCGGTGAGACAGTTCAAGAAACACAGCTTCTGGTGCACCTTGGTCTCTGTCCTCAGTGTGCTGTCTATGTTCTGTGTGTTTTGATTCCTGCCTTTCTGGGGCTGTCTCTGCTCACGTCTCTATCTCTTCTGCCTTGATTAGAGTGGCTAGTTTGTCTATTTTTCTCTCCATTTGTTTGGGTTTCCCTCAGACCTCTGTCTCAGGGAAAGTGGAGTGTGAGTAGCAAGGCTGGCTGGTTGCTCTTCCCACATGGCTTGCTCTGCTTCTTAGTGGAGCATTTCCTCAGGACCTTGGACTGCAACTACACAGGTCTTGTCACTGACCTGCTGTGTTCCAGGGTTGTTCACATCCTGAGAATGAGTAGTTAGGTCCTGGGGACCTCCTGGCATTATATATCACCCTGGGTATCTTCTCTGCTTCTTCTACTGCCTTTTTTTTTTTTTTTTTTATTTCTTTTTTTAACTTCTTGAGAAGAAGTGAAGGATTAAATCAAAGTACAAAAATACATTCTATCCTTTTTTAGTTGCATTCTATCCTTTTTTAGTTGTCCTCTGCTGGCTTCCCTTCCTCTGCCCATCCTTAAATGTTAGTGTTCCCCAAGGTTTTGTCTTCTGACATTTGGCTTCTGCCTCCTCTCACTCACTGGGTGGTCCCGTGTAATTTAATCTACTCTCAATTGCTGAAACTGATGACCTGCTCCAGACAGCCCCTGATCCACCCTCCATCTCTCCCTGGAGATTCTATTGGAATGTCCCAAACGCTCCCAGGGCTTATCGCACCTTGATCTGAACTTATCTATTTCCTTAAACCTCAATTAATGGGATTCATTCTAAACATCCTCTTCACTTTCAGACAAATCCTACTGATCTACCTGCTACAGTTATCTATTGCTGCATAATGAACCACCCCAAAACTCAGTGGCTTAAAACAATGATTCATTATTTCTCATGATGCTATAGGTAGGCTGCATGTTCCTCTATTGGTTTTTCCTCAGCTCATTAATGTGCATGCAAACCGCTCATCTCAGCTGGGCTGGGAGGCCCAAGACGGCCGTGCTCACATGTCTGGCAGTTGATGTTGGCTATGGGTTGTTGGCTAGAAAGCACCAGTTCTTCTCCACATGACCACTTGTCCTCCAGTAGGCCAGAATGACTTTTTTCCATTGGAGACTCAGGGCAGCTATCCAAACCAGAGAGCCTGAACTTGCCAGGCCTGTTATGCCTAAACTTCAGAACTCTTACATCATGTCTACTGCATTCAATTTGTCAAACCAAGTCACAAGGTCAGACCAGGCTTGTGGGGGTGGAGAAATGGACTCCACTTCTCATGGGAGAAGCAGCAAGGTCACATTGCAGAGGAGCATACTGGTACCAGAATGGGAGGAATTTGTTGACATTAAACAAACTACTGCATTACCATATTAAGGCACATGGAATTTGTTCTATTCAAGGTCTGTCACAACCTGACCTGTTTTAGGAGGATAACTCCAGTAGTTTGTGCATGAGTTGGAAAAACCAGAGATCGGAGATAGAAGCCCAAAAGGGAGCTTATTTCAATAGGCCAGGCAAAAAAGCATAGGGCATTGTCTGTAGGATAGGGATGGGGAATTCAAATGGCAGGATGAAGTAGAATTCAGAGAATTAAGTGTTTAGTGTAAGCTCAGCACTAGCCTAGGTGACGTCAGGGGATGTGGTTAAGCTATTAGTAAAAGAACATGGAGCCAACAAAAAGGTACTCAAACATTTGTCTGGTAATGAGAACTTGAAATCTTAAAAAAAAAAAAAATGGGGAAACAATGCAAAAAGTTAGTGGGAATGAATTGTGCCCCTTTCCTTTGCCTGATAACAGAATCTCTCTTTTTCATGGCGGACCCATTTTAATGTTTCAGATGGGACTGGTGAGCCCCTTATACCACTGCCCCCAGTACTGAAATCTTTCCACTGTAGGGCACATGGCCCAGTGCTGGCCACAGTTGTGCACCCCTGTGGACAGAGCATTGGTCCAAGGATGCACATATGACCCAAATCAGGGCAATAAACTTCCCCACATGCACTACCTCAGAAGTCTGGCTCTTTCTGCTAGATGTGCAAAGCCATGGGAATGAGAGGCTGGAGCTGTCAGAGTCAGGCTGCCCAACATGTAGGAAAAGACTGCAGCAGAGTCAAGAGTGTGAGAGAAGGAGAATGAAAATTATGATTGCTCCTGGATCTAGTCATGCCTAAAACAGATGCAACCCAGATTTCCCTCTTACATAAACCAAGGACTTCCCTTTTTACTAGTATAGGTTGCATTTCTTACACATGCAATTAAAAACATTCTCAATAATACAAACACAACCACAGACTGAATAATCAGGGTCCTAAAGATTCTGGTCCCTTGCTTCTGTGTGCTCCCCTATAAACCATCCTGCACACCACTGTATTATTTTTCCAGACTATTTATTTTGCCATGCAAAAATCTTCTAAAGATCTCTGTTACTTACATACTATTTTAATTCAGTTCAAATGCAATCCAGATTTAACTTGCCTTTTTCAAAAAACCATATTCTCCTAGTATTCCCTCTTGTGAGATTGATTTGTTGACTCAACCTCAAAACTTACTTTCTCATTCCCTTCTTTGCTTTTTTGCTCATTTTGCCTATTCACCCACCTTGGAGAGCCCTCCCACCCACTCTGCCATTGACTCCACCCATACCCAAGGCCCCAATTCAAGTACACTTCTTTCATAAGTGCTTTCTCCGAACATGACTTCCTAAGAGTTCTTTCCCTCTTTTGAACACCTGTTGTACTTACCATCTGTCATGCTCTTTGCACAGGTACTACTTACTATACTGTCTTCTATTGTTATTAAATTCTTTGATTTATGTTAACTTTGTTTCCCTTATGAAAAAAAAAGGGGTTTTTGTTTTTGTTTTTTTAAAGTAATGGAACCAGGGCTAGGCAAATGCTCTATCACTGAGCTACAGCCCCATCCCTTTTTATTTTGAGACAGGGTCTCTCTAAATTGCTGAGGCTGACCTCAAACTTGTGATCCTCCTCCCTCAGTCTCCTGAGTAGATGGGATTACAGGTGTGCCCTTCCTTACCTGGCTTCCTTATTAAAATTTAAATCTGTGAAATGTTTATTGATATAGGGTAAGCACTCAGTTCTTGGTCTGTTTTCTGTTGCTAAAATAGAATATTGTAGACTGAGTAGCTTACAAGAAATTTATTTCTCACATTTCTGGAGGCTGGCAAGTCCAACAGCATGGTGCCAACAACCCTCAAGGGCCTCCTGCTTCCTCATAACAGGGCGGAGGGCAAGGAAGCATGCACTAGATGGAGAGAGCAAGGTGCTGAACCTGCACCAACCCGCTCTCTCAATAACCACAGTGATCCATCCACCAGTTCCAGCAGAGCCCTCGTGACCGATTGATCACCCCCTCACTGGGCCCCACCTCCCAACACCACTGCACTGGGGATTAAGTTTCCAACACAGGAATTTGGGGGGGGGCATATTCAAACCACAGCACTCAGTAAGTTGAAAGAAGACACTCAGTGTCAGGTCAGAGGGAAATAAGTTAGATGGAGACTCTGGTCAAAGAAAACAAAAGGAATTAGAGTTGAGGTGGAATAAATCTAAAAAATAAACATGAGAAAGTGAGTATTTGTGAGGAAGATTGTCCTAGCTCCTGAATTCTCACTTCCTTTTCTATGGTAAAATGTTGCTGCTGGGAAGTGGCTGTCTAGATGAGAAGCACATTCCCCAGCCTGGGCATCTTTCTCAAGGGGCCATTCACCTGGTTCCCAGCAGTGGAGGACAAAGGGAAATGACAGCATCACATCTGGGCCAAGGTGGTGAGGACACAGACGTGCCTTCTCCTCTTTTATCTTCCTTTCCTGTCTGCTGGCTGCACACAGAGGACTCAGGGATCTGGGGGACAATGGATCATAGGATGAAAGAGTCTAGGTCTCTGAATTACCACATGGTGAAAAACTGCCCCCTGATAAGGAGCCCCGGTGTTGGGCTGTGCCCTGAGAGAGCGATAGAGCAATTCTGTTGTGTTCAGCCACTGAAATGTGGAGAATTGATTGTTTCATCAATGTTTTAGTTAGGGTTCTCCAGAGGATCAGAACCTATAGGATACACACATACACAGACACATCCTATACTTGATGGTGTATGTGCATATGGAGAAAGAGAGACAGAGAGAGAGAGAGAGAGAGAGAGAGAGTTATTGGCTCATGTAATTATGGACACTGGCAATTCCAAACTCTTCAGAGGTATGCATCAGGCTGAAGATCCAGGAAGAACTGAGGTTGCAGTTCAAGTCCGGAGCCCACCTGCTGCTGGTGGATTCTTTCCCTCTTGCGTGGGAGAGGTGGGGCTTTGTTCTCTTCAGACTTTCAGTGACTAGGTGAGGCCCACCACATCATGGGAGAGAAACTGCTTTACTCAAAATCAACTGATTTAAATGTTAATCTCATTCAAAAACACCCTCCCAGAAGCATCCAGAATAATATTTGACCACATATATGGGCATCATGGCCCAGCCAAATTGAAACATAAAACTAACCATCCCAAGCAGCTAGTACTTTCCTGATTTATGCCAAGATGGGTTGAGACTAATCTAACCCATGTGGAAATGGCACATTTCTCATTCCCCCATCTTCCCTTGGAGGTTGTTCCTACCCTGGTAAAGAAAAACCATGTTATTTTTAAAGTATGTTGAAAACATCAAAATTTCTACAAAGATTTAATGAAATGTTTGTAGCAAAAGCTCTAGAGGACAGAATATGGTCATCTTACTGTAATCAGTAATTACTGTAATCCCTATCTGTGTAGGGAAGATGTAGTCACCTGAGATCTAATAAGCAAATAATTTTTCTGCCTAGGAGAAGAGTCAGGCACAGTGAAGACAATCACCAGGAAATTGTCCCACATTCCCATCTTCAACAGAGCTCAAGGATGGGTTCTTGGAAAAGAACCCTGCCTCCTGCCATGGTCACCTTGGGACCTCAATCTCAGTTAATCGGGTAGCACAGTAGGACTGAAACTGACCAGGGAACAACTAGAAAAATCAACTTCCTTTTGTTTAGTCTCAAAGACAGCACTAAGGGGTGGGGATGTAGCTCAGTTGGTAGAGTGCTTGCCTTACATGCACAAGACCCTAGGTTCAATCCCAGCACTGCCAAAAAAAAAAAGAGAGAGAGCACTAAAAAGCAAAACATTGCCCTTGCCCCTCACCATAATCTTCTAAACAGTGGAAGGGAATTACTATTATTTTGATTTTTATGATTTCTTAGCTCTGACAACAACATTGAATGCTCACTATACCCAGCATTCTGGTCAATGCCCTGTAATGATGTAGGCAATTTCCTACTTTCTCCAGGAAGTCCACCCTCACCTTTCCAGGGCTCTTTATTCCACAGGTCTTTACTCATTTATTCAACAAATATCAACTGAGCATCTACTACAGAAAAAACAGGATTTGTAAGGAACTCAGAAGTGCAAGCCATGGTCAACTGCATTTCAATAACTCTTTTTTAAAAATAGTTTTTTAGATGTTGATAGACATTTTTTTATTCATTTATTTATATGTGGTGCTGAGAATCGAACCTAGTGCTCACATATGCTAGGCAAGCGCTCTACCACTGAGCCACAACCCCAGCCTCTCAATAACTCTTAATTTCTAGTCTCCGTGTACAATAACTGCCTGTACGAGTGCTTAAAGGATAACACTATCCTACTATAACTCTGTGTTCTTCCTGAATTTTTCTGATCTAGAGTATCTGAACACTATGTCTGTGACTAGCAGGAGTGGCTAGTTTTATGTGTCTCCACTTTAAAAGGACAGTCTGACTTGGCTCTTTTTAAAGACTTCACCATTCCTTCAAATTATAATGGAATTACATAGTTACTAGAAAGAGGGCCTGGGACATGGAAAAAGGGAACAAAGAGATATCATTTGCCTGGTCAAGATGAGAGTATCCAGCAACCTGGTGGCCTGTGGCCCCTTGTCCACTTCCCAAGGACCTCCCCCTGATTCTAGAAGCAGGTAATGGCAGGCATGACTTGGGTAGGAAGATGTTGACTTGCAAAAAATCTCAGCAAAGGACCAGAGCTATTGCACTCCCAGACCACAAGGAAGCCCACCACACAGGAATGGCTTGGTTGGTGCTCACACCCAGAATTGCTGGAGACCAGAGTCTAGAACAAGAAACGCAGCTGTCTGCTGCTACCACCCGCCTCCCCACTTCCACCCCCAACTTGTTCTTGAAGCTTAGTGGGGGTTGGAACCATGTCTCTGGAGCAAATCCTTCTTGTTTGGCAGGGCTGGGCTTTCAGCCAGTGGCCTGTCAGTCCCTGGGCTCTCTCATGCCTCAAAGAGGAGGGTTGGTGTGGGGAGGAGACATCCTACCCTCACCATACGGTGCAGCTTTTAGTTTATTTATCCAACTGCGAAGTTTATACTGAAGTTTAGGTGTTTTCGTTGGGTTGAACAGTCAGTAAATCCTCTGACTAGGTTGCAATTCCAACATCTAAGCTTACCAGTCCTTGCTCCCAAGTTTGACTGCTTCTTTTTTTTTTTTTTTTTCTTTTTTCTGGCTGAACCTCAAAAGGTTAGCTTGGAGAGGCTGGAGGAGGGTGGGATTTCCCCTCATGTCACATAAACAAGGAAGTGAGGGAGGCCTCTGTGCTCTCAGAACGCCAAGCACGAAATGATGTGAGTTCAAGCATTCAAATCACTTGGTTGGCATTAAGCATGAAAAACTTTCTTTTTCATACCAATCAGGTCTGACTCTCCATAATGCATTTGGGGGCTGTGGTTATCACTGTATTTACACTTCAATGCATGCACTGGGTGTTCTGAAAAGTTTTGATAAACAACAATAATAATAATAGCAGCTAACATTTGTATTTATGCTCCTGGCTCTGTGTAAGTGTCTTTAATGAGCATCAAAACACTTTCAATGATTCTCTCTTTACAGTGGAGATAGCTGGGACATGGAAAGTGAAAAACAAAAACAAACAGATAAAAACCTGTCCACAAACACACAATAGGTCATAGTGGAAGCAGGCAGGATTCACACCCTGGGTTCATGGTTTATTAAAGCTCTTTTAATCTATTCCACTATCACATGAGCAAGATAAAGTGACTCAAACCTTGACAAACCCATGGAGGACATTTTCTGTGTAAAGGAATCTGGTGAATATGTTCATCAAGTAAATAATGTCTAGATTCTGTGTAAATCCACATTTTCATATTTGCTTTTTGGCATGCTTAAGGTGAGCTACCTATCCCTATTTGGGAAAGTAATATTATTAAGGAATATTAAAGGGGCCTCTCCTTTTTTTTTTTTCTTTTGGAACCGGGGATTGAAACTCAGGGACACTCCGCCACTGAACCACATCCCCAGCCCTATTTTGTATTTTATTTAGAGACAGGGTCTCACTAAGTTGCTTAGGGCCTTGCTAAGTTGCTGAGCCTGGCTTTGAACTCGTGAACCTCCTGGCTCAGCCTCCCAAGTCGCTTGGATTACAGGTGTGTGCCACCACACCCGGCTAAAGGGGCCTCTCTTTACTCCTTTGATAGATGTTCATTGAATGAGCCTCTGTGGGACACTAAGATGAGAACAACAGATGACCCCTGCCTCAGGCAGCATGTAGTTTTCTCCAACCCTTACTACTCATGCTTTAAAAAAGAAGGTCTATTTTGTCTTATTTATGGCAGGAAGTCAATAGTTTAAAAACTTTATTTTCTTTCCTGCTTATCACAGCATCCACTGTAAAATGCAGGAAAAAATAATTATGAGAGTGCATTATATAAAAAGTCAGTTTCCAGTATTGCCTACTCCAAAGAAACAACCACAATTACAGATGAATATTTTAACACTGAAAACTTTTTCTGCAAAGGATACACAGAGAGTAGCTGCTTGTAATCCCTCTGTCTGGGCTCACACAACCCTTCAGGACTTGAAAGATTTTTTTACTGGGTGTCTCCTAACCTCAGGGCAAGCAGAAACACAGCTGAAAGTAAACAGAAAGAAAACTTTGGCCATAGGGCTTAAGAAAGGCTCCCCACTCCTTGTTAATTTATTTCCATGAAAAGACACTCGAGACATTCAAAAGTTAGGATTGTTGTAGAAAATCCAAGGTAGATGGCCACCAGATGTACACAGAGAATCTGGGCACAGGACAGGGAACACTCAATGTCTGCTGAATGAAGGGATGAAGACTCTCTACTTAACATTTAGGAAGTTAAAACAAAATATCCCCCAAATATATACTAGACTTCATAGGTTTTCAATTTCAATTTTCCGTTTTTTTGTATGTGGCCAGGGGAGAAACAGAGAAGTGTTTCCTGACTGAAGTTTATTTTATTTTCAGTTTCTGCTTTTTCAGTTCCTGTTACTGCTCTTCGAGGTGCACTGAAGTGCAGCAAAGCTAGGAGATCTGAGGTGACATGAAAAATGGCCCCTGGCCTGTATAGGCAGCCCAAGCCATCAATAACGCAATGTGCACACACACCGTGTGCACTCAGGAACCGAGGAAAGGCACACCGAGAACCCTGGGTCCGTGGCACTAAGGACTTTTTGAAAATGCTCTACTGCCAAAGGGTGGTAAGGACTGTGAAGAAACGTATTTAAGTTAATAAGGCTTTTTATTGAGTGTTTACTGCGTGTTCCTATGTGCTTTATGTCTTATTAACTTGCTGCATCTTCAAAACAACCCTATAAAGAAGTTACAGCCATAACTCCCACCTTACAGATGAGACAACTGAGGCACAGAGAAGCTCAGTAGTTTCCCAAAGTGAGAGCAAGACAGGATTTTTTTTTTTTTTTTTTTTTTTTTTTGGTTCTAGGGCTTGAATCCAGGGCCTTATGCTTGCATGGCAGGCACTCTACCAACTGAGCTATACCCCCAGCCCCGCAAGACAGGATTTGAACCCTGGCATTTCGGCCCCAGTGTCCAGGTGTTAAACCACTTAGCACTAAATGATAGATTTAGTAAGAACAACATTTTAAAACGTTTTTATGCTTTGTTCTTACTAAATCTATCATTTGTTCATTCTTTTCAAAATAATGTATTGAGTACCTACTATTTGGATAACAATGTACTCACACCTGTCAGGAACACAAAGGCAAATAAAGCATAATTCAGCCCAACAGTATTTAAACAGTTTGTAGGTTTGAGTCTTATTTCCACCACCTACCAGCTGTGTGATTTTGTGCAAATTTCCTAACCTCTCTGAGTTGTTTCCTTACATGGTATAAAAGGGGGAAAAATAAGGGTAACAGCAGCTATTTTAGAGGGTTATCCTGAAAAGAAATGTACTGATGCATGTCCATTAGCATGCCCAAGCCATTGCAAGCACACAGTAACAACTAGGCTGTAAGAGGGAGATAAGACATATAGACAAAATAAATGAAAACATCCTTGTGGGCCAACCCAGTGCAAACTATAGAAATCCAACAGGAAGTAAGGTAGGATAACTTATGCCCGGGGTTGCCCTGTTGCAGGAATTCAGTTACTGTGGGTAGTGGGAGGCAGATGCAGTAACCCTCAGCCTCTCTTGGGCAAGTCTGCTCCCCCCTGTATAGTCAGTTGCAGACTGGCCTAAAAGACAACAAAGTGTTCTTCCAGTTATAAGTCCTATTTTTAAAAAATTGATTTGTTTTAATTAGTTATACTTGACAGTAAAATGCACTTTGATACATCATATATAATGGAGTATAATTTCTCATTCTTCTGGTTGTAAATGATGTAGAATCACACCATTTGTATAGCTATATATGCACATAGGATAATAATGTCTGATGCATTTTATCCTTCCTACCCCTTACCCCCTCCCCTCCCTTCACTCCCTTCTAACTAATCTAAAGTAACTCTATTCTTCCCTAGCCCCCTCAACCTCTTATTGTGAATTAGCACATGCATCTGAGAAAACATTCGGCCTTTGGAATTTTGGGATTGGCTTACTTCACATCCATTCACCAGCAAATGCCGTAATTTCATTCTTTTTTAAGACTAAGTATTATTCCATTGTGTATATATACCACATTTTTAATCCATTCATCTGTTGAAAAGCATCTAGTTTGGTGTCACAGTTTAGCTATTGTGAATTGAACTTTTATAAACATTGATGTGGTTGCATCACCGTAGTATGCTGACTTTAAGTCCTTTGGGTATAGGTCAAGGAGAGGGATAACTGGGTCAAATGGTGGTTCCATTCTGTTTTCTGAGGAATCTCCATACTGCTTTCCATAATGGCTGCATTAATTTGCATTCCCACCAGCAATGTATGAGTGTACCTTTTCCCCCACATCCTTGCCAACATTTATTTTAACCAACTTCCTGACCTCCATTCTTCTTGGAGAGGAACAAAGGAAAGGAAACAACTGAATTTCTCCACAAATCAGGTGAGGCAATTTTTCTTCTCTTTTGAATTTTTTTTTTTTGGGGGGGGTACTGGGATTGAACCCAGGGGCACTCCACCACTGAGTCACATCACCAGCCCTATTTTATATTGTATATAGAGACAGGGTCTCAGTGAGTTGCTTAGGGTCTCGCTAAGTTGCTGAGGCTGGCTTTGAACTCGTGATCCTCCTGCCTCAGCCTCCCAAGTACTAGGATTACAGGTGTGCGCCACCATGCCCGGCCTCTTTTGAATTCTACTGATAGGCTAAGCACATAAAATAGTCAACTGCCAGTGTCAGACATATAGATGAGAAACATGGTACATCAAACAAAAACCTCAGGGTGAGGAATTCCTTTTTTTTTTTTTAATTAAAATTATATAAGTAACCAGGTGCAGAGTTGCATACCTATAACCCCAGAGACTTGGGAGGTTGAGGCAGGACTATTGCAACTTAGGGATATCCTGTTTCAAAATAAAAAATAAAAAGGGCTGGGGACGTAGCTCAGTGGTAGAGCTCTCTTGGGTTCAATCCCAGTGACAAAAACAAACAAAACAAAACAAAAACAAAAACAAAAACAAAAACAAGAAAAGAAAGACAGAAAAGACAGAAGTATTCAAATAATAGATGATTATCTGACCAGAGAGAAAAATCAAACAAAGAAATTCATGCTCTAAAAAGGTAGAGTTCTTCATTTCCCTAATTCTATTTCCTACATAGGGTAAGTGTAACTTTAAATGAAGAAAATGATTCTAATGAAGTTGATTTTAAAAATTGGCTTCTGTCCTAAGAACCAGCATGACAGTTTAACCTTTTGTTCTACCTTTTTTCTTGTTATCATTTATTCATTGATAGGCAGTACCTTTTCAGCCCTCCTGATAACTAAGCCCTTATCTGAGTTCCAGGCATTGTAAATGTGTTTAAACTTGCATTCTTTAATAGCATTGTATAATAATCTCCAAGTCAACTGTTCTTTCTTTAGTGCTTTGAATAAGAGACAGAGGGAAGTAGGTCTGGGAAGTAAGGTTAGGGCTTTTGTGGCCAGCCACCCTGTGTCCTCACGAGTCTTTGGTCCTGTGTCTTTTCCAGTTTAAAAAAAAAAAAACAAAAAAAACAAAAAAAAAAAAACAAAGAAAAAGGAGACCAGGTGTGGTGGCACAAGCCTGTAATCCCAGCAGTTCAAGAGGCTGAGGCAAGTGGATCACCAGTTCAAAACCAGGCTTAGCAATTTAGTGAGGCCCTAAGCAACTCAGCAAAACCCTGTCTTTAAATAAAATATAAAAGAGGTCTAGAGGTCTGGAGATGTGGCTCAGTGGTAAAGCACCCCTGGGTTCATTTCCTGGTACAAAAATAAAAACAACAACAACAACAAAAAAAAACTTTCCAAATCCTTCAGTTCTAAATTCCACGGTTTTGGTTTTTGTTTTGTTTTGGTACTGGGGACTGAACCCGGGTCTCAAGCATGCTAGGCTAGTGTTCTACCATTAAGCCCCCAGCCCCAAATTCTATGATTTTACATTTAAGTTAACTTTTCTTAATGATATTCAAAGAAGAAGGAAAATATCCAATTGAAATTATTTTCTTTTGCTGACTGTAAGCAGAATTAGTTTATTTGTGCTTTGGCAAACTGCTACTTCTATGGTTCTGTCTTTTGTTTCAACCCCAAAATGGTTTATTTCATATCTCGAACTTATATTCAAATGATTACATCTGATTTATTTTGTATGTCAGTTAACCACTAAGCATATGTCATCACATCCTTAATTTATAACAGAACACAAATTTGCTGTGTTGGCTACTCTAGTTAAAATAGAATCTAGTAATTTACAGTTACCCACACAAAAATTCACAATGAAGAGCACTAAATAACAATAAACAATAGCCAAGAAACTCAGGAGAGGAAGTTAAAAATCCAAAGCAGATTTCTGTTTTTAAATATCATTTGATTAAAAAAGAAATGGTTACTCTCTTTCCCCCTCTTTTACCTTGCATCCAGCTGCCCTCACAGACAGCTTTAAGAACACACACACACACACACACACACACACACACACACACAGTGTCCATGCACTATTCAGTTTGAAGGAGTGGGATGATTGAATAGGCACAGAAGGAAAGAAGACAAGTTTGCTTGTTTTCTCATTAAATGTTAAACCTTAGATTACATTTAAAAAAATAAGATTTTAAAAATAAACAAATATGCCCTTTAAATGAGTCAGAATCTTTTTGTATCTGGCTTTGTGTGTGTGTGTGTGTGTGTGTGTGTGTGTGTGTGTGTATGGGAGGAGGGTGAGGAGGGTTTATAGAGAATCTAATGAAAACTATAACTTGTCTTTCTGGAAAATGTATATACGTACTTAAGACCCCCCAAATTGTAGACATTCCATGAACTTCAGTTTAAGAATTTAGATGTGGCTGGGTGCGGTGGTGCACGCCTGTAATCCCAGCACTTGGGAGGTTGAAGCAGGAGGATCGCGAGTTCAAAGCCAGCCTCAGCAACTTAGCGAGGCCCTAAGCAACTCAGTGAGACCCTGTCTCTAAATAAAATACAAAAAAGGGCTGGGGATGTGGCTCAGTGGTGGAGTGGTGGAGTGCCCCTGGGTTCAATCTCTGGTACCCAAAAAAAAAAAAAAAAAAAAAAAGAATTTAGATGTGGCGTTGTTGGGGAGATGAAAAAGTGTTGAACATACAATTCTGACTTTACATCACAGCTCATGGTGGTAAGCCAGACCTTTGTATTCCAAAATATTTAATACATCATTTTTATATGGAGTAAACTAATTCCTATTTCCAAAAACATAAATTTATGAAGGAAATGTTAACAGATTTGGTTGAATTAATCTGGGTTTTAGACCACCATACCTAGAACAGTAGGAGAAAAAAGCAAGGAAATCCTTCCATTGTATAACTAACTCATTTCCTTTTCAGAACTGGAACTTGACCTGCAACACGTAATGCTGTATACTTAAATCTATACATTCAGCATCTATGTAAGCCAGGACAGATGTGGTCACCCTTGGCTACTTAATTATGAGGGACATTCACCTTTAAGATGTTGTTGGACAATAGAAGAAACAAGAATTTCACAAAACCCTGACACTCTCCGTTCCAGAATTCCTTCAACAGATACCAAATAGGAACCTTTACAAAAGTCATCGATGCTGACAAGAATCCAATGACTTCTACTGCTCAAAGCAGATCACTTTAGCTAATGTCGAAAGGAGGAATGTGTTGGCAGCTCATTAGACACGTTGCCATTTACCCCATTGTTTTTAGTACAAAAATATAAAACCTATCTTGGTTCTTTATGAATCCCTCTAGGAATTCTAGACTGCCTACAAAGAAAGGCAGTCTTTTAAGAAGATTTTTTTTTTTTTAAAGCGTAACAGAGGCTGTAGTAATCATGTGAAACATGAGGTACATAAAGAGAAAACTAAAGAGAAAGGGGAAAGGGGCTGCATTAGGAGTATGACGGGGTTTTATTAAACCCATGCATGTTGAGAGTGAACAAGCTGCTTCTCAAAAACCAGCATCGTGAATGGAGCTTTCTCCATCAAAGAAAGGCTGTATTATTACTCAACAAATTCAGCAAAAAGATAAGCAGTTTCATTTCAGAATTAAATATTTTCTACCTTCCACTTTGCTTTCCTTATTCTGTGTGTGTGTGTGTGTGTGTGTGTGTGTGTGTGTGTGTGTTGCAGGGCTCACACATACCAGGGCTTCCTTTCTGAGTCCTATACCACACGCCTCACCATATGGCCAGTTCCCATTCACTCTGCTTGTTCTGGTGAGAAAGGGTCTTTACTGCCATGAGGAGGAGTCTCACTGTTTTACCATGTTGTCCAATGGGCTTCCTTCCTGTTTCCATCACCATCAGTGGGACTGACACCAGGAAAGGTTGACAGGAAACTGGTGAAGAAAGGAAGCTAAATAGGATCACAGGGGAAACAGAAGGTTTATGCCTGGTCTAGCTCCAGAAGGCTTTTGGGGAGCAGAGAAGGTCTGTTCTGCATTTCTGATTCCTTGGCTTCTATTTTCAACCCACAATGATTTCTCTTTCCAGGGTACCATTCATTGAGCAGGTATATGCTTATTTGAATTATCTTTTCATTCATTTATCTCTGTTTCTTCAGCTACATTAAAAGCTCTGATGGTAGAGATTAGCTAATGGATGACTGCAACTATACCTTTGAACCTACCTGCTCTACCCACTTTCCCACTATCTGCCTTTGGTTTCTGTAATTTCTCCTTTCTCCGTATGACATTGATGAAGCTATCAATCACATTTCACTGTCTCCTGGGCCAAAATGATGGCTCATGGGAGTCAAGTAGAGCTAATCAGAGGTGTCCCTGGTATTGATATAGGAGGGTAGGTGGTCCTCTGTCCTTTGGAGTTGCTGAGTTGGGAGGATGTGAACCTGAGACTTTTGGTTACCCTCTTGCTTGCCAAGTAAAGAGTCTGAGCCCGCATATAGAATGAAGACAGGAAGAGCAAGCCAAAAAGGGAGGCAAAACGGGGTGTTTGAGCTCTTGAATCCATCAGGCTTTGAAATTCCATTGACCCCTAGACTTTGTTTACATGAATCAAAATTGTTCTGAATTGGGTCTGTATTATCTTCACCTTAAGAATTTTAACATAGACACTTTCTCAATGCTCATAATGGGTCGACAGCATTGTAGGCTGGGCATGTGGCAAGAGCTCCACAGGTGTCTGCTGATGGAATTACGATTCATTAATAAAACTGACTGCAATTTTACCCTAGCAGCGGACAAAAATCTTCAGAAAACATGGCAAAAAGCAATGGGAAAACAGATTTTAATATTGTATCAATCCTCACAGTGATACCACACATTTGGGTAAGGGTGGAGCAGGAAGGGAGAGATGGTGGGGTAATGCAGAGGTGACAAAGCACAGCTTCTCCAGGCAGGCACTCCTGGGTCTGAATCCTGTGTCTGCTACCCGCCCACCATTGGACTTCAGACCAACCACACATCAGTTTCTTCCTGGAGTAAAGGGAAATAGCAACAGTACCCATAGTTCTCTGGATTGTGAGGATTAAATCTAAGGTAATGAGTATTGGGGTACCATGAATATCCAGCATACTCTGGTTATAATTATTACTAGCATTTTTGAGAGATATCGTTATGGAATTTAATTTCATAAAATCCTAAGTTACTTTTTAAAAATAGAGCTGGAAGACCTCTTGAGAGCAAGAAGTACTTACCTATCATTTTATGTCACCCCTCCCCCACAAATATTAAAAATTTAAATCCCCTGTGTGTCCCCACAGCCTGTCTTCGGTTGGATGCAAATTAAGAAGCTGAGACCAGGTTAGATTCCTTTGTATAAGAAGGGGATGGAGTGTACAGTCCTTTTCTGTATTCTAGAATAGTCCTGGGAATTTCTGGGCATCTTCTCATTAAATAGAAATAGAGAAGGAAAGGGGGGAAGTCTTGCGTGTGCCTACAGAAAGGAAGGGGCAAAGAGGTTCTTTCCAAAGGGAAAAGAAGAGATAAAGATTTGGGCAGCTGGTAGAGGAAAAAGGAGTTTGGGTGCAGCAAGAAAGAAGTGTTTCGAAGAAACTTTTAAGGATGACTTGTGGATAATATGTAATGCAACTCATCCTACCCGTCCCCCAAAAGTTGTCAATAAAAATCAACATTGCCATTCAAAGCCTTCAGAATTACACTAAGGGAGTTTGACATATAATATAGGCCAGTGATCTCCTGAGCAGGGGCTGGGCCTAGGAAGCCCAATTACATTTGTGTTATCTGGATGAACAAACAGGGGCCCAGAGAGGTCTAAGGATTTGTCTACAGATCTAATTCACAGCAGAGTCAAGACTACTCAGATCTTTTTTTTTTTTTTTTTTTTTTGATCCTACCTCTGGATTTATTTATACAAACAGCACAGGAGGACACCAGTCCCCAAAGACAGGGGCTCAGGGGTCACACCAGTCCTTCTGTCCTCACATTCACAGAGGGTTTTACTACGGAGCCTTCTCAGGGGCCTGGGCACCCTTGGAAGCGGGAGCAGGAGCTGGAGCAGGAGCTGATAATGGAGCTGGAGTTGCAGCCTGGGTCTTGGCGTGGGCTTGGGCTTTGGCCTTTGGTCAGCAGAGCCTGCGCTTCCTGGCCATGGGGGCATGAGCATGCTTCCCGTGCTTGGGATGGGCAAGCAAGGCAAGGCGATCAAGCTTGCGGCTGGCACCCTTTGGCATCCTGTGCTTACCCTCCTTAGGCTTTACCAGGGCCTTGACAGCCTCAGCACGTGCACTCATGCCTTGGCGTTGTTTGCCTGCATCTTTTTCAGGTCCTTCTTGTTGTGCTTCTTGGCAAAACGCACATTTCTCAGGAACTTGGGGTCTACCCCCTTATGAGATTCATATCTTTGTGACTGGGGTTTCTTGATGCCATTTCTGTGCCATTTTCGGGATTGGTTGTGAGTGGTGTGGTTCTTGGACTTGGCCATGTCTGCACCGTAAGCCGCTGCTCCCAGAGTGGCTGAGCTACTTAGATCTCAATTCCTCTTCCACGGACCTTTCCACAAAGTGGCACTGAACTCTCTTTGCCCACCTCCATACTTACTCCACATGTTGAGTAAGTTGGAATGTGGCGAGTTCAACCTATTTCTGCCTCAGCCTGCACACTGAGCCTGTGCTCACAGATGCAGCATTGTGATTGAACATCTGAAGATTCCAGCCCTGACTTGATCATGGAGTGTCTGTGAAGCCTTGGTGAAGTCACAGCCTCTCTGAACTTTATTTTTAACATATGGAAAATGGGAACTAAGTCTACCTACCCTCTCAGTGCTGTTGCTGGGATGGAGGGTGGGCTGTGGAAGCCGCATGCAAGACAGTAAATACTAAATCTGTCTATTAAGCGATCATTTCTATTATTATTTGTTATACTTCCAAGGATAGTATTTCTTAGAAGATATGTTTCCCAATTTTATACTCCCTGAGATTCTGGCTTACAAGAAAAATCTTTTCTTTCATCATGTAATACATAATCAAAATAGAATTTAAACATTAAGGATTATATTTTATACATAATTCTTTAACTCAGAGTTATACATATTTAATATTTCACATATTTTTAGCCCTGTTTAGCCTTTGTGTAGATTTTCAAATAGTGCTGATACTATACAACTTTTGTGTCATCTTTTTTTTTAATATTTTTTTAGATGTTGATAGACCTTTACTTTATTCATTTATTTATATGTGGTGTTGAGAATCAAACCCAGTGCCTCACACATGCTAGGCAAGCACTCTACCACTGAGCCACAACTCCAGCCCCCTGTGTGATTATCTTTAAAGTTACATTTTAGGTATTTTTCTATGCCATAAATATTCAAGAACATTTTTTAGATAATCTATGTTGCTTCAGGCCTGTCTTGAACTCTTGGGCTCAAGGGATCCTCTCTCCTCAGCCTTTCAAGTAGCTGGAGCTACAAGTATACTAAGAACAAAATTTTAATGGCTATACAATAGTCCATTATATGGACATACCATAATTTATTAAATGTTTTCCAATTTAGATTCTTTCCATTTTTCTATTATATTGAAATTCATTTTATTTATTTTTGGTGATGCTAGTGATTGAATCCAGGGCCTTGTTCATGTTAGGAAAGTACTCCTCAGCCTCTCATTTTTTTTCTATTATACATAGCACTTTGAAAAACACATTTGTGTACTGGGCACAATGGTGAATGCCTGTAGTCCCAGTTGGAGAGGTTGAGGCAGGAGGATTACAAGTTTCATGCCATCTTGGGCAATGTAGTGGCTCTGTCTCAAAAACTTAAAAGGGCTGGGGATGCAGCTCAGTGATAAGAGTACGCTGGATTCAATCCCTGTTATGGCAAAGAAGAAAACTCAGCTTCATGTATAATCTTACCTCCAAGCTTACTATTCTATCTTAGTTTGCTTGTCTATACATAAGAAATAATAATACTTTTTCCTAAAGTTGATGTGAGAATTAATGACTGTAAAAGACTAAGTTGTGCTTGGTACATAGCACTTGATACTATTAGCTACTATTATTATTACTAACTTTAGATATTTGTGGTTAGTATCTAAAACATAACTAAACTGAATTGGTATTAATTATATTAAATTATACCTTCTAAAAATATCGTAATATTTTTATAGCTTTTTTCAGAAATTTGTTTTTTCAAATTACCTGTAATTTGCTAGATGTTTCATTATGAATAGTAATTGAAAGTATGTTTGGCTAGGTTTTATTTCTGTGCCTCAGGATGTCCTTGGAGGGAGGGAGGGATCTTAACATATCAGAAGTAATTTCCTGGTTTTAGAGTTTAAAGGAAATAAACAGAGACCTACTTATTTGATCGGCTAAACACTTGTTCAACAAAATCTAAATAAGTTACCTTCTTAATATTCTGTGATTGGACTAGCAGCTGTAGGTCAGAAGTTCAGAACAAAAAGTGAAATCCTAGGATTAACTGTCATACTCTTGTATCAAATATTTTTCTGTTGAAAACATCCCACGGTAATTTTTTCTGGATGAGGCCTTGCCACCACTGCTGTCTGCCACACTGTCAATTGGCACCAATAAGTATGGAGTGGAAAGCAACTTAACTGATAGAAGACAGTTTTCCAGGACTGTCTCCATGTCCATGATAGCCTTGAGGATATGCAGTCTCTGAATTTTATTGTGGAGCAGCATGAAAGAGAAGTGTATGGACTCATAAGAATGAGACATAAGAATGGCTTGTCTAAGTTCTGACTCTGCTACAAACCACCCTAGGCAAATTACTCAAGCTTTCATCTGTTTTATTTTATCTAAAAATAAGTGGTAATAATAATACTTACCCCATTAAGCCCACCCCTTGCATTTACGAGGCAAGAATATAAACAAAACTCCCAGCTCACAGCCACCTCCCTTCTCTTTCCACCTGACTCCATCATGTTCTGTAATGACTCTATTTTTTTTTTCTTTTTTTGTGGTGCTGGGGATCGAACCTAGGGCCTTGTGCTTGTGAGACAGGCACTCTACCAACTAAGCTATATCCCCAGCCCCTGTAATGACTCTATAGTGCCGAGTCCACACCTCAAACTGCAGGTCCTACCTTCCTTCCACACATTTCCCCTTGCAAGCAACTTTTGCCACCTCTCATCTTTGGGTGTAATTTTCACACGTATTCTCCGGGCCAAGAGGCCCATGTAAGCCCTGTCAGCAGGTTTGGGTCACTGAGGCAGGGAATTCTGGGGTCCCGGGCAACCAGAGTTTGGGTTAAAACATGGGTGTGGTCATACCATATGGCCCCACAAGGAGAGAAGAGGTAAGTGGAGATCTCTAAAGTATGGGGCCTCAGTTTCCTGGGTCTGAGAATTAAACGAGCCAATACATGTACAGTGCTTAGCACAGCACCTCACTTGTTGCACGCACTCAAAAAATGATGGTGGCTGTTACTATTATTGTGGTGAAAGTAGACACTGTTGTTGGAAGGATCTAAGGATGATCTCATTGAAATCCTTTGTTATATGATGAGGAAACCAAAACACCAAAAATTTAAAGTTAACCATGATTAAATACATGCACAGGTGGCAAAGTCAGTAGCTACACCCAGGGCTCTAACAACTGCCCAGCTGCCTTTTCTCTGTTGCACAACACAGTAGCTTCAGCTGCAGAAATAGAGTTTGGAATCAGCCACAACTTATATATTCATCCCCAGAGGTGACCTGAGTTATCACAATCTTTTGTCCCGAGTTAGGGAATGTGTCCTTGGAGAAAAGGAGCCTTCAATAGGAGTCAGTGTTCATAAGCCTCTTGTAAAGATCTTGTCAAGTTGATGCTGGAACACCTCAAATATTTACTGTACAATGGAAAGCACAGCCCTTACACAGGCAAAGAATAAGGTGACATTTTGTACTTATTCCAGTGTAGTAAAAAGCCCAAGACGGAGAATTTCAAGTCTGAAAAACTTACTCAGGTTCAGGAATCAGATTTGCAGACTGACTGAATTTCTTTCCCATGAATTAAACAATTAAACTTGAAAAAAAAAAAGATTTTTAAATGACTTTTTCTTTTCTTTCCCCCAGTACTAGGCGTTGAACCCAGGTTCACTCCACTACTGAGTTATATTCCAAGCCCTTATATTTTTTATTTGAGACAGGGTCTCACTAAGTTGCCCACACTGAACTTTAAACCTGTGGTCCTCCTGCTTCAGTCTCCAGAGTTGCTGGGAATACAGGCAGGCACCACCATACCTTTTCAATGGCCTTATTCTTCTTTCAAAATCTAATTCCATTGTATCAATACATTCTTTGGCATTTTAACCTCTGAAGATTTTTTACACGATTTGCACTTTTAGAACTTTTAATGATGGAAATGCTCAAACATACACAAAGCTGGACTGTTTTAATGGGTTTGTTCAGCATCACAATTCTGTGTACCCATTGCCCACCCAGCTGCCATATAGGAAATGCATAGCTAATCCTGTTTCATCTATAAATTAATTCTTCCTTGCTCACAATGGCAATGACTTAGGGTCAAATCTCAGACATTTTTATCATTTAATACTTTGTTTTCTGTAATATTTTGATGAAAACATGTTAGGCTTTCTCTCCATCTGGCGGCTTCGGGCTCTGCTTGTCTAACGAGGCTGTCAATGCACCAAAACATAGGCCCTCTTAGATGCTTTGCATGGTTTTAAATCCAGATAATTCAGGGGGAAATCAGTTTGAAAATTGAACCTCTTTTAATTTGTGTGCCAGACTGGAACTGAATAAGGGAACATTTTAGGCACTTTTTATTCCTTGCTGAATTTCTGCCAATTCTGTATATGGTATTTCCATAAAAGTCTTGTTTTTCTTCACTTTTGTTTGAAGAAAGAAACTTTTTTTCCCTTTTTTTAAGAGAGGCGAGAAGACGCTGTCATTCTAGACTGCTGCATCCCTCCTGCTGCTGCTCATTTTTTATCCTCCTTTTAGTTGATTTTTGTCCTAGTCTCAGTTTGTACATTCTGAGGGTTGGCAATCCACATGAGGACCCAGAAATGGGAAGGGTGGTCCTATCTGATGTCATAGGAGGATTATTGCATTGCAGTTACTGGAGCTAAGCTGAAAAGTTCCTTTATAGTCACTGAATTTTTAAAGAATTACCCTAAAAAGACGAGGGCAAAAAGAGGATTCCAAGTTAGACAAAAAAGATTCACATTTCCCTGTCAGGAACATTGTTCTTACTTTCAGATGAATGGCTTGGATGTTAATTAAGGTTTCATGCTCAGCAGCTATCTCCTTTTCTACATTTTTGTTGCTAATACTCATGTATGTGCATACGACTTCTGTTTAAATGTTCAAATTTATTAGAGTGGAAAAAAATTCTCAGTTTTACAGGAAAGGAAAAGAGATTAGGAAAGAAGTCCAACCATTTGCTTATTCATCTGCACATGGTTAAAAGATTTAAAAGAATCCATTGGTTTCTGTTTCATTGCTACATGCAGGCCAAGGAGCAAGGAGGAAAAAAAAAATTCTTTTCCTATCCACGGTGTAGAAATACATCTTTTCCTTTTGCCTTAGGAGCAAGAAATTGCTTCCGCTTCTAATACTAAGCCAAAGCAACCAAACTTTAGGGAAATTAATTCCTTCTGAAAAGTTATTTTTCTAATTACCTACTGCTTTGTAACAAATCACATCAAAACTTAGTGGTGGAAAACAATCACCATTTCATCATTCTCATGAATTCCATGGATCAGCAATCCACAGAACATAGAGGGAAGACTTTCCTCACTTTATGGTGTCTGAGCTTTAGCTAGGAGGACTAGAAAAGCTGGGAGTGACTTAAGTGGAAGTACTGGAATCATCTAGAGGCCTCTCTCCTCACATGTCTAGTGCCTGGATTGAGATGACTAAATACCAAGATGACTTGTACTGAAATGCAACTGTCAACTGAGCGCTTGCACACGGCCTCTCCATGGGGCTTGGGTTTCTCACAGTGCCATGACTGGGTTCCGAGAGGAACAGATCCTCCAGAGAGCAAGCATGGCAAGGCACCAAATCAGAATGTCACTTCAGCTGTATTCTAGTGGTCAAGCAACTTCAGATTTAGGCTAAATCAGAACAAATCGAAGGGAGAGGAATTGCACTCCACTTTTTAATGGGAAAGTGGCTTGGTTCTAATCGTGAAAGCACATGGAAGGCCAACCCGAGAAATATAGTTCAGTATCATTAGCTCAGAGGGGCAGAAGGGTCTTTAATGAAGCCTGTTTAGCGAGGTGCTGAAGGGGGTTATTTCATGCTGAGTCGTTGTCTTCGGGCCTTTACTAGGTGCTTTTCATCCATTCTTACTCAGCCTTTCCACAAGAGTCATTCTTTGTCTTGAGCACATCCCCAGACTTTGTTTTGTCTCTGGGTAGAGATGGAAATCACAATAAATAAAAACACTCCTGAAAGCGGCTTCCTGGCTGCTGTGTTGGTTTTTGTTTCGTCTTTGTTCATCTATATACACATTAGCAAATATATATGAATAAATTACTAATGATGCTAATAGCTGCCATTGAGATGTAATTCACATAAAATTCACAGTACAATGGTTTTTCGTATAGTCATATAGTTGCACAACCATCACTACCATCTAACTCCAGACCATTTTCATCACCCTCAAAAGAAACCCCTTAACTGTTAAGAGTTAATTTTCTATGCCTCCTTCTATTGCCTCTGGCAACCACTAATCTACTTTCTGGCTCTGGATTTGCCTAGTTGGAACACTTTAAATGAATGGAATCATTCAATATGTAGTCTCTTGTGGCTGGCTGTTTTCACTTTAGCATAGTGTTTTCAAGGTTCATCTACAATGTATAGTATGCATTAGAATTTCATCCTTTTTTGTGATTAATATTCCACTTTATGAATATACCTGGTATATCCATTTATTAGATGGTGGACATTTGGGTCGTTTCCACTTTTTTCCCCCATATTTTATATAAGGCTGTTATAAACATTTTTGTGCAAGTTTTTGGGTGAATGTGTTTTCAGTTCTCTGGGGCATACACCTATGGATGGAATTGCTGGATCTTATGGTAACTTGGGAGTTTTTGAAGAATGATCAATAGCTGTGGAATGTTTCCCACAGCTATTGTACCATTCCATATTCCTACCAGCAATGTATGAGGATTCCAGTTTCTCTACACCCTTGGCAATACTTGTTTTCTGCTTTTGATTGTTACTGTCCTTAAGGATGAGAAGTGGTCCTGTGATTAATTTAATAAGAGCCCTTCTTTAGGCCATTTACATAGGCATCCCCTACTGGGATATGAGCCCAGAGGGCTCACTATGCAGTAGGTTTTGTGCTAAAGAAGCACATAGACCATCTAGTGGAATGTTCACAATAACAACTTAAAGTAGGTACCATTATTTTACTCATTCTACAGAAAGGTTAAGTAACTTGCTAGAAAATGGGATGGAGTTTGGGAGACATGAAATTCTCATACTAAAAAATCAATCAAAGAATTTGGATATGAAGGTAGGAGTTTGATGGGCCAAATGGAGGTTAAAAATAGTTTTCCCCCTAAAAAAAACAAAAAACTTCTGGCAAATTGTGCTTGGCAGAAGTTTAATATGGCTTTCAGTATTCCACCCCCTGGAATAAGCCTTGTATAAGCCTCTCTCCTTAAGTATGGATGTGATTTGTGAATATCGGGGATATTGCTCCCTATGCTTCCTTAATGTGGCAAAAGGGAGGCAGTGATGGTCTTAATCAATTGACTGAGTTAATCAAAAGGGAAGTTATGCTATGGTGAACCTATCATGTGAGTCTTTAAAAAGGACAGAAATGCTCCTCTTGTTGGCCTTCAAAAAATAGGTCATCATGAGTCTTAAAGCATCAAGGAAGTGAATTCTGCCAATAACTACTCAAATGAGCTTGAACGAGGATTCAGAGTTCCAAATCAGAACTCAGCCCTGGCAGTCACCTTGATTTCAGCCTTGGGAGCAGAAAACTGCTCCACCTGGATTTCTAACCTAGTGAATAGCGAGATGATGTGTGTCTAAAGCCACTAAGTGTGTGTCAATTTGTTACACAGCTACAAAGCTAATATGCAGATCACTAGTTGATCAAAGGCTATTAGAAAAGATGAAGTCATTGATGTGACATTATATAGAGCAGTAGTTCTCAATATGTGGCCCAGGAGCCCCTAGGGGTCCTTCAGATCTTTTCAGGGGCCTGCAAAATCAAAACTACTTTCACAGAAATACTAGGATGCTACTTACCCTCCTTCTCATTCTCATGACTGCACAGCAGTTTTCCAGATGCTACATGATGTGTGATATTACAGCTGTGACTCTTAATGGAATATATTCTTGTGTTTTAAAAATTCTTTAATTTTTAGTATGGTAAATACTGACAAATGTAGTTCATGAACAAAAGTTCCCTGGGTCTTCAATCATTTCTAAGTGTAATGAGGACTTGAGACCAAAAATTCGAGAATGAGTAGTACAGGTAACCAAAGCTGGTTTGACAAATTCTGAAGCTATGCAAATTTATATATTTAGTTAATGCCTATATTTTGTCCAGAACTATGGTCTAAGTATTGCCAAGTGTGAAACAAGAATACAAAACTAGCATATGTTATAGACCCCAAAAGACAAACATCATGAGCAAAATCATTCACCTGCTTTTCCCACAGGGGCTTCAAATTAGGCAGCTCTACAATATGAAGGTATATAGCTCAGCGGTAGCCTTTGCTGTGGTTGGCTATGTTGAAAGTGTTTGGGAAAGTTGCTCAAACCGGGTTTTGGGTAACAAGGAAGACTTTGTGGGGGAGAAACATCTAAGTTTGAAGCTAAAGTAGGAAGACAAATATTTAAGGCAATATCCTTCAGAGTTCAGCTAAAATATCCCTTTTCTAGAGGCCTATTATGGTCCAGGTCTGGAATCCCCCAAAGACTCATGTGTTAAAGGTTTTGCCTTCAATGTAGCTAGGTTCAAAAGAAGGGTTCTTGGGAAGAAATTGTATCATGAAGCTTTGACCACACCAGTGGATTAGTCCATGGATGAATTACTAATTTGATGACATTATTGGGAGGCAATGGAAATTGTAGGATGTGAGGTCTAGTTGGAGGAAGTAGGTCACTGGGAGCATGCCCTGGAAGGGTATATCTTGTTCCTAGCCTCTTCCTCACTCTCTCTGCTTCCAGTAGGTGAGCATATTCTCTCTGCCATGATGCTCAGCCTCATCATAAGCTCACAGTGACGGTGCCAAGTCAACACAGAATGAAACCTCTGAAACTATGATTGAAAATAATTTTTTCCTCCTCTAAACTGATTTTCTCAGATATTTTGTCACAGTGACAAAAGGCTAACACAAGGTCTCTCCTGATAACCCTATCCCGAGCACCCTGCACATTACATTCCATCACAGCAATGTGCTTATTTCCTTCCTAGCACTTTTTCCTTTTATTTTTTTAAATCTTTTTTTTGCGGGGGGTGGGTACTGGGGATTAAATTCAGGGGCACTTGACCACTGAGCCACATCCCCAGCCCTGTTTTGTATTTTATTTAGAGACAGGGTCTCACTGACTCACTTAGTGCCTCGCTTTTGCTGAAGTTGGCTTTGAACTCGGAATCCTTCTGCCTCAGTCTCCCGAGATGCTGGGATTACAGGCACGTGCCACCACGCCTGGCTTAAATGTTAACACAGCTGTTAAAGGGAATCTGGCTGAAGCTTAAGTGTTTTGGTTCAAATCACAGCTCTGCTATTTTCTAATTATATAATGTTTACTATTCATGTGGTATTTACTATTTATATAGTGTTTAATATTCTTATTATACAATGTTTAACCTCTCTTAGTTCCTGAATAAAATGTGCTAATCAAGCAGGGAATTTATGTTGATCTGGCTTAAGCTCTGACCAGGGGACTGACTGAAAAGGAAAGGGTAGACATGAACTAGGTCAATGGCAGAATCAACAAGGCAATTCAGACAAGGGAGGAAAAGTAAAGGTAATTCCAAAGGAAGAAAAGACAAGGGAAGGAAAGACTGAGAAAATAAAATGATTCCAAAGTTTGTTATCTGAGGATATGACAGAGGTTAGCAAGCTGACCAGTTAATTATTCCGGAGGGAAAAGGAGGAGGTATGTCAAATTCATGTTTAAAATGAGTTGGCAACAAGGACACAATTGCAGATATTTGTTTTTAGAGTGGTAGAGTGATGTCCTGAATAGTTTAGGGCAGACAAGATTTGGGTGTCTGCTCATTGTGTTAAGGCTGAAATCATGGGAAGAAACCCCACAACACCCCAAACACTGACCTGTATGGAGAAGGACAATTTTCTTGAACACTTATGACAATGTTCTTATCAGGGATAAGAGATACTTAATACACATTACTTTCAAATATCTTTCAGGGGATAAAGATTTTTCTGAAAAAATAAAGCACTGATTTGGTCTAAGGAACCCAGTCAGGAGGCATGTTTGCCAATTTTAACCTATCATATAACTTTGGAAAGTAAAATGAACAATGTGTTTCAGGTTGCTTTTACGAGGGGAAGCTTGGGTCACCCCCTTCTAACAAGGACCTCTTACTATTCAATTTGTAACTGTACCACATTTCTCTTGTTGACAAGGTTTCACAGCACTCTTCGTTCCAGGCTAATGCTTCCTGTCATGACTTTAGGGCATCCTATTTGAAACAGTTGGACCTTCTGACCTGGCAAGCTGCTGAGACCTTTTTGGAGAGCTGAACTGTAGATAAAAATCTTCCAGGGAAGTAGGTGTGGGCAGGATGTGTGGTTTCCCTGCCTCTCATCTGAAGGCTGATTCAGTTAATTTTTCATAAATGGTCTCTTACAGTAAAGGTTGCGTCCCACAGTGTTTCAAAAGAGACTGGAAAGTCCAAGCTAAATGCTGAT
Source organism: Glaucomys volans (assembly GCA_020662805.1). Lineage (NCBI taxonomy): Eukaryota > Metazoa > Chordata > Mammalia > Rodentia > Sciuridae > Glaucomys > Glaucomys volans. Next base: position 488,160 of record JAJEJO010000309.1, on the reverse strand, counting down.
CTTCAGTGTGAGCTGAGATGAGAGCGCTGTCTTTCTGAATGACACAGAAGTGCAGAGCAGGGAACTGTGCCCCCTACTGGAATCTAAATCCAGCCCCCTCTGCTAGTGTGACCTTGAAAACTCGAATTAGCCATAACAACTACTCAGAGTAGAGCATGCACTTGTTTACCAAATAACCTGGAACTGAGCAGGAAGATGTAACATGTGCCTCCATTGGCTCTGAATGTGTGTGCAGCAGCCTGAACTGGGGAAAATATTTCTAAACTTTGAGTGATAAAACACACAGATTCTTTCTATGACATTCCAGGCTAGCCACTGTCTGAGTTAAGGGTCTGCAAAACATCTGGGGCATATGTTTCTGGAAAAAATCTTTTGTACAATTCTCCCTGGTCTGATCACTGTAAACTCTGGCTCATAGAGCCTCTCTGGTCAGATTACCCGTAGGGCTGGGGAAGCTGTCCCACAGCATTGAACATTAACTGAACTGAACTGAACATAGTTTACTTTCTCTCCTCAACAGGGCCACTTGGGAACAAAGCGCAGAGGAGAGAAAGATTCAAGCATGAATCAAATGCACATGCTACTATTATTGAAAAATTACTTTCTCTCTAGAAAAATAGAGGCTTATTATGTCTCTGTCCCTGGTTTTCTCTCGTATGCTATTCCAGGTCTGCAGGTCAGTGGAAACAGAGCCAGTGCCTAAGATTTGAGGATTACAATCAAGTACAACGACCCACCACTTGGTTTCCCCATGGCAATTGAGTCTAGGTGGCAAAGTGCTCTCACCATTCTGAGATGTCTTCTGCCACAATTCTCTAGCTAAAAAGCAAGGAAAAAGTCTTGATGACTGATGTGTTTACATTATTTGACTCAATGAGTTTTTCTAATAGAATAAGAAAGTCTGGATCAATCTCAGCATTTTAAGTTTATACCACCTTGGATGATCATGCCTCTTTGAAGTACAATTAATCATTTACCATTTCTTCATTAAGTTCATATCATACTTATACTAAAAAGACAGAAGAGGAAAAAATATGAACACAAATAAGTGAAGGTATCCTCATTTTTTGCCGCTTTGTTAAAGGAACAGAGCTCAGAGGGAGGGGACAAGAATCTGGATACCGAGGAGCTTCTGTTGTAGAAGACATGGCACCATTAGGAGCACAAAGTCTCAGGCAGGACCAGCTACATAATCTGTAAGTCCTGTGTTTAAAAATTACTGAGAGGGCTGGGGATGTAGTTCAGTGGTACAGTGCTTGTTTGCCTAGCATGCAGAAGGTCCTGGGTTCCATCCCCCCAACACTGCAAAACAACAATAAAACTAATTAACTGAATATAAATTTCTAAGAAATCTAAGAGAGTGGACAGCAGAGTACTAAACCAAGCATGGGGCCCCTCCAAAGTGTGGGACCCTATGTGACTACACAGGCCGCATACCCATGAAACTGGCCCCACCCTCAAACCACTCTCTACCTGTGATCCTGGAGAAGTCATCTGTAAAATGGGGATAATAATATTCCCTACCTCATCAAGTTCTTATTAACTTTAAGTAAGACAACATTTGAAAAGTGCTTAGAAGAAATATCTGGCATACAGCACATACAATATTAATGCATAGTAAATACAGACTGTAGCAGGTCTAAGTACAGTCAAAATGCCAGACACAGCTACAGCCACAACACTGTGAATTTTAAACAATGTTTTGAGTTTAGATTCCTGATAAGTAGAATCATGCTTTTATTGCTACAACAATGGTCACCTTTTAATATATTTTAACAATTAAAAAAGAGATTTAAGAAGATATTGTGGATTGAGGCCAACTACTCATAAAATAAGACTGAAGAATGAAAAAAGATACTGGTTTATGCTCAAGGTTCTGGAAGCCTGTGGAGTACAAACTGTCATGAAGCCAATTTAATATAACTGCTTCCTTTATGCCGAAAGAACTCACTGGGGACATCACTGCTTCCATACAGGAAATAAAGTCTGTTGTTTCTGGAAAAAAAAAAAAAAAAAAAAGAATATCTTTTTCTTTTCTTTTTATAATACAGAATACCTTCTTTTTTTTTTTTTTTAAAGCTACAGAACAGGAAATGTTACTAAATCATACAAACTATATTTAGATTAAGGAAAAAAATAGCACTAAAAGAGTCAAAAGAAAGCTTGCAGGCAGTGCTTCATACTTTAATCTAAAAAAGTAATTTGACATACAGAGGTGTAAACTTTTGATGGGTTTTGATGGCTTATTAATATCTGTCATAAGAAAAGCCTCAGTTTCTTCACTAAGTTACCTGCAAATTTTTTACTCGTGACCATTGATAATTCTCAGGACTTTTGGAAGACTTTACACTAAACATGTATGGCAATTATCATTGACTGCAAAATTCTAAAGTAACTTGCCATTTGTCAAACAATTCGCCCCAGGTACACAGACTTGGGATACTTCTCCTTAAGAGTCGGCCACTGAACAATGAAGTGATCGGAGAGATGAAATAGAATCTTCCCAGACATGGATAAAGTTTCAACTCGGCAGATACTTTCAACATAGACGATGATCACTTTCTTCACTCCTAGTATTCCAAGGAGAAGGGCAGATATGCAGATAGGAATGCATGTTCCTGGTCCATTACACAACACCTTAAAAAAATGGTGAAAGTCAAATTAAAATACAGAAGACTAATTTAAATAAGGCGTTCTGCATTAAGAACAGTCTGATCTTTAAGGGGATTTATTAGTCTAATAAGTCTTTCCTTGTCAAGAACCAGGTGTAGCAAACAATGTGTGTTGAAGCTGCTACACTCAGGAGCCCTGTGGAGCTGTACTGTCTTGGTGCTCCTACTTACCAAGCTGTGTAACTCGGGGCAAATAACTTAACCTCTAACTTCTAGCCCAGTGCCTGGGCCTCACTCAGCACTCATGAGACAGACATGTGCTGCTCTTCTCTGTTTTGTGGATCTTGAATGTCGAACAAATATAGAGAAAACAGATACAGTAAACAGATTCATTCAGTTTTCTTTCCTGTATTAACTTGATCTTGATAATAGGAGGGAACATCTTTAAATGACTATGAGATATGATATTTTTGTAGGATGTGAAATCATTTTGGGGGTTCAACCAACATGGGATATTCAAGAGAAGGCTACCACATGAGATTTCCCCTTGAGAGGATTTAACGTATGCTTGTAATACAGAAGAGTTTTAACACTTTTGAAATTCTGATAATTTATGGAAAGTCGATGGTTAAAAAATAGTTGAATAATCTAACAAGGGAAATAAAAATTCAACTCATAGAGAAACTGCAAAGAATTTTTATGTCTTTGAGGAAAATGAGAGGAAACCTACGTCGTACAATTGCTGGTAAGATAATTTATTACTATTTTCAGAGGAAAAAAATTATACAATATTTAATTATATGTTCATGTTGACTGAATTAGTAAAACCTAATAAAGTGTTTTATTTCACAAGCCATAAAACAGGAGGTTTGTGGTTGTCTGCAACATGCCTATTGAGCATGATCTAAAATGTCACATGATCTTTATAGTCCATGGTCCACAAAACTTACCAGACATCAGAGAATCTCACAGTGGGAAGGGTCTTCAGATATAATGTTTAACCATCCCAGCATTTTAGGGGCTCTCCCAGACTGACCGATGGACAAAGAAACAGACATCCTGACTCCATGTGAACATGGTCAGAGCTATAAAGGTCTGATAAAGGTCGTCTGGTCCAGGCCGTACCTTCCTGGAGGAATGACCACCTGGAACCCATTCACTTAGTTTTGGGAAGAGATAGGGTAGCCTGTTTCAAGTGGGATCTTTTTAGCTTCACTGTAAGCCCGTTCTTTCATGCAGAACTTGTTCAGCGTTTCTCTTGAATTACAGCAACTCAATGCTGCTTTCCAGACAATTCTTCTTTAACTTCTATTAAATTGCCCCTACGTTTTTTCTTTCTTCTTCTTTTTTTTTTTTTTTTTGAGACAGGGTCTCACTAACTTGCTCACGCTGGCCTTGAACTGGTGATCCTTCTGCCTCAGCCTCCTGAAGAGCTGGGAGTATAGGTGGATGCCACTAAGCCCAACTACAACCTTTCTTAATAGACTCTCAAGACAGAGTCATAGAACAGTTGGGGGAGCCGTGTTAGACTGCAAACAAATTCTGTGACTTTGGGCAACAGCAGTAATGACAATTACCACCACTATTTATAAACAACTCACTATGGTCAGTTACTGCGCAACAACATTTTTTAAAAAAATATTTTGTAGCCAGGTGTGGTGGTGCACGCCTGTAATCCAAGCGACTTGGGAGGCTGAGTCAGGAGGATCGCGAGTTCAAAGCCAGCCTCAGCAACTTAGCGAGGCCCTAAGAAACTCAGTGAGACCCTGTCTCTAAATAAAATACAAAATAGGGCTGGGGGTGTGGCTCAGTGGCCGAGTGTCCCTGAGTTCAATCCCTGGTTCAAAAAAAAAAAAAAAAAAAAAAATTTTGTTTTAGTTGTAGGTGGACACAATACCTTTATTTTATTTTTATGTTGTGCTAAGGATCGAACCCAGGGCCACACGCATGCTAGGTGAGCGCTCTAACACTGAGCCACAACCCCAGTACCCAAAACACTTCACATATATTCTATTTTAATTAATTCTTATGGCAATCATTGAAAAATGTTTTATTAGTTCTTTCTGCAGATGAGGAAAGTGAGGCATGGAGAAATTGGGCAAGTTGCCTGATCACAGGTTTAGAAGGTGAACAAGCTGCATTGCTTCAGGGCACCTTTTTTCCTATGTGACTCAGTTATCCTATCTAAAAAAAATTGGTTGGGGGGGGGAACTGAACTAAAATAACCTTCCCAGACAGTTTCAGGATTCTATGATTCTATAATTAATTTGCATCTATTTTTGTCTTTTGTCTCAATTACAAACTTGCTCTAAATTCTTTTAAGGCTTAGAATTCTAAAAATGCTGACATTCTGGACTGTGTAGGTGGTTTGTTTGTTTTCAGTTGTGGAGCCTGCCCTGTGCATCACTCCATGCTTAGTAGCATCCCTGGCCCCTGTCCACAAGATTCCAGTGGTCGAGACAATCAAGAATAACAGCACTGCCAAAAGTCCCTGGTTGACAACCGCTATATTAATGTATTTCCCAATCCTTGGATTATTTGTGTTGCTTTTCTCAATCTTCTCTTTAATAGTACAGAAGAAATTAAAAACTAGTTAAAAAAGAATATAAGGACTGCTTGTTAAATCTTGAATATCACAAAATATTTTCATATTTATTGCTTTTTACAATGTACACATCCATATGTGTTCATTTCAACATCTGGTTGGCTCTCTATATACAAGCTATAAACATACTGAAAGAGATAGCGGCAATATGATTGGGTATTGGCAGGAGACACACTAACAACCTGGGACAGATCAGAAGTAGAAACTGTTAAGGTAAAAGGAGAAATTAAAGTAATTTTTTTTTGTTTATCTCAGTTGTATGTCTCCATATTTTGAGGTACCTTACTATGAAAGTCCCAGCTATGATAAAACCACAGAATCATAAATCAAGAATTGAAAAAAGACGGGAGGGGAAATGTGTACGTAGTTCAGTAGTAGAACACTTGGCTAGCATGTACTTCATGATCCCCAGCAATGCCAAGAAGAAAAACAGCCAATTAATCGTAAGGAAAACCACTTTTAATTAAGCACAAGTTTGAACTCTGAGTTGCAGAAGGCAATTTTTTTAAAAAAAATGTGGGTTGTAGAGTTTTTGTTATTCAAAGAAACAGAGCAGAGAGGCTTAGTCACGCATAGAACAAAAAAGTTCAGTGAGACAGCCTGGATAAAGATGATGTTAAATAACATAAAAATTGGAGCCGTCTCTTTAATTTTATTAAAAACAAAACAAATTTTCCTCATATTTCCATTTCTGAAGATAAAAATTCTTAATGAATGCAGGACCACTGCCATGGACATCTCTCTTCCTCATTACTCTGTAAGCTACTTATAGGTAGGGTCCATTTCTAGAACAATCTATACTCTGCATCTGGAACAAAATAGGCTAAAAAGAAAAGGGAAGGATAGAAAACAGCAAGAAGGGAAGGAAAGGGTGAATCTTCCTTTGCCTGTCCTGTGTGGAGTCAAACACCATCCCCCCTTTTGATAGACAATTTGAAACTGTACCATATATACTTAACATAAACATTTATGTGGTTGGCTGCCATATTGTCTGTTAATGCACAGTTTTTATTTATTTCTTCAATCATCCTACATCTGTTCATCTTTTTCTCAGGAGAACCATTATACCCCTTGCTCCCAATTTGAGTGTTTGAATAGAGCTGACTCCACATCTGGCTATAAGGAGAGGACATATGACTCTTATCTGACCAATCACAGCATCGAAAGTCATTGGTTCAGGGAACAGTACATAATCCAGTCAGAAACTCAAACACTTAGCGGGCCATCTGTTGTGGCTGCTGAGAGAGCAGCGCCTTTTTTTTTTTTTACTGTTCTGGAACCCAGGAGGATGTGGACCTGGCACTGTTAACATCTTGCTTGCCACCATGGAGACAGCTTGAAAATGAAGCCATTACAAAGCAGAGCAGAAAGATGAAGACAGGCCGGGCGCAGTAGCACACGGCTGTAATCCCAGCACTTGGGAGTCTGAGTCAGGAGGATCGCGAGTTCAAAGCCAGCCTCAGCAACTTAGCGAGGCCCTAAGCAACTCAGTGAGACCCTGTCTCTAAATAAAATACAAAATAGGGCTGGGGATGTGGCTCAGGGGTGGAGTGCCCCTGGTTCAATCCCCGTGCCAAAAAAAAAAAGATAAAAAAAAGAAAGATGAAGACAGGCCATGTCCCAAAAGTAGTACTGAAGATGCATGATGAACCCAGCTGTGCCTAAAGGAACCAGATCTCTCCCTGGACTTGCCAGGTATGTGAGGGAATATGTTCCATTTTTGCTTAAGCCATTCTGAATCAGGATCTCTGTCACTGGCAATAAAAAGCATACTGACACAGTCCTTTATCTACCTGACTGGCCTCTGACCATCTGTGACACTAACCAATAGGTATTCAATATGTATCCACTGAATGAATTACCAAATCAATAAATAAACTACTCCCAGAGCAGGAAGTCCAAGAGATGTACTAAAGATAATGTAAGTTATGCGTCTACAAAACAGAAAGGGGACAGGAGCTACATATTAAAAACATTAAGTCAGGGGTGTAGATGAAGACAGATAAAGGATTAAAAACACTTATAACAGGATTGCTGTTCTGCAGACTTGGGTCACCACAGGTCCAGTTTCACTGGCTGAAACATTTGCATGTATGACAAGACATATTTAACTTGAATGGTCTGAACTAAACTCCTTATCCAGTAGACAACCCCTCACCCCCATATAGAATCTGGGCCAAGACTTTTGGGATCCTGAATTGGTTAAGGTCAAGATCATGTAGTTGAAGATGACCCAAGAGAAAACATGGAAAGGTGAGGCTATACAGAATAAAACTATACAGAATAAAACTACGGATACTGGATAAGAGTAATACAACCATCCATTTTGGTCTCTTTATCTTCCAGCCATATTTTTTCTCTGCTTGATCCACTCCAAGTGATACTTTTATGAAAAACGATAAAAGGCACTTGATTTCCAAGAACAATATTTTCTGAATTTCCACAGATGGTGGATGACTGAAGGATTTAGGAGCTTTCTCAGTTTCTTATCTGAGGTGCCTTTGTAGTGTACTTCTTAGCCTGTAACCAAATAGCTTTGAAAGTCTATGGCCTACATGTTAAGTCTAACATGATGCACAAGCCTGAACTTGTTCATTTCAAAGTAGCTATTTTGCCCTTATATGGGAAACTAGTGCCCATATTAAACTGGTAGTTCACTTCCTTATCCTGAAGTTCTATCACAAAAAATAAATACATAAATAAAATAAAAACTTTCAAAAACCCCCCAAAATAAAAACTTTCAAAAAAACCCTTTTGTCAGAAGGATCAGCACAGTGACTCTGGAGACTGAGGTGGGAGTATCACAAGTTTGAGACTAGCCTCAACAATTTAGTGAGAGCTCAGTGGTAAAGCACCCCTGGATTCAAAAAATAAAATTAGACCATGCCTGCTTAGCATTATCACTAAAGACTATTGTCAGGCAAACCATTGTTTTCTCAACCTTCTACTTTCAGTTGAGGAAACTCAAATCTTTTAGTTTTCCTGTTCTCTGGACCAAATGGTCAAAGTTACTATTTCCTGCCCTCTTGGTCTTTTCTGTTTGTTTGTTTTCATTGTATTTTCAAGTCACTAAAATGTTTTCACCAAGGTCTTTGAACCCTACAAATCCTGCATTTTTTCCTTTTGTTTTCTCCACACCCTGTATTTAAGCACAGCTCTCAGAAGCAGAGATCTAGAGCTAGATGCAGTCTCAGAGAATCATTTAGTTCAATCCCCCTCCCTTTAGCCTGAGGAGGAAGGAAAGAGATTGACATTTACTGGGCACCCACTACTTGCTAGGCACAGAGCCTAAAGTGAGGCATTTTATGTAATTATAGTAGTTTCTCTTTATTTGTGGGCATGTGCTCCAAGACACCCAGTAGATCACAGACAGTAATGAACTCTATATATGCTATGCTTTTCATATATATATATGTGAATGAAAAGCATTGCATATATACATATACAAGATCACATAGCTGGTTAGTGACTTACCAACAACTAATAATAAAATATAACAATTATAGCAATATACTGCAGGTCTTATCCCCAGAACACAGGTTTTTTCTTTTTTTTATTAAGTCAGAAACTTTTACCTTTTTACTCAAAGGAAATGCTTTATGGCTTCTCTTTAGCATATCCAAAATATTAGCATGCTTGAGATTTGGGGCCATACTTTAAAAAATAAGGGTTATTTTAACACAAGCACTACAATACTGTAACAGTAAATGTGATAACAAAGAGGGCTACTAAGTCATTACTGAGGGCAACTGTATACAGCATTGATATGCTGGGACAATTGATTCATGTACTGGGCAGGACAGAAGGGGACAATGCAAGATTTAATCATGTTACTCATAACAGCACACAATTTAAAACTTGTGGATTATTTCTGGAATTTTCCATTTAGTATTTTCAGACGCAGTTGACCACAGGTAACTGCAATTGCAGAACGTGAAACCTCAGACAGGTGGGTGGAGAGGCACTACCATACCTCATTTAAACCCTACAATAGTCTCGTGAGACAGATGTTGCTAAAATCAGTTTTTAGACAGAGACTAAGGCATAAAGAAATTAAGTAACTTGTGCAAAATCATGTACCTGGTTAGTGACTTGGGTGATCAAACCCAAGTTTTTTTCAGGGTTCTCCTCTCTACCACACTGGCCCATTTTGGGCTTACCAACCAGATCCTGTGTCAGTGGACGTAGGCCTAAGGCAAAGGGGCTCCAGGGTAGATAATGACACGAAAAATTTAATTGAAGTTTACATTATGGCAATTGCTGTTAACATTTTATAGTTTTAATAGAGCAATCAGTGGCAGATTATCATATTGGACTTCGAAAGCTTTTCTAAAAATAGTGAAATAGTTAACATTTTTAGAAAAGAAAAAGGGAATATCCTTTCTAAACAGGAAGAATTGGTTTAAATTCAAAGTAATTATATAACTGACTTCTGTCAAGGAACTTTCTTAAGTAGGAAAGTGATAATTTCCCTGTGATCCTTCTTCAATTAAAAAAAATAGTTATTAGTACATTATAGTTATATATAGTAGTAGGGATCATTTTGACATGTTCAAATATGCATAACATTTTGCTCCATTTCAATCCCCAGTATTTCCTCTTACCCTCCCTCCCATCCTCCTCCAATCTTTTCTTTACTTTTTTGTACATGTTATATTTCTATCGTATTGAACAAAAAACTGGTCTGCAGTTTTCCTTATAAATTTTATGTAAGACTATTTTTTACTTTAAAAAAATTCAGGAATTTTTATAGAGGATTATCCAATTCTTTAATTATGAATCAGATTTATAAGGATACTTATGAGATTCTGGTTGCATGAGAGAAAGAGAGAGAGAGAGAAAGAGAGAGAGAGAGAGAAAGAGAGAAACAAAAAGGCTATAGACATATGCACTTAAAGACAAACATAGATATACAAGTAGAGAAAAAGACAGATATGTACATATACTTAAAGACAATGAAATAGAGGCAAGAAGATAGAATTTGACAAACTGAGACGCATTAATTAGTCGTGTTCTTGGTATGGTTAAAGAACATGTACTTTGGAGCCAATTTTGCATTCCACATCTTGAATAAGCTGCTAAGATCCTCCAAAGAACATGTGCTTTACTCTGTGCACTCAAGCTTTCAAAGGTTGTTTTCCTTTAATTGTCCACCGCATATTTTCCAAATTCCTAGCAATGGTGCACTCACACCATTAGTAACTTTCAGAAGTAGAATAATACTGCTTGTCAAAATTAGGAGTTTCTTCAAGGTTCTTATTAAGTTTAGCTAATGTATGTTAAGTATGCTTGACTGCACTGATGACTCCCCTACTACTGTGGCCTCAAAAGAAAACAGCACTAGTAGGATCAGAGGGACACAGTAAGTTTATCCCAGTTCTACTCAGAGAGGATACCACTGAAATCACCAAGTAGAGAAGCAACTCTATACTAGTGTTTCTGAGGTTTTCACATCACATTCATTCAGTGGTGCTTATCAAAACTATTGTTCTAAATCAGAATTTCTGGGCCTAGAGTCTAAGAATATGCATTTTAACAAGCTCCCAGATGCTTCTGATACATAGTAGCATGTGAACACCTCTGTTCTCCACTACAGAAGTGGTCAGCAATCTACAGGCATGACATTTCTGTCTGCTTTCATTCCTGCAAAAGGGGGCTGTGTATGCCAAGGAGGAAAGCAACAGGGAGGAGTAAAGGTACCGGTGAGCCATCAAAGACCACTCCCTCGACCTGATCAAAACCACTTTGGGGATGAGCGGCCCAGCTGAACAACTCTTGAGGGGCTTTTCATTCAGGGAGTCCAAGGTTCCCAGTAGCAGAGAGAACTGCCCAATATTGGGAAGCTCAGCCAGAGCACCTCTCCCTCTGTGAAGACTTCCAGTTCTCTTAGAAAGCAAATATTCCTGGGAGAGTTCCTATCTTTAGGACTAAAAGCTCCTTAATTATCTGCTAATGATTTTTTAAAGAGTAGCTGGGTAACCTATTATTGGATCCTTTCTCATCCTGTGTGAATTAACTCTCTTTTCTTCCCACTTGAATAAATCCTATTCTTTTACATTCAAAAAACAAAACAAAGCAAAACAATAACAAAGAGGAGCAGTTGGCATTCACAGAATATGGGCATGATATGGGGAAGGCACATGAGGGGTGGAGGACGGGAAGACATTAATATGGAGGTGGCAGGTGATAAGGTACACTATCCCTGCCACTCAAAGTCACCTTAGCTACCAAGGTGTCCCATCCCTGCTAAAAGAGCAAGTTGGGAATGGTTTGCTGCTCATGCTTGGTATCACACACTACCTGGGATTTTGGGGAGGTAATGGTTGGGAAAGAAGGGCCTCATTGGCAGGGCTCAGTCTATCAGCAGCACCAGTCTGAAGCCTCTGCCAGAGTAGTTTTAAAACAGGTGCAACAGGTTTTAATCCAGCAAGTAACTCAGGAAATATCTTGTCTGAAAAAAATTCCAAATTTTGTTAAGGAAAAGATTCTGTCACTGTGGTGAAAATACCTAACTTCCAGGTTTTCAAGTTGAATTACTGAACCTCTTATCTCCTGAAACAATAGTTTCTGCCTAATTGCAATCAAGATGGAATATCTAAGAAATGATAGTCCCAGGAAAAGAGAGTGGTGAGAACATGGAATCTGCAGCCAGAATGCCTGGGATAAACTCTGTGCCTGTTTCCTCATCAGTAAAATGAGTGGTGCCTCCCCATGGAGTGAGGTAAAGTCAGCAAAGCACTTGGATCACAACCAGTCCCAAATGTATATTTGCTACTGTTATTCTTAGTTTCTCTGCCTTACAGCTGCCTCATAACAAATACGGAAAGATGGGACTGAGAGTTGAATGGGGAACAGAATCTTTGTAGCTTATGTATAGCTGATGTTCTTTCAGGACTGACAGCGGTTCTTTTGATTAAACTGTAGTCTTCCCTCCTCCCACAAATTCCACTGAGGGTACTGCTGGGCCACAGTCCAGGCATCTTCTATTGGGGCAGTAGATTCTCAGGTTCTCTTTTGATGGTCTTTGAAGGAAAAAAGAGGTGGGGATAGAGAATAAGCTCCTATTTTGTGTGGTTCAGCCAAAATCAAATTATATGCCAAATTATTTACTAGTAGGACTTCTCAGGGCAAGATTTAAAATAAAATTCTGTTAAAGAATTTGGACAGCCATTCTAGGGTATAAAATGGAATTGTCTTAACCAGAATTAAATCACACTTCCTGAGTCTGACAGTGTTTCCAGGGAGAGTTAAGTGTCATGCAGGCTTCAATGACACACATGACTCCTACCTCCATGGCCATCCAACCCCATTCAGCCCACTGTGGTTTGAGTCTTTGAAATTGAGAGCTGGGTCTGAAAACAAGACCAGGTCCCTTTCGGTTGGGGGAAGTGTTGACAGTGGGAAGGTATGAAAGGGAACAGAAGCAAGGCACTCCCATGTTTGATAGACACTAACCTAAAAGTTAACGATAAGCAAGTGTGTTAAAATCCAAGCCGTAATTCTAAAAACGACCACCAGCTCATTACTCTGGGTTGTCTCATCTTCATGTCTTTATTATGAAATTCAATGGTTACATCCTAAGCAGGACAGGACAGTATAACTATTAGACTATGTTACTGTAGCCTCAGACTATCTGGCTTTGAATCTAGTCTTTGCTGCCTAGTCATCAAACTTTGGGCAAGTCAATTTTCTTTCTATGCCCCAGTTTTCTTATTTGCAAAAAGGGGATAAAAATGGCAGGTAACTAACTCACAGAGTTGCTTAATAAGTTAGTATGTGTAAGGTTCTTAGCATTTTTTCTTGGCACTAGGGCCTGGGAAGATGAGTTAAGTTACCAGGAGGCTTACAATCTAGAAATGTGGAAGTGCATTCAGCCCTTATCATGTACTTTACACAAAAACAGGTCCCAAAAAAGTTTCAAGGGAAGTCTGCAGAAATTATTCCTTCACTGTTAAATGACCAGAGGTGATGGGCAGTTTAATATCACAATACCTCAGAAAACACCTGGTTTTACACAAAAATGAACAAAAGCTTTTATAATATGCCATTAGTTACCTACTCATTCTTCAATTCTGAGTCTCTAAAAACTATGAAATGGAGGGAAATGTTTCAGTCTTTAAACAAATAGAAAAACACAGGCTTTCCTTGTTTCATGTAATCATTTATAAAAACTTAAAAAGCGTATGCTAGGGATGGGGATATAGCTCAGTTGGTAGAGTGTTTGCCTTGCAAGCAACAAGACCCTGGTTCAATCCCCAGCACCGCAAAAAAAAAAAAAAAAAAAAAAAAATGCTAACCACTGAGGTGCCCAATAATGCTCTGCTATGAGGCGCACAGAGTGCTAAGTCCAATAAATGTAACTTTTGGGCAATATATAGATAGGAAAAGATGAAAGTGAAAGAAGAATAGCATAGGTATTCTCAAGCCATAAAATCTGTCCCATTTTTTTCCTTCCACCCTGCAAAAAAGAGTATTCACCAACCCTTCTTGTTCATTGTTTTTAGACCCTTGATTTAAAATCCAAAAGTTCCTATAACAGCCTATGAAAACAAACTACAAAGAGAGAACTCATTCCAGGAATCAAATTCCCTCTGTCCCAGGTAATTTAAGGCAAAAAAAGATGGAATTTTAAAAACTCAAAGAAAACAAAGACACAGTCCAAAATATAAGCATCTAATTAAGTATGTACTTTTGTTAGATTTTTCTTTGTCGGAGGGACAAAAAATGGGGCTTCATGTGCTTTATTTGAATGGTTATACATAATCATGTGTGAGACAGGAGAGTCTATACAACATGCTGATATTCTTGAAAACATGTGGCCCCCAAGTGTCCCCAACACATTGGCTTATTTCTTCCACCCTCTCCTTCTCTCTCTCTCTCTCTCTTTCAGGGAAAGATAAAACTCTGGGTGACACCATACCAGGAACTTCACCCTGCCAGGGGATTTCCTCTCCAGCTCCCTGTGGGGAACCAGTCCAGCTCCTCTTACTGGTCAAGTCCATCTTTTCTTTTCCTTTTCTTTTCTTTTATTAAATATATTTTCAGTTGTTAATGGATCTCTATTTATTTATTTATACGTGGTGCTGAGAATAGAATCCAGGGCCTTATACACGCTAGGAAAGTGCTCTACCACTGAGCTACAAACCCAAACCCCCCATCTCTCCTTTGATTCTAAATGTCATTGCCAGGCTGGATTCTCTATGGTAACCCTCTAATCCTGCCAGGGAACAACTTCTGGCAGCATTGTCATTGGAAATCTCATGATTTAACTTTAGAAAATAGGTCTCCTATCTGATTTCTCTTTTTCCTTCTCACCTAGATTCTACCCATGTTATTCTGAAAACCCTTTCAAAATGGCCCTACTCTTGATCTCCACTGCCCCGACCTGGTATGGAACCATCTCCCCTCTCATGTGGCTCACCCAAACCTCCCACCAACTTTCCCAGCCTCATCCTCTCCTTTATTTCACTCTCCACAGTGCTGCTACATGACTTTTTCCTAAAATGGATAATCTGGTCATCATTTACTTTTTTTTCTTTTTCCACTTAAAAATGTATTTATCTGAAAGTAACTGAACTTGCAGAAAAGTTGCATAGTATATTCTTTGTCCAGATTTATCTATTTTAACATTTTGATCTATTTGCAATCTCCTCCCTCTCCATACACATAAACCAACAAAAAATAGTCATTCCTGAATATTTGAGACATGTCATATATCTTGTACTTTTTCCTTGAATATTTTATTGTATATTGAGAAAATCCACTTAAATACTCAATTATCAATGTTAAAAGATTAAATTGTTATTAAATTTAACATTGGCACAAAGCTTTTAACTAATTTCTCATCTATGTTGCATTTTTGTCAATTTATCCAGTAGTAAGATTTTTATTTTTATTTTAAATCTCCATTACAGAATCTAGCCTAGAATCATGTATTGCATTTAGTTGTTATGTGTCTTTAGTCTCCTTTACCCTGGAAGTTTCTCAAACCATTTTTTATATGGCTATCTCTTTTTTGTCATTTATTTAAAAAAATTAAAAAATGGTGCATCGTTTATTTTCAGTGGATTCTTGCTGTCTCCAAAATAAGGCTTAAATACCCTGGATTAAAAGGTTTCTTTCCTAAAACTCACTATCTATACTGTTGTTCATCAGTACTGTGGTTATAGGCTCACCCGAATTATTTTCTATGTGATAGAGAAACTCATAAGTATTGTTTCAATTAACATAACAACAATAAATGTGAGGAACAAAGAAAAAAATTCTCATATTTGTAGCATGTATTTTTGGTGACCATTCAGGTATAACCAGTTTTATAGTTCTAATGCAGACTAAATTGTTTAAAATGCTTTCTTTGTCCAAATTAATGAGTTTTGAAACACATAAGCCAGGATTAGCAACGATTTGGCCAGTGTGAATTAATTCAATCCATGCTTACTTTAATTCAATTCAAGCTTTAGGCCCAGTATTCTCACATTCAAAACAAAACAAAACAAAACTGGAGTGAGGAGAGGGAAAATTGAGCCCACTGGGGATTCAAAAAGAGAAGAGAGGGCAAAAAAGATGTAACACGCTGATTGAATGATCAATTCTCCCTTAGCCTGATCCTGACCAAAGAACAGTAGTTAATATGCTCATTTTTAAAAAACGGATACATTACAATTATAAACAATAGTAGGATTCATTATGCCATATTTGTACATGCATATAACATAATTCGATCAATTTGATTTCCCTTCCCCTTTCCTTTTCCTTCCCTCCCTATCTGCTTTCTCTACTAATCTCCCTTCTATTATTGCTATTTTAATTAGTGCACTAAAATTATATATGTGTGTATAATTAACTGTGGTATATTCATGAATAAACATAGAGCATAATGTGGTAGGTTCCCTCCCCCACTATTCCTTCCCTTCTGCTGTTCTATTGGTCTTCCTTCTACTTCTGGGAGACCCTTCCCAACCCCCATCTTATTTTACTTTCACTCTAGTTTCTGCACATAAAAGAAAACATTCCACCCTTGATGTTCTGAGTCTGGCTCATTTCATTTAGCACGATATTCTCCAATTGTATCCATTTATCCACAAGTAACATAATTTCAATCTTCTTTAGGGCTGAGTAAAACTCCAATGTGTATATATGTCACATTTCTTTATCTATTTGTCTGTTGACAACTAGGCTGGTTCCATAGCTTGGCTATTGTGAACTGTATCACTACAATCACTGGTAAGCATACATCACTATGGGATGCTGATTTTAGTTATTTTGGATAAATACCAAGGAATGACATAGCTGGGAATGGTGGTGGATCCATTCCTGGTCTTTTGAGGAATCTTCATATTGCTTTTCCAAAATGGTTGTGCTAATATGCATTCCCACCCATAATGCAGAAGTGTACCTCCCCCTCTATTCTTGTCAGCATTAACTTTTATTTGTATTCTTGATGATTGTCATTCTACCTAGAATTAGGTGAAATCTTAATGTAGTTTTGAATTGTGTGTTTCCTGATTGATAAGGATGTTGAAAATTTTCTTCACACATTTGTTGGCTAGTTGTATTTCTCCTTTTGAGAAGTGTTTATTTAGATGTTTTGCTCATTTATTGATTGGGTTATTAGGTTTTTTGGTGTTGTTTTGAGTTCTTTATATAGTATGGATGTTAATCCCCTGTTGGAAGAGTAGCTGGCAGATTTTCCCCCATTCTGTAGGGCTCTCTCTTTACTCGTTTCCTTTGCTGTGCAGAAGCTTTTAAATATGTCATTCCACTTACTGATTATTAATATGATTTCTTGAGCTTTAAGAGTCTTAATGAGGAAGTCAGTGCTTCCACCAATATTTTGGCATATTGCCCCCTTTTTTTTTTTTTTTTTTTTTTAGTAGTTTCAGTATTTCTGGTCTAATTCCTAGTCTTTGATCCATTTTGAGTTATTTCTGTGCATGGTAAGAGGGGTCTAGTTTCACTCTTCTACATATGGATATCTAGTTTTCCCAGCATCATTTGTTAAAAAGACTATCTTTTCTTTAACATGTTTTCAGCATCTTTGTTGAGAATCAGATGACTGTATCTATGTGGATTTGTCTCTGTGGTTTCCATTATATTCCAATGATCTTCATATCTCTTTTTATGCTAATACCATATTGCTTTTGTTACTATAGCTCTGTAGTTTAATTTGAGATTGGGCATTGGGATGCCTCCAGCATCACTCTATTGCTCAGGAATGCTCTAATTATTCTGGATTTTTAATTCTTCCAAATGAATTTTATGACTTTTTTTTCTAGTTCTGTAAAGACTATCAATGATATTTTGATGGGAACTGCACTAAATCTTTGCCTTTGGAAATACGACCATTTCGACAATATTAATTCTTCCAATCCATGAATATGGGAGGTCTTTCTATCATCTAAGTTCTTAAATTTCTTTCTTCAGAGGTCTATAATTTTCATTTCAGAGGTCTTTCAACAGTTAGATTTATTTCCAAGTATTTTATTTTTTTAAGCTATTGTGAATAGACTAGTTTTCTTGATTTCCTTCTCAGCAAATTAATTACTGAAGTATAGGAAAGCTATTGATTTTTGTATGTTAATCTTGCATCCTGCAACTTTGCTGGATCTGCTTATCAGATCTAGAAGTCTTCTGGTGGAGTTTCTTGAGTTTTCTAAGTGTAGGATCATGTCATCAGCAAACAGAAAGTTTGATTCCTTCTTTTCCTATTTATATTCCTTTAATTTCCATTTCTTGCCTGATAGCTCTGACTAGACTGTCAAGAAGTATAATGAATAGGAGTAATACTCATGCTTTTTATAAATAGTGTTTTATTTCTTTGTAGCCACAATATGAATACCCATATTTTACAGGTGAGGGAGTAGACTAATAATATTTATTCTTCCATAATTACTAGATAAAGGTAACACTTAAGAGTTCCTATTTCCCTTAAAGAAAAAGACTCTCCATGTCCCAGGAGGTGAGAGTAGAGTCTCTTTTTAGACTCCTCATTCTGTCTTTTTCTAGGGGAAAGGCACAACTCATCTGATCAGTGAGTTTAGGAAAATGGGTTGAGATTGCTCAGCCTCAGCCAGCCCCCATGAGTTTTTTTCCACTTTTTTTTTTTTAATTCAGCCTGTTTTCAACATGCATCCATTCTTTATATCCTGACTGGAATGCTGAACAGAAAAGAACAAGGGCATGCCTGCAATCTAATTTAGGAGAGAAGTACTAGTAAGTCCACAATGTCTGCACACATAAGCTATGTCCTCCAATCTGGCTTTTATCAGTTGATAAAGCTAATAATTTGATTTCTATGTCTTATTTCTGAATTTGTTGTGAATACAAGAGGGGAAGACAGAGGGTTAATAAGCTCCCTAAGAGTCAAATAGAATGCAAAAATATACAGACATTCAATAAACATTTGTTAAATAAATGAATTAATTTGTCCAAGGCCACATAGTTAATAAGTAACAGAGTAGGGCCTTGGATCCATGTGTATGCAACAGAAAAGTCCATGGCTTTCTAAAATTCCACTTCAGTGCTTTGTGTATGATGTTCTATTTCTAGAATTCAATTCATGCTTCAATATGGCTGCCAGGAAATTGGAGACAATGTTTGATGTTGGTATTCACTACCTTAAAAACACATGTATGCCTAAGAACTTTACTGATAATCTATTTGTCTACAACAGTGATGAGGGATGAGTTTAGCATGACTTTTTGTCAGCTATCTAATGAACCAATACTGACTGAGCCTTCCAGGTCCATGAGGAGGGAATTAGATGTAGGAAGCAGTGGAAGTGGCCCCACAGCAGTATGCAACAAATGGGGAGGAGAAAGGCAGGCAGCCCAGTAAGAAGCTGTGTGAGCTCAAAAGGGGTGGGACAAGGGACTGAGGACCAAGGAAAGGTGGCTGAGGACCCAAAAGGAACTTTCAGGGTTGTGGGGTAGGGAGGGGGGTGAAGGATGAATAAACAGAAAAATCCCAGGAGGTTGAAGAGGAAAAAAAAAAAAAAAAGTCTAAACAAAGAATTTGAAGGAGAGACAGGTAAAAGAACAGGAGTAAGTTATTTGCTATGAAAATAGTTACAGACTATTTTCTATTTCACGAAAAGTGGGAGCGAGCCTGTGTGCCAGTAATGTTCAGAAATTCAGAAATAAACACCCTGGATGAAAACAGTTTGGGGAGCCAGAAGACAAGATTCTTTCTGCAGGCAAAAGTGAAATTAAAGTAATGGCAGTATCTATTACTCTTTCCCCAACCCCAGTTACAAAAGAGGGAGAAGCATTTGGCTGGCAATCATGTAGGAGCTCAGCAGGGCCCTGTTCTAACTGAGCTCATATAGTTGCTTTTTTAAGAGTATCTGGTAGAACTCAGGATTTTGTGTTCACAAACACCACATAAAAACAGGATCATCTTTGCCTTCCAAGCAGTTTTTCTGCCCTGCACAAAGGCTGGGCTTAGGTTTTTTTTCCCTCTCTCTAGAGTGGCACACAAAGAATTCTCTGACACACTGCACCCACTGCAGATGAAAGCGCTTAAGTGTGAGTGAAAGCAACAATGTTTAGAGTGACATTTACTAGCTGAAAACAGTGAAATCAGAGCATTCTAGTTCACGGAGATTAAATGTCAGGCTTTAAACATTCAGCAGAGTATTAACTATGGAAGTTTTAAAAATTTAGGATTCAGTTTTATATTGCAAACAGCACTTAAAACATTAAAGAAAGACTTTTTTAAAGCAAGGAAACAATTGAAACAGGATGAATAAGAATATATATTTTTCAGCTAACAGTGATGGAACTGCAACACAGTTACTGAGGTTAGCTCAGAGGTGCTTGCCGTTCTTTACCACTCCAGATGAACAAGAGAAAGGAGCAGTCCCCACACTTCACATTTTGGAAGACATAAGTCAAAATCTAAAACACAGATGTTTTCAGACATAATTTTCCACAGTGGACATGAACTTTAAAGGTCTTTTTTTTTTTTTTTTTAAACATTATGGTTTCAGAATGCCTTTTAATGTACCAAAAAAGTTAGAGGTAAAATATATCATTTGTTTTCTTTGAAGAAAAGGGATAAGTTCACCCTTGTCAAAATTGGCTATAATTTCCAAACATAATATCCAATTCTGTGACTAGGTCATAAAAATCTTAGAATTTGATCATATTCCTCCCTTCACCATCAGCAAGTATTGTACCTTCTCTGTTATGTTTACAATGGGGTGTTGGATAGATACAAAGATAATGATGATACTTGACAAAGGAGGCAAAAATATGCAATGGAGAAAAGACAACCTCTTCAACAAATGGTGCTGGGAAAACTGGAAATCCATATGCAGCAAAATGAAAATAAACCCATATCTCTCACCCTGTACAAAACTCAACTCAAAGTGGATCAAGGACCTAGAAATTAGACCAGAGACTCTGCACCTAATAGAAGAGAAAATAGGTCCAAATCTTCATCACGTTGGCCTAGGACCAGATTTCCTTAACATGACTCCCAAAGCGCAAGAAATAAAAGCTGGAATCAATGATTGGGATAGAGTCAAACTAAAAAGCTTTTTCTCAGCAAAGGAAACAATCAGCAATGTGAAGAGATAGCCTTCAGAGTGGGAGAAAATCTTTGCCACATACACTTCAGATAGAGCACTAATCTCCAGAACCTACCAAGTACTCAAAAATCTTTACACCAAGAACACTAATAACCCAATCAATAAATGGGCCAAGGAAATGAACAGACACTTTACAGAGAAAGATCTACAAGCAATCAACAGATTTATGAAAAAATGTTCAACATCACTGGTTATAAGAGAAATGCAAATCAAAACCACCTTAAGATTTCATCTTACCCCAATTAGAATGTCTTTTATTAAGAACACAGGCAACAACAGGTGTTGGCGAGGATGTGGGGAAAAGGGTACACTCATTCATTGCTGGTGGGAGTGCAAGTTGGTGCAGCCACTCTGGAAAGCAGTGTGGAGATTCCTTAGAAAACTTGGAATGGATCCACCGTTTGACCCTGCTATCCCACTCCTTGGCCTATACCCAAAGGACTTAAAATCAGATTGCTACAGTGATGCAGCCACATCAATGTTCACAGCTGCTCAATTCACAATAGCTAGATTATGGAACCAACCTAGATGTAGATGGATGGATAAAGAAACTGTGGTGTATATACACAATGGAATATTACTCAGCCATAAATAAGAATAAAATTATGGCATTTGTAGGTAAATGGATGAAGTTGGAGACTGTTATGCTAAGTGAGATCAGCCAATCCCAAAAATCCAAAGGCCGAATGGTCTCTCTGATAAATGAGTGATGATGCATAATGCGGGGAGGGGAAGGGTGGCAAGAAGGGAGGAAGGATGGATAGCATGGAGGGAAGGGAGGGGTGGGGTCGGGGTGGGGGGGTAAAAATAATAACAGAAATTGTGACAGATACCATTGCCCTGTGTACATGCATGAACGCACAGATGGTGTGACTCTACTTTGTGTACAACCAGTGAAACAAGAGCTGTACTCCATTTGTGTTCAATGAATCAATAAGTAAATAAAAAAAAAACAAAGATAATGATGATGGTTAACATTTCAAGCGTTGCTTTAAACATCTTAAAAGCAACATACTTACTCCTTAATATCTTTACGAGGTCGTTACTATTATCCCCACTTTACAGATAAGAAAATTGGTGCCTCAAGAGATTAAGGACTTGACCCAAGAACACAGGACTACTAAGTATGTGGAATTTAAACTCTAGCCATTGAATCTAAAGCCTGAATAACTAACTACCTTCTATTCAAGAAACTCTCAGACTAACAGAGACCACAGGCATAGGAGGAAAAGTTTAACTAAAGAAATGCCATGACAAAAATGTGAACAGAGAGACACACTGAAGTAATTCAGGGCTGGGAAGACCGCACAAAGGAGGAGATAGTTAAGCCAGGTTTCCATGCATGTAAAAAAAAAAGGCAACAGTTACTCTTTGCAAAGAAAGCTACATGTACTGAAGTTTAGAGTTCAGAGTTCAGTGTGTTTTTGAAAGGAGGAAGCCCAGAAGCAGGGAGACAAGGTCAGTAAGACAACTCAGGTGACATGGAAAGGGAGTTAGAGTAGGGAAATTGAGAAGGCAGAGTCAGGGAAGGTTTTTAAGCCAGAAGCAAAATGATCTGATGACCTACTGGACATAGGTGGTGAAGGAGATGAAACCATAGCTGCTAGTTTTTTAGAATGCTAAATAGTAGGCTGGGGATATAGCTCAGTTGGTAGAGTGCTTGCCTTGGACGCACAAGGTCCTGGGTTCAATCCCCACCACTGAAAAAAAAAAAAAATGAATGCTGTATAGTTTGAGAATTAAGGAGATAAACCAATTGGGAACAGGGGTAGGAAATAGGAAGTGGATAGCTTAGTTCAAATTTAGAAAACTGAGTATGAGATACTTAAAGAACATCTGGATGTACTCGCTATTGCATTCTCTACTTTAATAACTTTGAGTACCTCTTGTTACCAAGTACTAAGGAAATTAAAAGGAACAAAAGTGTAGGGGGGTACTGCCCTCGTGGAATTCAGGTACCGCTCCTCAGTTGTGGCACCACCCAGATGAACTTATGTGAGCATTTCTGATTATAGTGACTGGAAGGTGCTACTTGCACTTAGTGGGAAGGTATCAGGGATGTGGTCATTCTGTAATACTTGGGACTAATACAACAAAGTACTGTCTTACAACTGTCTTGGCTTCCAAATGTTCCACTGGACAACTTTGTATCTGTTTATAAGTGTCTCAGCTTAAAAACTAATTCTGTTTTATATAGACAAAAAATTTGGAGCATGTTTTACATATATAATGAATTGTCTTAAATAGAGCCTCCATGGACACTGACAGAAGACTGTAAACTTGGTTTTGCTTGGAATTTTACCAAGAGCTGTTTACAGTTTAAGACCATTAATTACATCATGGGCACCAAAGTACTCACAGTTTGTGAGTTATCAATACAATGCACTTGGATCAGTGTGACTTGTAGCTATACTACTCATGGTGATTATACAATCAGAATCTACCTATTGATTATGTCACGGTAAGAACCTGGGGTACTTATATATTGCAAAACATTTAGTTTGATTACAAATTGCTTTCTTTTTATTTCTCCTGTATTATAATTAGAGCATTCCTGGAATTATGTGCAAATGAAAGTTACATTGATCATGTATTTCATTTCAGGACAGGAGATGCAATAAAAGGATACATTAGATTGGAAAGGTTTGAGAACTAGTAGTGAGAGAAAGACATATAAATAGAGTGGAATACAAGGCAACCAAAAGCATTTCAGAGAGGTTAAAAATTACAAAGGGAGGATTATAAACCTTAATAAGGCAAATAAGGAAGAAAGGTACTGCCCATGAGAAATCCGGGAAGACCCATAGAAGACGTATGATAGGAACAGGTGTTGACAGATAATGTAGATAACTCCAGAATGTGTGGCTTAGTACCTGCCTCAGGTGATGCCCACTCTTTGACATGGCTTTCATTTGTCTCATGTTCTTTGAGGTGCTCTTGCTGTATTTTCCCCACAAAGGGGAAGCTCCAAAGGGTGCAACATGATGAATTCTAACCTCTCTGGTGTCTCTTCCAGAATCTGAAAACTGTGGGTCTGTAACACTTAATCTTTTCTTCTTTAGGCTAAATCTCCCTACTTCCTCCAACTGTTTCTCATATAATTTGGTTTCATATTCCCTCACCATCTGGGTCATTTTTCTCTGAACATGCTCCAATTTGTCAGTGGCCCTTTAAAAGTCTGGTGCCCAGAACCAAATGTGGTTTCCAGAGCAAAAATATATAACTGTATTTCCTAATATTCCCCAAGGAGAAAATGCTATTCCTCCATGCAGACAGTGAGATCACGATGGGGGAGGATCTGACTTAATATTCATTATATCTCCAGTACTGAAAAATTTCCTTTTTTGTTTAAATTCTATTTTAATTTTTAATACGTAGAATTAGACTTTTGATCTCAAAGAGTAAAAAACATGTGGATCTGGCTAACAAACACTAACAATTATTTTTATTTGCTGATGGCATCTATCCCCTGGCAACCTATACTTGTTTCCTGCCTGAAGACATTTTTCTCCTAATAGACTCTGCCCTGCCCACGTCCTGAGTCAATCTAACCAAGATTGGCATACACTACTCTTTTCAGGGGTCTGGTCTATAAAATAGAATTAATATTTCTGCCTTAAGCCTGAATCTAGTATGAGTGTGGAAAGCCCCTGCATTCCTGTGTGTCTAGTGAACCTTAGCTTTAGCCCTAAAATGCATAATTCTATCAAAGCTTATGATTTTTCATCCCATTTTAGTCTGAGACCTGCAATAACCTGACAACTTCTCGCCAATACGTTGTCCACAGTGGCTAAAACAGTATCAGTTCACCTCCTCATTCAACATGAAATTAGGTCCTTAAAATGCAGTCTAGTATCCACTGGTCTGAACCTCTGGAAGTTATTGCAGATCTCTGCATAAGGTCACCACTCTGGCATAAACACTAGCTTTGCTATCCACTTGAATGCAGTGACTTCAGTAAGTAGGAAACAGGCATGCCACGGAAGCCTAAGAACTTTATATTGCACCTTCCAGCTGCCCACGTTTCATCATACTTTTGTGGCTGAACACCCACCTCCAAGGTAAACTACATGAGAGCAGGGACCTTTGTTTTGTCAGTTGATGTATTTTTCACTTTTAGAATAGTGCCCAGTCCCTAATAGGTATTCAACAAACATTGGCTAAATGAATTAATGAAATGACTTGGCATGGTAGACATCTACCTCTGTTTTGCCCAGTATTCCCTTATTTTGAGAACCACCTCTTCCACATTTCATGTTATTCTGTTGGAGCTGCCAGTCATGAGACAGAACAAGCCAGCAAATGGTGTCATGAGTTTGGAGATTCATGACCATGCAAATTCATAACCCCTGGCTTCCCAACAGTAAGCAAGTATCTGTACTCCTTTCCATTTCTACAGAATTGGAAGCACAAGGTCCAGAAGCTTTGATAAGTATGGGTGGTACATTCTGCAGGCAGCTCACTCAGAGGCTAAACTTCATGTGAACATTCATATCAAAATCAAGGCCAACAGGATAAAATGAACTCTAGGGAGAATAAACTTGTGTTTTTACTATTGACTTTCACAACTAATCACATATAAGCACTAGAAATTATCTTCTTCAAATAAATTTGAGATGAAACTTCAAAATTTCTGATAGCTGAAGTGGACTTTCTATAAGGTCAGCTTTGGGATGATAATGCTACTTAGGGATTCTTAGGAAAAAATTTAATCTGTGGAATATGAAAAAAAAAATCCTGCTGGGTGCAATGGCACTTGCCTGTAATCCCAGTGATTCAGGAGGATGAAGCAGGAGGATTGCAAGTTCAAGGCCAGAATGAGCAAATGAGGGAGGTCCTAAGCGACTTAGTGAGACTCTGTCTCAAAATAAAAAATTAAAAAGGTTGGCAACAGCCAGGCATAGTGGTGCATACCTGTAATCCCAGCAGCTTGGGAGGCTGAGGCAGGAGGATCTTGAATTCAAAGACAGCCTCAGTAATTTAGTGAGGTCCTAAGCAACTAAGAGGGACCCTATTTCTAAATAAAATACAAAAAAGGGCTGAGGATGTGGCCCAGTGGTTGAGTGCCCCTGGATTCACTCCCCAGTATAAGAAAGAAAGAAAGAAAGAAAGAAAGAAAGAAAGAAAGAAAGAAAGAAAGAAAGAAAGAAAGAAAGAAAGAAAGAAAGAAGGTAGGTAGGTAGGTTGGGAACATAGGTCAGTGTAGTTAAGCAATCCTGGGTTCAATCCCCATTACTGCCCCCTGCCAAAAATATCATATACATTGAATCAGAATAGTCCAACACATGAAGGGCAAGAAAACTGATTATATAAGGCTTTTTAAAAGTTGTAGTAAAATATACTATAACATGAAATTTACCCTTTTTTGTGTATAGTAATTCAATGGCATTAAGTACATTTACAACATTGTGTAAGAAACATCGCTATCCATTTCCAGAATTTTTTCATCATTCCAAACATGGAATGTCCATTAAATTAGAACTCCTGAATGCTTTTTCTGATATGCGGATGCTAATTCACATAAGGGGGCACTGGAGAAGAGTAGAGGTACTTTAGATTAGATAGAAGGGAGTGAAGAGAGGGGAAGGGGTATGTGGGTAGGAAGGATAGTAGAGTGAAACAGACATTATTACCTCATGTACATATATGACTGCATGACCAATGTGATCCTGCAATATGTACAATTAGAAAAATGAGAAATTATACTCCATTTATGTATGGGTTATCAAAATGCATAAATGCATTCTACTGTCATGTATAGGTAATTAGAACAAATAAAAAGATTAAAAAATATATATTTATAAAGAACTTCCCATTTGCTCCTTTCCTCAGTCCCTGGTAACCTCTAATCAACTTTCTGTCTCTATGATTTTATCTATTCTGTGACCTCAAGTAAGGGGCTTATTTCATTTAGCATATGATTTTCAAGGTCCATAAATAGTGTAGTATGTATTAAATTTTTTTTTTCCTGGGGATTGAATTCAGGGTGCTAAATCACTGAGCCTCATCCCGAGGCCTTTAATTTTTTATTTTGAGACACAGTATCGCTAAGTTGCTTAGGGCCTTACTAAGTTGCTCAGGCTGACTTTGAATTCCCATCCTCTTGCCTCAGCCTCCGGAGCCACTGGGATTATAGGCATGCACCACTGTGCCCAGCATCAATTTCTTTTTTTTTTAATGGCTGAACAATATTGTGTTTATATGATGCATTTTGTTTATCCATTTTTCTTGAGATGGATAACTGAGTTGTTTCTATCTCTTGGCTACTGTGTATAATGATGCTATGAATACTGGTGCATAAGCATCTGCTTGAGTCTCTGCTTTCAATTATTTGGGAAATACACCTAGGAGAGAAATTGCTGGGTCATATGGAAGTTCCATGTTTAACTTTTTGAGAAACCTACATAAGGTTTCTGAAGAAGTCTTATAACAAAATTGATTTAGGAACTATATACACCAAAAAATTGTTATTTTTGCTTAATAATTCACTTCTCATTAATGGAGATAAGAGAAACTCCTTTAGTATGTAAACAGAGAATATATCATTTCCTTATAGTGAAGGAGGGAGACATTTCCAAGGACAACAGATCCCCAAAAGAGAAGTCACGATAATTGTGCCTGGCTGAAATGTAAACACCAGGATTTTGAGAAACAAATATGGTCTTCTCTAGAAAAATTGATTTTATTTATAAATAAAGTAAGAATGAATCCTACTATTTGATCATATAATTGCGGTCTCTGTATTTAAGATAATTAGTATTCTTTAAAAGTGTAAAAGTGCCAGGCGTGGTGGCGCACACCTGTAATCCCAGCACTTGGCAGGCTGAGGCAGGAGAATCTCGAGTTCAAAGCCAACCTCAGCAACTTAGCAAGGCCCTAAGCAACTCAGTGAGACCCTGTCTCTAAATAAAATACAAAATAGGGCTGGGGATGTGGCTCAGTGGCAGAGTATCCCTGAGTTCAATCCCTGGTTCAAAAAAAAAAAAAAAAAGAAAAGTGTAAAAGTAAGGAAATACAAACATTGAGGAACTGTCACAGATTGGAGGAGACCTGATTATTAAATGCAATGTAAATCCTAAATTGGATCTGGAAAAGAAAAAGGACAATGGTGAAAAACTGGTAAAATTGGAAAAAAGTTAAAAGTACTGTAACAGCATTAATACCTTGGTTTGATAATTATGTTATCATTGTATAAGATGGTAACATTAATGGAAATTAGGTGAAAGGTATAAAGGAATTCTCTACTATTTTTACAAATTTTGTATAAGTTGAAAGTAATTTCAAAATAAAAAGCTAAAAACTTATAACTCCTAGACTTTAAAGGGCATCTGAAATTATAAGCTCAAATAATTCAAAATGACAGTGATAAATACGTAGTTGTACGTCTTATCCTTAATTGAGCTGCCAACATTCACAATGAAGAGATTTTTGTAAGTTACTGCTTCTAACAACCAATTCCCTCCTGCACTCCTGATTGCTACACTGGCCAGACATTTCCTCCTACATCCATTATCCCAATGCTTTCAACTTTATCTTTCAGAACAGAATTTACATAGCAAGGCTCTTCCCAATATTTTTATCTTCTCAAATAATTATCCTCTTCAACTGTTGCCAAATCGTGTTTGAAGTTCAGATTTTTCTGAGTTCTGACAGTATATTTACTGGCTTAGTGGATATCCCTACTTCCAAAAGCATCTGTAGTTTGACTCATCTGCCCAAGTCAGAAACATGGGACTCAGCTTAGACTTGTCCTCAACTACCACACTTTCTGCTCCCAAGCAGTATCGTGGTCTATATTGTAGTGCAAAATCCAATATATCACTGAAAAGTTGATATTCTATTCTAACTAAAGTTGAAATTCAGTCATGTTTATTATTATTAGACATAGAGATGTTATCTACCAACGATAAAAGATAAAATCTTATTTTGGCCTAAAATGATGAGATTGTAGAAACTGGTTACGGGGTGAATTCACATTTTGGTGGTGAAAATGCCCTTTTCATTTTACTTAAATGTGAAAGAAACAAGCTACTGTATACTTATATTTCTAGTAACTATGTAACTACTCGTTTTTGTATTATGGATTTAGAAAATACCACAAGGATGAAGTGTTTTTTTGTTTTTGTTTTTCCATTCCTAAACTCTGCAAGGAAAAAGAGTTTTTTCTTGACTGAAAGGAGAAAAATTATCAGAATACCCTTCCATATTTAGTATAAAGTTTTACAAATCTGAAAGATAAAACTCCAATTCCAATAAGGCTTAGCAGAAATAAAAACAAGTTCTTGCTTATATAAACAAAGATACTGAATAAAGTCAGAAGGAATTATTCTGACCATATATTTAGACCATATATGTGCTGATTTACTCACACTATGATCTGGAAGACAACTCAGAAAAAAAGGTGTGGGGTGTGGTATGTGGTGATCCACATCTAGATTAGAAAAGAAACCAGATTATAATGCTATGGACTGAATACTTGGATGTTCCACCCTGGGTTCCCCAATTCATGTACTAAAATCCTAACCTCCAAGGGGATGGGGATTTTGGGGAATTGATTAGGTCATCAGGGTGGAACCCTCAAGAGTCAGAGTAATGTCTGACAGAGTAATGTAAAAAAGAGACTTCAGAAAGTTCCCTGAGTTTTCTGACCCTTCCACCGTGTGAGGTGATAGTGTATGAACCTAGAAGCAAGCCCTCATTGGACACCAAATCCACCAGCACCTGGATTTTAGTCTTCCCAAGCTTTACAACTGTGAAAATTAATTTTTTTGTTGTTTACAAGCATCTAGGTTATGCTATTTTGTTACAGCAGCCTGAATGGACTTAGACACGCCTATACAAAACAGTATTAAAATTCTTCCATATTTTTTATTATTGAAATCCATAAATTAAATTTGATCAACAAGTGCTTTAATCTTCACTTTTAATGACCAAAAGTGATGAAAAGTAAAAATTTACAACAGTTAACTACATTTACTTACTTATCATTTCATCATATGAACTTCTATGTAAAGATGATTTGGATCTTTAGATGAATGTCATGGTAATTTGAAATTTCTAGTTTAGGGAAATACCATTCAACTCCATCACAAGTGGAGTTAGAATTAAACTTTCTTGAACCATTTTATAGTTGTTTTGTCTTATTAGAGCAAGTTACTATTATTGAAGTGAAGCTTAATAAGATTTTTGCTGCTCATTAAATAATAATTTGTTCTCTCCATTTGCTACTGAGAAACACAAATGCCAGATTTGATAGTCATGAAGGCTATTAGCAGAGTTAGAAAAAGTTCTAAGGTACCCTTAAAAATGCAATACTCTGCAGGTTAGTCACATACTCTGTCATCCTATGTGGTCTTGTTCCACGATCAATGAGGCCTGTTCCAGGCAACCTTACTTTGGTGCAAGTTTTTAGTATATACCCTAAGAAATCAGTGAATTTAAAACTCCTAAAGTGAAAGGGACCTTAAAAAATCAAAACTAATATCGTGGGAAAAATTATAACCTATGTTTACACCTTTTTGCATTTGCTCTGTTGATAAAGCAATGAAACAAAAACTTCAGAAGAATTTTTTTCCTCATCACAAATATTGGTGTTGCTATGTATGTCTAAATATAGAACTGTCTCATTTTCCCAGGGCCGGATAAGAGCTCATATCTAGAGATCATATCTGAACTTGATGAAGTAATCGTTTATCTATCTACAATTTATCCTAACCTTCCATCAGTTAATTTTTTTTAATAATAAAAATAGAGCAACCAGAACCTGGATATTTACAGTGTTTTGCCAACAATTCATACAAATAACCCCTAAATCTACACTGGCTATGAAGCCAAGAAAATCAAATGATTATTATTTCAGAGTCCTAAAATGAATTCACTGGCCTAGTGAGAACTAGACTATAACTTGGATATTTTACTACTCTCAATTTCTCAGTGAGATAAAGTGCTTCCATACATATTTTTAGTCATGGGTTATTTTTATTTTATTAGCACTGCCTTTAAATTACCTTTCCTTATTAATAAAACCCCCTCCAACATCTCCAAATTTGTGATTCTCCAAATGAATTATGCAACTCTACTATGAAGCAATAGTCTACCCAACTTTTAGTTACCCAACTAAATAGTAACCAACTTTTATCATTTTGGGTTTGGAGTCATTATCAGTAACACAAATTGGTTATTAACAAATAAGTACTAATTACTCTCTATAGTTGTGTGAGCCTGGGCTTTCAGTATTGTTCACCATTTAGCTGTGAAACAGGCTTCCATTTCTGGTACCTGATATGTTATTGATTTAAACACTGACCTAAAGGTTATTTGTTCTGGGCCCTTTGAGTCTATCTGCTATCCCTGTCTTCTCCAACTATTCCGTCAGAAACTGTGAAGCTTCATGCCACATTCTTTATTATGTAGTTTATGAGCCTGGGCAATGGGATAGTGTCTCATTAACCTGCTCTTACCTTCAAAAGAGGGCCAGGTATTTAAAACACCTCTAAAGAAACATCCTGACATTTCAGTGTGGAACCTTGAGGTAGGTTGGTCCATTCCCAGTCCACAGAACTCTCCTCCAACCTTAGAGGTGGATCATGTCTATCCTAGATTACAAACTCTTCTAAGCATAAATGCCATGTCTTATAGTTATCTCCCTCTCCCATGGTGACCAGCTTAGGTCTCAGCTCACAGTAATTACTCAATGCAAAATAAAAACAAATTTGTAATTAATTAATTTTTTTATAAAACATCTTCTTATTTTTAAACAATAAAGAGTTGGAAGATAATAAAATCAGGAATAAGTAACTTCAAAGGATAACCTTGATCTTTAAAGTTTTATGATCCTAGAGAAACGGCATTAGATAGAAACTCTACAAGATAGTGGAGACAAACATCATTACCCTATGTACATGTATGATTACAAAAATCATGTACATGTACATGTATATCATGTACAACCAGAGAAATGAAAAGTTGTATTCCATTTGTGTACAATGAATCAAAATGCATTCTGCTGTCATGTGTACCTAAATAGAATAAATAAAATAAAAAAAATAAAGATACCATTTTGTTCAAAAATTAAACAGACATTTTGGTAGAATGGTGGCAGAGGAAGACCTGAGTTCTAAGGCTTGGTTATGCTTTCTAAGACTTTCAATCTGAAAAGAGCTTTACACAGTTTGAACTTGCCGTGACACTCAGAAAAGGGAGGCCCAAATCCTTATTCACTGCCAACAAAGAGGGCAGGGCACACCAGGCTTGTGCAGAGGGAGGAAGTCGGAGTAACAGGTAATCCAGGAGGCAGCCCAAAGGTCCCTGGAGCTCCATTCACTTCTTGGTGGATCGAGGAGGGACCAAGAGGGTGTCAGCTAAGGAGGAAACATTTAACTCAAAGAGGGAACACAGGGCTGTGTTCTGAGGGGAGCTGGGACCAAGCCCTGCTAATTTCCAGTTTGTTCTAGTTCCTCTCAATCCAGTTATTAATCAAATAACTATCTAAGCACCAAACACATTGTTAAGCTCTGTGGGGGATAATAGAAAAGCCAGAAAACTTGGGTTTTGCCCTTAAGGTCCTCATAATCTAATTTGGGGAGGTAGAACATTCACAGAAGTTAAATGATCAGAGGACAATTAAATGCTAAGCTGTTTAATTCAAGAGGAGTTCACAGGAGGGAATAATCGGATGGAGAAATGTCTCAGGAGAAGCCTTGAGAAAATAAGGAACCAAATTGTGGAACTAAGGTTATTTGTGGGTTAGGCACACACCCAAGGGCCCCTTCCTGAGAACAGGTTCAGAGGGATGTCCTTGGGTGGTGGCCCAGCAGGAGAAAGCAGGGAGTCACTGGTAAATACTAATGCACTGCTTTTGGAAGGACTGGAATCTGTGAAGAAAACAGAACAAGAGAGCAAAAAAGAAAGAACAGAGGAGCAGATAATCCTTGGTTGTTTTCGTGCCTGAAGGGGCTCACTGTGGCATGAAAATCAACATGAAATCAGTCAGACATACCACAGCATCCAAGCTGGTCACTGTGCAGACATCCTTTGGTTTAACTTTCAAAATATTTATTAACTCCTTGTTAGTCACTAAATTTTTGGAAGAAAATAATGATACAACACTCCCTGTTCTTATCATTACATGGTGGGAGGGAGACCCAGGAGGCTCTTTACTGACATGTGGTTATGTTCACATGACGATGAAGTAGGTATCATGGTTCCTGTTCTACAGATGAGAAAAGGGAAACACGTGGAGCCTAAAGAGCTCACTGAAGCTTGTCCAAATATTAGAATGGCAGAAAGACATTTTAAATCCTGGTAACATATGGCTCAAGGCCACTTCCTCTGCTCCATATAGAGAATACATAATTGATTACCCTTAGGGAGAAAAGAAATTGATGAAGTCTTATTTGTAGCATGGTGCAGAGCTGAGCCTGGAGCTGGGAATAAGAGGAAGTGGGTTTTTTTTGGTACTGGGGATTGAACCCAGGGGCACTCCACCACTGAGCCACATCCCCAGCCCTATTTTTGTATTTTATTTAGAGACAGGGTCTCACTGAGTTGCTTAGGGCCTAAGTTGCTGAGGTTGGCTTTTGAACTCGCGATCCTCCTGCCTCAGCCTCCCAAGTGCTGGGATTACAGGCGTGCGCCACCGTGCCCGGCTAAGAGGAAGTGGTTTTGGTTCATACTTTGCTATTAGTTCTGAACAAGGCACACTTCCCCACCTCCTTCTATTGGTTTTATTATCTAAACTTTAAGAAGAGGATATGGGGTTAAATTATCGCTAAGGTATCATCTGTATACACTTAACGATTTCAAGTGTATGAATGGATTCCTCATTAGGGTATGACCTATCATAACTGTTTTAATAAAAACAGAAGGGGGATATGAGGATACACAATAATTTTTATATCTAGAAATCTACCAAAATATAAATAACCTAATGTAAGTATTAACTATTCTGCTACAATGGCAGTGGCAGTTTTAGGACTTTAGAGAGGGATTCAGTGACAGCAAGTTTGTCTTGCAGCTGTGTACATTAAGGCCACTGCTTTCACTTACATGCATGTATTTAGTCCCCCATAACCTCTATCAGGCCTCTAAGCCAGACCTTCATACTGCTACTGTCCACTAAAGACCTCAGAAAGGGCTGGATGGCTGGACAAAAACCCAGTCCAGTGAAGCAACCTACATAAATGAAGCAACCAGAGGGAAGAGACCACAGAAGAGAGTGTATCCCAGGCAGGACAGTCACTAGTTAGTCCTGGCTGATATGTGCCTTGAAGTTGCCAGCCCTTCCAATTTTGCAAAAGGAGCCAGAAATGTGGGATTTTGTTGAGTGTGAAATCCCTCAACCAAGTATGTGGTTCAAACACTGACTAACTATATAAAGCAGACAAAACACGTATGCCTGTGTTAACTGTGGCCCAAGGATTATCTGAAGTGGTTAATAAAAAGAGATGGCAGAGGCCTGATAAGCATTAGTCCTAGAAATAAAAAGGGTGCATGGGAGATCCTACAGAATGGGAGAAAATCTTTGCTACCTGCACCTCAGATGGAGCATTAATCTCCAGGATATAAAAAGAACTCAAAACACTAACACCAAAAAGCCAAATAACCCAATCAATAAATGGGCTAAGAACTGAACAGGCACTTCACAGAAGAAATATGATCAACCAAAAAATACATGAAAAAATGTCCAACATCTATAGCAATTACAGAAATGCAAATTAAAACTACACTGAGATTCCATCTCACTCCAGTTAGACTAGTAATTATCAAGAATACAAGAAACGATAAGTGATGGTGAGGATGTGGGGGTAAAGGGTAAGCTCGTACATTACTGGTGGGACTGCAAATTGGTGCAACCACTCTGGAAAGCAATATGCAGATTCCTCAGAAAACTTTGAATGGAACCATGATGTGACCCAGTTATCCCACTCCTCGATTTATACCCAAAGGACTTAAAATCAGCATATGATAGTGATGTAGTCACATCAATATTTATAGCAGTTCAATCAACTCACAATAGCTAAGCTATGGAACCAACCTAGATGCCCTTCAATAGATGAATGGATGAGGAAACTCCTGTATATATGCACAATGGAATATTACTCAGCCATAAAGAAGAATGAAATTATGACATTTTCTGGTAAATGGATGGAACTGGAAACTATGATGCTAAGTGAAATAAGCCAAACCCAAAAAACCGAAGGCTGAATGTTCTCTCTGATATGTGGAGGGAAGGGAGAGAAGATGGGAAGGGGAAAGACAGTAGAATGAATTGGACATAACTTTCCTATATTCATATATGAATACATGACCAGTGTAACTCCACATTATGTACTACCACAAAAATGGGAAGTTATACTGCATGTATGTATAATATGTCAAAATACCTTCTACTGTCATGTATAACTAAAAAGAACAAATAAAAATTTTTGTTTTTATGTCTCCAGTTCCATGCATTTACCAGCAAAGAAAATTTTTTTAAAAAGGCTCATGGGAGCAGACAAAGAAAAGGCACTGGTCCTTGTCTGGACCGTTGAATAAAGTTTATCAGTAAACCCAATGCTCTTGTACATCTAACCCCCAAGATGCTTACAGTTTTTTTCAATATCTATCTCTGTCCTGTAATCAACAGCAAGAAAGTCCTTAAAACAGGTTTGGCCCCCATGATGGAACTGATGCTTGAAGAGAAAAAAAAAAAAAATCACAAAGAGTTGCTGTGCTAAGGAGAAAAAAAAAATGGGAGAACTGGTAAAAACTAAAATTAAGTTTATTTCCCAGAAGTCCTAAAGGGACTGCAGTAGAGGCTGATCAAGGTAGCTGGAAAGGAATGGATGTAAACAGGCCCAACCCTAAGATCTTTGTGAAGGAGAAGATGAATACAGGTATTTCAATATGGATCTCAATGGGAAGGCAGAGGTGCAAGTGAGAAGAGGAAAAAAGAGTAAAAACAGACAAAATATGCAAAGTGACTAAAGAAAGAAGTGGGTCACTGAGCATGTACAGGACACAGTAGGAGAAAGGCAGCCAAGTTCTTGGATGACCCTTAGGGTGTGTGTGAAAGGTGCTCTAAGTACACATGAAGAAGTCCTATTTGACGGGTATAAATGTCCAAGATACAACGAGGTAAAGAAGCTCTAAGAAGTATAAGTCTTTTTGGCAGAGGGTGAGTGGCAATTGGCAGTTCTGAATGGCAGGAAATCTCCTTCTTGGCAGAGGGAGTAGCCTGTTTAAAAGCAAGGGGATCTGACATCCATATTTTTTCTATTGTAGCTTATTGTTCCTATATGAGAGTGAGAAGAAGCTAAGCACAGAAAGACTGAGAGAAACACAGCCTTTGGTACAACAGCCGCCTGTGTTTCTCCTTTGCTAGCAAAGCAATAAACCTTCTTTTCCCTTTTTCTCAAAACCATGTCCTCCTTATTGGATTGGCACTGGGGACAAAGACCAAGCTTTTAGCAACAAGTCTGGCTACCCAGATGGGACCCAAGAGCAGCCCCCACTCCAGCTTTCTTGGGCAGGCCTGGCTCTCCAAGGAACCCCACTTCATGCTGAGGATGGAATTAAAGGACCTATTCCTATTAGTAAAGGGAGGGACTAAGGGACCATCCCAGCAGCTGCCCAAGCTCCTTTTGCTTTGGGGAACTCCCGCCTTCTCTTTCTGAATGATACAGGTTGCTCTATCATGGTCCACTTTGAGAAAAAGGAAACTGAACTCAGAAAAGTCATGACACCCTTGGCCATTTGGTAAGTCTCCTGGTGTGCATGTTGAGACCCCTGATTCCACACACCTGGTCCCTCTCTGTGGGGACATCCGATCTCTTTCTGTGCAGATGCTGTGGTGCCAGGGTGTAGGAGTCGTGGTTAGGTGGGACTTGAGAACCGAGGGATATTTACTCCCTTCTGATCTGTTCCAGGTTTTCATCTGTTTGTTGGCCTTGGATTGAAACTACCTCTGGTTGTCTGTGTTTTTGTTTTGTTTGTATCTGCTACTGCCCCTTTTAAGACGTGACCAATATTGCATTGATCCTATAGGTAGAATCTTGGGAAAGATCTTGGCTGGTCAATTTAAAGGTTTCCATCTGTCAAGTCATGATTTTGGGGCTCCTCTCTGGCTGTCTGTGTGCTTCTTTTTTGTACTATCTTGCAATTGGAGTTGGTCTATCAGAGGTAAAGTAAGTTGAAGGGCCACCTTTAGGTATAAATCTGTCTAAGACAATGTTTTACTGTAATGATCTGGCTTTTTAAAAAATATTTTTAGTTGTAGATAAACCCAATACCTTTATTATATTTATTTTTATGTGGTGCTGAGGACTGAACCCAGTGCCTCACGCGTGCTAGGCAAGCACTCTATCACTGAGCCACAATCCTAGCCCTGATCTAGCTTTTAAATAGCTTTCTGGATTATAGTACAATCTTGAATTGGAGTTGATCTGTCAAAGGTAAAGTAAGCAGAAGAAATCTGGACATGCAGGTCTCTCTGTTTTAAAGGTTCCTGTCTGTTAGTCCTGGTTTTGATGATCCTCTCTTGTCTATTACTGGCCTTTTAAGACATGGGCCATGCTGCATTGATCTGACCAGTAATCTCTTGAGCAAAGGGATCTTGGCTGTATGGGCACCTATAAGTATAACCCTGCCTAGGAGAAAGATGGTTTACTATAACATAGTCTGGCCTTTGAATGATTTTTCTGGATTATTCTACAATCGTGATGTTGAAGTTGGTCTGTCAGGGGTAAAGTATATGAAAGAGATTCTGTATGTACAGGCATTTATGCAGTTGCATGATAAAAGGTCTGAATAGTCAGATTCTAATTTGAAGGTGCCAAAAGGCACTGCCTCTGGTGTGTAAAGACAGCACAACAACAGAGGAAAGGGTTAAGAAGATTTAGGTCTTTTAAACCCAGTGCTGGCACCCCCAGTGCCGTTTCTCAACCTGGCCCCAGGCAGTTACAGATATCTCATCATAGGTCAAGGATACCATCCCTAAACTGAGAAAAACAAAACAAACAAACAAACAAACAAAAAACCCCAGAAAAGCTTCTTGGGTTGTAGAAACAAGGGCCAAAGAGAACTTGGCCTCTGCCCTGCCTTCCAGCCCCTTCTGCCCCTGGGGGGGTAAAGGCTGCTGGCCACAAAGGATATGGCAGTAGGTTCCAGCATTGTCAGTTTATGACCTGGGGATGGAATAGTCTCTTCTTTAAAGATCTTAGAGATACCCATTTGGCTAGGGTTATTAATCACCAGGGCAGAGCAACTCTTGCTATAACAGTATCCCACCAAACTACATGCCTAGGGAGACTGGCACAATATATAATTGCACTGAGAAATGAAAAAGGCAGAAACTAAGGCCAACCAGTGTTTTGTAGGCAGCCTCTGCAAAGGGATCTTCAAGGAAGCCTAAAGAAAAGGATGGAAAGGGCCTCCTCCATCGCTCATCAATATGCCTAGTATAAGAAAAAGGCCCAAAAGGAGCCTCTGGGTACAAGTGACAGTGGGGAACTCACTTAAAGCTAATGGCATCATGATATTGATAAGGCAGGTCAGGCTTAAAAATACCCTGTGCTCCATCCAACCCTTTGAATGCCACTTGGGAGAGAAAGATTAAGACACAGTTTTTGTACACTCCAGATTGTCTGATTCCTCTCCTGGGAGGAAATTTGTTGTGTAAATTAAATGCACATATAACATTCATAAGGATTGTTTTAGAATATGAATTTAAGAAAGGGTCCAAAACAAGAAAAGATAAAAGTTACAGGTATGGAAATACATTTTAGAATGGAAAATTAGAAGGTAAGTGAAATGTTTCTGGATGAGAAAGTATTTTATCTGGTAAAGTAATATTCTTGGGCTGAAGTCCAAGATGAAAAATAACAAAACTAAGGGTATAAACAAGTTGTGAATTGTCTAAGTAAGTTGCAGAACATTTATGGAAGGTAAATCTCAAAAAGTTTGTGTTTGTGATTAAATTGGATATAATTAGCACAAAGTTATTTGAACTTCAATGTACTGATATGAAAAAAGTCTAAAACAGTGATCTGCTCTTACATATCAAGATAATTTTCTTGTATTTGTTAGGTTTTATTATTTGAAGAAATTAAGTCTTAAAGGAATTAGGGTTTGTACCTGTTTTAAAGTCATAAATTATTACATTATAACTTGTTAAACAACT
The DNA here is from genome assembly GCA_020662805.1 of Glaucomys volans. Taxonomy (NCBI): domain Eukaryota; kingdom Metazoa; phylum Chordata; class Mammalia; order Rodentia; family Sciuridae; genus Glaucomys; species Glaucomys volans. The sequence continues at coordinate 449,188 of JAJEJO010000309.1, read as the reverse complement.
GTTACTTAAGTTATAACAATACAGTTGACACTAAACATATGAGACTAGGTATATGTATGCATCTGAGAAATGTATCTGTCCAAGTCTTATCGAAGTGCTTTGTAAAAGTTTATAAAATGAAAGCTTATGTAAGTTTACTGGCAAGATAACCATAAGTGCTCTCTTTTATACATTGTATCTGACATAGAAGGGCCACACGTCATTTGAAGATCTGTCTTATATCTGATTGCTTTGACTAAGTCAATTTCTGATCATTAATACTGCTTCCCAAATGTATAAGACATTTAAGGCTATCTTTTGACTTTTGTCAACCTATGCAGACCTATGATTATTGTTACCATAAACTTTGGATTCTAAATTGTACTTTAAAAGTTAAACTTAAATTTAAATGTAAAGCTTAGGAGAGCACTTTGCCAAGTTGGTGTTCTCCAAACTAAAACTATCTGTAGCAAAAGTCTTGAATTTGTATAGAAATAACAAATTTGGTTGGTATGTATTCATGTCATTGATATTTTATAGTTGGATAAAGTAACCTGTTGTCAATAAGTTATATATACAATTTTGTGCTACTCTTCATACTGGAATTGGAATTTAAATGTATTTTTAGACAGATTTTTAGATAATAAGGAGAGCCTGATCTGTTTAATGGTGACATTGTAAAACATTGAAGCATTCTGCCAATCTTTCTACAAAAAGAAAGTTAAAAGCTCTCTTAGCCTTTCTTTGATTCATGCTTAATATGTACTGTTGTATTGTGTAATTTGTGAAGAGCCCCACCTTTCCTGAGATAAATCCCACCTTACTCAGTGTTGGAATGGCTCCAAAATAGGCTAGACTTCAGCTCATTTAAAGTTGTGCTCAAAAGACTGATTTTTGTGTACAGATTACTGTTATCTCAAACAGGGGATATAATATATTACTATAGGTTCAAGATGATAAAAATCATTTTTCTTGGTTCATAGCTATTACACAAATTTATACATATATACATATATTTTCTGTTATTTATAAATATATATATTTGCTGTTTATATATAAATATATATATAGTTGCTGTTTATTTCATTTTGTATTTTTCTTGTAAAGTGTTGCCTGCTAGTGTTTTGTAGAGGTACTGCTTCTAATAAAACAACATGAGTTAATTTGAGATAATAAGCCATCATCTAATCTACAGGACAGATAGCATATAATGCTGACTTCCAGTACTAATACTATCCCCAATCAAATGAAAGGGGTAACTGTAAAATTATATTGAAGTTATAACCTATTACTCCCTTTTTAAGACTGGTGAAACTGGCTTGCTGGGTGTTTAAAATCAAAAACTTGAAGACCAAAGTCAAGGAAGTAAAAGGGCCAAGGAAAAAGCAGTCAACATTTTGGCCCTTTCCCTCTAAGGCCAGCCAAGACCCAGAGAATGATGGCATTTCTCTCTGGGCCTGCCACTCTGGTGAGTCATCTGATCAGGGAGATGGCGAGGACCCTAGAGAACAGGAAGCCAACCAGCACATATTCTGCAAAGAGGAGGGTCCTTGGGGAGGGAAATGTCCCTGATGCTTCCAAGAGAAGCCACATATGGTCAGCAGGACTCTGACCCATCCTGGCAGATGGTACCACTGGTAGAGGAAAGCTAAAGGAGCCAAGAGGCTTCACACACATCCCCAAGAGTGATGTCAGAGAAATCTCAGCTAACTCTTAAGAGTAGATAGGAACAAGGTTGCTTTTGACCAACTTGGTCTTAAACACCTGGCAGGAGAGTATAACCTAAGCACAGTTCTATATGGACATGTATAAGGAAAAACAATGGTTTTTTAAAAATGAAACTTAAGGTGTACATTTGTGTCAGTCTGACCAAAAGTTAGTAAAGCTATAAAGGAAGGGTTTTTGTGTGGGAGTGCCTAAAAATAATGATCACAAAGGACTTGAGAGTTATAAGTTTGTCCTGAGTTAATTTGAGCCTGATCTCATAGATTTACAAATCTTCCTAATTTCCTACATTAATAGACTTGATCTGTTTTTCACTTACTTGATCTGTTTTTTTATGAGTTACTGTCTTTGTGGTTTTCAGAAACTGGTTTAAATACTAATTGGTTTTGTGCTGTTTATGAAAAAAGTAAAGCTTTGTTATCTTGTCTATTGTCCCAGCATGCCCTATGTATGCTTGCTCAGTCACCTGTCACCTGCCACTATGGAGCTCTGGACTGCTCTGATACTAAATACCCTTAACTGTCCATGCTGTTCCCCAATAGAAAACAAGGACTTTGGGTTACATCCCTCAACTTTACCCTCTTTCAGCATGAAGCAGTTTGGAGATTTCATCAGCCCTTTTTCCATAGAAACAGAATGTAGGAATTGACAGTGGGGAAACGCAACAGTGGTCTACTTTATGCTTTGAATATAGCCCTTGTTGCTCTGCCACAGCAACTTATTTTTTAAATGGACATGTTTCTTTCTTTTCCTTTCTCCCTGCTCCTCCCTAATCTCTCCCCATCTCTACACTCAGAGGAAACAATTACCTTTCTTCCCCATCCTAGACAGAGTTATCTGTCCTTGAGCACTCACCCACCATAGGAATTAAGTAATCCAGACTTTGGGAATGGTACCAAAAGATCTCAGAAATGACTATCTCCCAAATTAACAGGTGAATTACAACTCCAACAGGGAACATGTGGAATGTAGCCTTTGATTCACCTCTTTAAAAGCCCCCTGGCTCCTGGTGATGGGCAGAATCATAGCCTCTGGGACAGGAATCCCGTGTTTCTCCTTTGCTAGCAAACCAATAAACCTTCTTTTTCCTTTTCCTCCAATAAATTAATAAATAACTAAAAGAAAAGAAAAGCTAACAGACCACTTTTGAGTTACCACACCTGACAAAGCTGAGACTAAATCCCACATCTCCTAATTCCTAGGATGGCATCTCCTGTTCCCCGCAATACCACAACTGAGGTATAAAAGATATAAATCAGAGGAAGAAATAGTTTGGAATTAAAGAAAGAAAAAAAAATGAAGCAAATACTAAGGATGAATTCTCAATAAAACCTATGTAAAGAAAACAAGGAAAAATTCCATGGCCTGAAGACTGAAAGTTTGCCTTTAAAAAAAGTCTCTCCTAATTCCCATACAGAGGAGGGAAATTCATCCCCTTACCCACCTTGTCCCCACAAATTCCTCAACCCCCATCCTATCCCAATTCTATTCTAAAATAGAATGATCAGTGAGGAATTTCTTCCCTACTGTGTGAATTCAGAGAACAAGGCTCCTTGAAAAACTCTGGAAAATTACTTAGAAATGATAAAGCAACAACAAACCAGGTCTCCTGAGTTTCAAGTGCTGCCTCCACTAACAAGACTTATCTACAAAATACTGTATTGTGTAAAAAAGTCTCTTGAAAAACGGCATCTGGAACTTTGAAGATATGGACACAACTGATTTAAGCATGCAATACCTGTCTTTAGAGAAAAGTGATTATTTAGCCCACAAAGACAAACCTACTTTCACAAATTGTCAGCTGTAAATATTTTATAAAAACTGCTTGTGTCAAAGACTTGTATAAGTGGCTTAAATGTGAATTCAGGAAGACCAAGAATGCAAAACGGTATTTTGCTAACAAATGGAATTTGCTGTCCTTTGCAATTCTACAGCTGATTCCACTGGAGGATTTCATTCTTCATGGCAGAATATGGAAATTTTATCATTGTAAACATATGAAACTTATAAATCTGGCATTCACATTTCTTAAAAGAAATGATCAGTCACAACATATTCTTTCTATAATTTGAAGGTTTATCCTGTGAATTTTAAAAGTGTGTAATATCAGTTCACTCTCCACCCTGTTTTCTAATCAGACCTTTTTCATTCCTCTAAATAATAACACCACAACATCTTTTTCTGTAAACTACAGAAATATTTGAAATGTATTCGATGTTCGCTTATTCCTCTTAGTAAATTTATAGTAATCATATCTGATTGCAAGATCCATTTGAAGAATACTTTTATAATTATTTGCCCATGTACCTCAGGGAAAATCAGTTTACCCTTTGAACCACATAGAAAAGGCACCAAGGAAGGTTAGAAGCAGCTTGGCTCCTATCTCCCATAAAATGCTGTCCTTGGTATAAGTGGAATCTCAAATTTCATCCTAATAGGTAGGGAAGTGATAAGTTTTTCATAGTTTGATTGAACTTCATTTATATTTTACACTTGAAAAACATTACCAGCCAACTTCATTATATTCATGTTATAAAAGATAGAAAATGATACCAGAAGTCACTGGATAGCAAACTGTCGAAGAGTAAATGCTAACCTAAAAAGGTACATTATACCCATGACTTGTGGAAAAAGGAAAATAAGAAATTATAAAGACATACTGTGAAGAAGAGATGGCCTTTCATTTTCAGAGTCTGTGAGGAAACACTTGGTTTCAATCTTTTTTCCTAAATAAGGTTAAAACAAAACAACCCTAAATGGTTCTACCACACCAACACATTAAAGTAAAGCCACTAGTGAACGTATATGGAACCTGATATAGGTGGCAGTGGCACAACAGTGTGAATGCACTAAATGCCACTGATTTGTATAGTTAAAATGGTTAATTCAGCTTTTATTTGTGTGTGTGTGGTACTGGGATTAAACCCAGGGCTTCACATAGGCTAGGCAAGTGCTCTACTACTGAACTACATCTCTATTTCTTTTTATTTTGAGACAAGGTCTTGATAAATTACCCAGGCTGGCTTTGGACCTACAATCCTCCTGCTCAGTCTCAAGAGTAGTTGGGACTTTGAGGCATGTGCCATTATGCCTGACGAAAATGGTTAATTTCATGGTACATGAATTGTATTATATTACAATTATATATGCCTCAATAAAAAATAAATTCACTGTACTCAGCTTAAGATGAACAGGAAACTTTTGCCATTTCCTTTTGATTGCTCTGAGAAAAAGAATATTTAATACTTCAGAAATGTGTTATCAAAAAAAAATCCTAGCCAGGTACAGTGGCGCACACCTGTAATCCCAGCGGCTCAGGAGGCTGAGGCAGGAGGATCACGAGTTCAAAGCAGCCTCAGCAACTCTGCGAGGCCCTAAGCAACTCAGTGAGACCCTGTCTCTAAATAAAACACAAAATAGGGCTGGGGATGTGCTCAGTGGTCAAGTACCGCTAAATTCACCCCTGAGTTCAATCCCTGGTACCAAAAAAAAAAAAAAAAAAAAAAAAAAATCCTGTGATGAATTCCAGGGATTAATTCAGATGCAACAAAAGTTAACCAGAGAGAAGTTACACATATTTTCCCCTAATTCCATTTTTCTACCCCACCTAAAGCTGTAAGCAGTCATCATCAAGTTTTAATCACTTCTCTGACTCCTTTCTTCCTATCTCCCTACAACTTCTCTTCTCCAATATTTATTGAACTTCATCCTATATGTCCCAAGCACTTTAACAGATGCCAAGATTGCCAAGATGAGTAAGACACCTTACCTTTCCTTAAGGAGTTCACGGTCTGTATTCAAATTTTATAAAATTTCTCATGTTACTCCTACACTAACTCTAGTTATAACATCTCCAAATCTTCAATGATCCCACTTAACCTGGATTGTAGCAGCCCTTCCTAAGCTCTTCCATTACATGTGCAATTATTTCTGCTGTTTGTGCTCCCTTCTTTTCCTTTTCCTTCAGATCAAAGGGAGATTTTAAAAATTCTAAGCCAAAACATCACTTTGGTGATTTTCAAATGTTACACAAATACAGCTACTGCTTTACATGAACTTTTACAATGAGCACTGAAAGTCTATCAGCTGGATTGGTTTTAGGAAGACTTGTGCATTTTAGATCATCTCAAAAGTTTCCTTTCTCTTTAGCCCACTGTTATGGTTTAGATGTGAGGTGTCCCCCAGAAGCTTATGTGTGAGATAATTCAAGAGAATTTAGAAATGAAAGGATTGGGTTATCAGTGCTTTAACCTAATCAGTGCATTTAATCCCCTGATAGGGATTAATTGAGTGGTAACTGCAGGTGTGGATGGGGGAGGTGGGTTGTGCCCTTGGGGTTTATATTTTGTCCAAGGTGAGGGGAGCTCTCTCCCTGTGCTTCAAGGTGAACTGCTCTGAGCTGCTTTACTCCGCCACACCCTCCCACCATAGTATCCTGCCTCACCTTGGGCCCAGAGTAATGAAGCTGGACGTCTCTGGACGAGAACTCTGAAACTGTGAGTGCCTCTGAAAGACCAAAATTCTTGTCAGGTCTTTTGGTCACAGCAGTGAAAATGTTGACCGAAATACCCACCCTCTGTTCTTACCTAGCCACCAGCACCCGTGTCCACAAGGCCATGTCTCAAAGTTCACTGCCTCTGACTACACACCAGTCCCTTCTTTAAAAACAGGTTTTTTTCTATCACACTTCCTTTTTTCTTGTTTTTTTTCACAACTGAATTCCTTTCCTTCCACTTTCATTTTTGTTTGTGCTATAGCCACACAATCCTTAGGAAAACACACTAGCTTTCACCTTGAAGGCAAGAGGCCCCACCAGACCCAGATCTAATATGTGCCTGCTGCGCTGGAACAGTGACAACTCAAGAGAATGACGCAAGCAAAGCCAAATGAGAGAGCAAAGTGGTAGGGAAAGCCACGTTGGCAGAGAGGAAAAATGTAATGCTTGCCAAGGGGAAAAAGGATTGACTTAGAAAGAAAAATCATTTTCAAGCTTTTGAGAGTCTCTGAGAAGGGAGAATCAAAGCAATTCAAAGCAATCTCTAACTGATAATACACAGCCTCATTTTGACAGATTTTGTTCTGACATCTTTCAAAATGTGAAACAGAAGCCATAACGTTTAAATTAAATACCTCATCTGTGGATGGAAGCAGCTACAGGTTGTCATCCAGCCAACATGTCAGTGGCACAGCTGGTAAGTGCACCATGCAGCTGGGAAAAGCGGTTTGTCAGTCATGAGAAACCAAATATCTGGGAAGATTTTCACATCAAGTCACTTCTCACAGTGGACTCTGATCATCATTAGACTTGCTAAATGCATATATAATCCAGAGCTGGTTCTGTGTCTATATGTAGGTTGCTAAATTTTTGATGCATGTATAAGGGGAAACAAGCTGGAAAAGAGAAATATTGGCATTATCTTAATAGATTATAGATAGGATTGGGCAACAGAGGAAAAGGAACTACAGAAACTTAAATAAATGGCTCCCAAGTATGATTCCATCAATCTTGGAAAACATGGAGCAGCAACAGTGTGGTCTAATTATTTCTCATTGGTTTGAAAAATCTTAATTCTCATTTAACTGCATGTATAGATACCATCTTGGGACAGCTGACCTTTTCTTTGTTGAGCTAAGTTTCCTTTGAACACATTACAAAAGTTTTTGATCACCAAAAAATGTAATACCAGATGAAGGTCATTATACAAAGAATCAAATCAACAAGGGGAAACACAAAGTTCCTCTAAGAGCTCTGGCATATCAACAAAAAGTCTGTAATGTTTCAAACACGTTAATTAATAGGCCGATAAAATTTTATAAGCATGAGAATAGTGATAATCCTCATACTACTTAATTTGTGACTCACCACAGAAAACACCTATATTTTTAAAAAAAATCACAGCATTCTCCTTATGGACAATAACTCACTATCCATGTCATCAACTTGCTACTGCTATGAACTTAACATTTCATAGCTCGAACTGGGTGGAATAGGGAAAAAAAAAGTCTAAATAAAATAATGGCCTTCTTTCATTCAAAGTATGAGCATAGATGTAATAAATACATCCAAATTTGTCATGGTGAATTAAATCAGCTTCAGCTTTAGGCAAAGAGGCAGAATAGTAGGCTGGAATGGTCCATTTCTTTCCAATTTGTTATACATTGAAAATCTGCACTTTATTTTTTACTGATTAAAAATTAAATCAGGCTTCATTTTTGTATGCAGAGCTCTTTCCTTTGAGTATTTCAGTAAATGACAGTCAGGCTGGAATGGAGTCAGTAATCAAATACTGCAGATGCTGGAGACCCTGCTGGTTTTTCAGACTCTTAATAAAGCCTAAGAAGAACACCAGTTTAGGGAGTGGGTGTCTTTGTTTTTGTGATGACTCACATCACCCAGCATTCATTCATTTATTTTTAAGTCACTCTACAAATATGTGGAAGCACTTTTCTAGGAAGGGATCATGGGAAATGCAAAAATACTTGGCTTTTACCCTCAAGAACTTCACAGATCCCCTCAACCCCAACCCCCATGTAAGCAGTCTTCTTACTTTAATGATAACCTTGGAAATAAAACTTTGTCTTCCTCTTCTAGAAACAAATTTCTCTTCACAAGTAATATTTTTAAGAGAATATGAGGTCGGCTTACTGACTCAAAGACTCCTACTTTTAGGAGAAATTAAGGAAGACAATAGTGAAGAGATCTTTGAGCTCTGAGATACAAACCATAGATTTCTATGGACTGTAACATGAGATCAGCGCACATATGACATTAGGGGAAGAAGCGCATGGAAGGGATCATGGAAGATCACGATCACAGCATTATTTAGACACAGTCTTAGAAAGGCTAACAAAGTGTTCCATGAACCTCCCAATAGTCAACAACACTGTTAGAAAATCAGCAAAAATACAGAAAACTCAATAGCATCATCAACTAATAGGATTTAGTAGACAATTACAGAACATTCCACACAACAAATACACATTCTTTTCAAATGTTCATGAAATATTCACCAAGACAGATCATATTTTGGATCATAAAACAAACCTCAACATATTTAAAAGCAGAATATATTTCTGGACCATAATGAAATTACACTGGATATCAGTTAATTGAAAGACAGTAAAAACATCTCCCAATGCTCGGAAATTCAGCAGAACAAACTGAATAATTAATGGGTCAAAGATGAGGTCTCAAATACCTAGAACAGAATAAAAATGAAAATACAACATATCAACATTTATAGAATGATGCTTAAGCAGTGCTGAGAGGGAAATTTGTAGTAGAAAAAATAAAATAAAAGATCCATTGACAACTAAAAAAAAATTTTCAAAAAAAGGAAACTTAAACATCAATCATGTAAGCTTTTACTTAAAGAAACCAGGAAAAAAAAAATAACAGAACAAACACAAAGCAACCAGAAGAAAGGAAATAATGAAAATAAACAAAAGAAACAAAAGCTGATTCTTGGGCCTGGGAGCTCAGTGGTAGTGTGCTTGATTAGCATGTACAAGTCCCTGGTTTTGATTTCCTGGAATCATGGGAAAAAAAAGAAAAAGACTGAAAAAACTGATTCTTTAAAAAGATCAATAACTCTACATGCATAAATTCAATAATTTAAAAGAAATGGAAAAATTCCTTGCCTCAAATTACCAGAATTCACCTAGGATGAGATAAAAAATTTAAATAATCCTGACTTTAAAACATTTTTAATCCATAAATTTTAGTATCTTATACATCTGAAAAAGAATTTCTAGGATAAGATGGTTTCACTGGAGAATTTTGTCAAACATTTCAAGGAAAATTGATAAAGTGTAAACAATCTCTTCCAAAAAATAAGAGGAATAAACATTTCCAAACTCATTTTATGAGGTCAATATTACTTCAGTGTGAAAACCAAAGATAGTCTGAAAAACAAAGCTAAAGACCAGTATTCCTCAAGAATACTGACATTATGACCCTATGTACATATATAGCTATACAACCAGTGGGATTCTACATCATGAGTAGCCAGAAAAATGAGAAATTATACTCCATTATATATAATGTTTCAAAGTGCATTCCACAGTTATGTAAAACTAATTAAAACAAAAAAATTTTAAAAAGCCTCTACAAATTACTAACAAATCAAATTAATCAATGTATAAAAAGAATTATATGCCATGACTGTGAGATCTATTCTAGGAATGTGAGGCTGTTTTCAGTATTTGTTAGTGTAATGTACTGTATGAACATGCTAAAGATGAAAATAGCACGTCTGCATTAATTGCTGCCAAAGCATCTGAAAAATTCAACTCTTTCATGATTAAAAACATCTCAGCAAATTAGGAATAGAAGGTACAATGGTTAATTTTATGTGTCAACCTGACTAAGCAATGGGATGCCAAGGTATTTGGTCAGAAACTATTCTGAATATGTCTGTGATGATATCTCTGGATGAGATTAACATTCAGAGTGAGTACAACAGATTACTCTTCCCAGTGTGGACGGACCTCATCCAATCCATTCAAGACCTTCATAGGACAAAAATGTCAGGTAACTAGTTGAGCTGAGACATCAGTCCCTGCCTGCCTTTGCATGTGAACTGAAAAACTAGCTCTTCATAGGTGTCAAGTCTACCAGCTTTTGGACTAGAACTTACCATTTGCTCTCCTGAGTCTCCCTCTTGCTGACTGCAGGTCTTCGGACCTCTCAGCCTCCATTATTGTATGAGACAATTTGTTAAATCTCTCTCTCCCTTGGACCTCAATGGAGTTAGAGACAAATATCTAGATATCTATATCCTACAGGTTCTGTTTCTCTGGAGAACCCTCACAAAAAGAGAGGGGAAACCTCCTTAGCTTAACAAAGAACATCTAACATCACACTCGGTGGCGGAAGAATACATACGTTTTCCCTAAAGTTGGAAACAAGGTATAGAAGTCTGCTATCACCACTCTTTTTTCATACAATATTAGAAGTCATCATTAGGGGAAATTAGATGATGGGTACATGGGACTTATGTACTAGTTTTAGAAGTTCTTAAGTTCTATATTTCAAATTTTTAAAATGCCAAAACAAAAACAAGAATGTGTACAAATGCCTTTGAAGACAATTTCAAATACCTCCAAAATTTAAAAGTATTCCAATGTAGGCAGTGGAGATGGAAGGACTATTTTTTATTTAAATAGTGTCTCTTTTTCAGCCAGATTACTCTTACCTGTTGTTTCTTTACTGTACTTTCATTATGTATGTATGCATGTGTGTGTGTGTGTGTGTATATATATATATACGTGTACATATATATATACACACAAAAAATATACATATGTATATATATTTACAGTACTGGGGATTGAATCCAGGAGTGTTCTACAACTGAGCTACATCGCCAACCCTTTTCATTATTTACTGGATCTGTATATAATTAATTAGAATAATTAATTATATGTGGCAGTAGAATGCATTTTGACATATTATACATATGTGGAGTAAATTTCTCATTCTTCTGGTTGTATATGATGTAGAATTACATTGGTTGTGTAATCATATATACACATAGGATAGTAATGTTCAAATCATTCCACTCTCTTTACTATTTCCATTCCCCCTCCCTTCCCTTCATTTCCTTTTGTCTAATCCAAAGTACTTCTATTCCCTATCTGCTCCCGCTTAATGTGAATTAGCATCTGTATATCAGAGAAAATATTTGGCCTTTGTTTTTCTGGAATTGACTTAAATCCCTTAGCAAGATATTGTCCAATTCCATCCATTTACCTGCAAATGCGATAATTTCATTCTTCTTTATACTCCATTGTGTATATATACCACATTTTCTTCATCCATTCATTTTGAAGGGCACCTAGGTTGCTTCCACAGTTTAGCTATGGTGAACTGAGCTGCAATAAACATTGAGGTGGCTGCATCACTGCAGTACGCTGATTTTAAGTCCTTTGGGTATAAACCAAGGAGTGACATAATTGGGTCCCAATTGCTAGAGATGTTGAACATTTTTACATATATTTATTAACCATTTGTATTTCTTCTTCTGTGAAGTGTCAGCTCAGTTCCTTAGCCCATTTATTGACTGGGTTATTTGTTTTTTGGGTGTTAAGTTTTCTGAGTTCTTTATATATCCTAGAGATTAATGATCTATCTGAGGTGCAGGTGGCAAAAATTTTCTCCCATTCTATAGGTTCTCTCTTCACATTCTTGATTATTTCCTTTGCTGTGAAGAAGTTTTTAGTTTGATACCATCCCATTTATTGATTCTTGATTTTACTTCTTGTGCTTTAGGTGTCTTGTTAAGGAAGTCAGTTCCTAAGCTGACATGATGGAGATTTGGGTCTACTTTTTCTTCTATTAGGCACAGTTCGACCTTTTTCATTTCATTTTGATATAGGGTCTTGCTAAGTTGCTAGCCTCAAACTTTTGAGATCCTCCTTCCTCAGCCTCTCAAGTGGCTAGATTATAGGCACGTGCCACCACACTCAGCTTTACTCCACTTTTCTTCAAGTTAGGTGCAAACTTCTTGAGAACATGAGCTGTATTTTATTTATTCCTTTTAGTGACTACAGCATTAGAGATATTTTAAAGAAAAAAAAAAACCTGTAAACTTTTTAACTGAGCAAGTTGAATAATTCCTGCAGAACTGAATTAAAGCTGGAGTTCTGCTACACTGACTAGCTATGTGAGCTGGACTGCTTAGACCTCTCTGAACTTTGGAGGTAAAGACAGCATTATGTCAGAGGACTGTTAGGAGGATCAAATGAATGGACATATGTGAAGTACTGAAAATAGTAACTGACAAACAAAAGGTTCAGAAAACATTATTTTCCTAAAAGATTTGGGTGGATTCAGCCACATGAATTGAAATGATAATCAACAAAATGTATAAGTGGTCATTTCCTTTAACTTCTTTCTGGATTTTAATGAAAACAAGTCTATGGGGATTATAAAGGAAAACACTATATACTATGCCATTTTAAAAGTAACTCTAAGGATTGGGGTTGTGGCTCAGTGGTAGAGTGCTCGCCTAGCACATGTTAGGCACTGGGTTTAATCCTTCGTACCACATAAAAATAAAGTTATAAAAAAAGTAACTCTAATATTTAGCCTTGTAAAAAATGACTATCTTACTACTGCACTGAGATCTTAAGTACCTGTGTTTTCTAATAATAAAGATATACTACATGTAATATGCCAATTAATAAAGGTAAGGCGTAATAACAGAATGAGACAAACATCATTACCCTATGTACACCTATGATTACACAAATGGTGTGACTCTACTTCGTGTACAACCAGGGAAACAACAGTTGTACTCCATTGGTGTATAATGAATCAAAATAAATTAAATTTAAAAAAGTATAAAAATTAAAACCAAACAAACAAACAAACAAAAGAATGCACCAAAAAGTTGGAGGGTAACTAACTGATCCAATTAGGTCTTTGACTGAAGGAAGTCTGAAATATAGAGAGAAAAAAATGGACAACTGACTAGGGCAGAAGCTAAGTAACAGAAAGTAAAGGCAACATAGAGACAGTATCAGGCATTAGAAGTTAATGGCCCTAATACCCTTACCACCAATACCTGTGAAAATTATTTTCTATGACAAAAGGGGCTTTTCAAGTGTGATTAAGTTAGAAATTTTGATTTGGAGAGATTTTTCTGGATTATCCACATAGGCCTTATGCTATTATAATGGTGCTCATAAAAGGGCTTAGAAGTCAGTCAAAAAAGAATGCAACAGAAGACACACAAGCATATATTAGTGTGCTGTTCTTTAAAGATGGAAGGATAGAGGGGCTGGGATCGTGGCTCAGTCAGTGGTAGAGTACTTGCCTTGCATGTGGGAGACACTAAGTTTGATCCTTAGTACTACATAAAATGAATAAAATAAAGGTATTGTGTCCGTTTACAACGAAAAAAAATTTGTTTTAAAAAGATGGAAGAATAGAAAGGTTATAGGTTCTCCCCTCAGAGGCTCTAGAAAGAGCCAGCCATGTTGATACCTCGATTTTAACCCACTGAGATTGATTTTGGACTTTTGCCCTTTAGAACTGACTGAAGAAGAATAAAACAACAATAAAACAAACAAAAAAGGTAAGGCATAAAGATTTCAACTTCGTGTGTACTCTGTGACTTGCTCAAAGGATTTATTAGTCTTTCACTCTTCTTACTATTTTGTTTATTCATTTTGCTTTGCAACAGTGGCGACTGAATTCAGGTCCTTTTGTGTGCTAGGCAAGTGCTCTACTACTCAGTGACAGTTCCAGTCCTTCACTCTTCTTAAAATGACCATTTTCTATTCTCTAAATAATGACTCTTCCCTGCCTTTGTTAAATTTGAATGTCACCTCTACCAGGAGGCCTTACCGAATTCCCCAGAGAGAATCTACCACAGTATAACCATTCAGATAAGGGCAAAACCCTTATGAATCAATCACCTCCTAAAGGTCCTACCTCTCAAAATACCACTAGCGTATGATTTGGGGATTAAATTTCCAATATAAGGAATTTGGAGGACACACTCAAAGCAGGGGCAGTGAGCCTCGTTCCATAGGCAGACAAATCAGGAACACTTTGCAATTGCAGTGAAAATAGACAGAAGTAGACAGGACAGCCTTGGGGGTTAAATTTCAAAGACTGGCTGTCAGGACTTTCTACTGAATATAGTTAGTAGACTATAACAGAGATGAATCAATGATGATTCCTGATGTGAGCAAATTCACCAAAATGGGGAAGGGAAGGAAATACCAACTATAGTGGGCCAAGTGTCAGATGCTTATTAGACATCCAAGTGAAGAAGCAGAACACAGTAGGCATTTGATATATACTTGTAATACCTACTTTGAGGACAATAAATTCACCTAGGAATCAAATATATAATAGAGCATTCAAAATCTAATATGAGTCTACTGCTTCCAAGGACAAATATAAAGAAAGTGGTCAAAATAACCAGGAATCTCATTTCATTTAACAAAAAACCCAAGATTTTTGGCTGTCACTGATGCTCTCTGACCCAGATTTTTAATAGAAGGATGTTGAATTTTGTCAAAAACTTTAGATGGTGTCAACTCAGTTCAAGTACTTGCTGCACTTCTCTAGGCCTTATAAACACTGGAGTGGTTAAGTGTCAAGTAAGAGGTGAGCAGTGACTCATCAACTAACATTCACTAAAAGTTTATTAAATGCTATATACAAAGCTACAGGAGGCCAAATGTTTTGATGCTTGTGGCAATGACACACATTTTAATTCACTTTATTTTATTATTTATTTTTATTAAGATATAATAATTTACATTCAGTTTATTGTACAGATTTGAATTTTGACAACCACTTACCATCAAATATCCACTACCATAAATAATCACTAGCACAATCAGACAATGGTTCCTCACTCAAAAAATTCCTTAAGTCTTTCTGAAGTCAACTCCTCCCCCAGCACCAGACCCTGGCAACGAGTGATCTACTTTTGATCCACTATGTGCTTTAAATTGAAGCATAGTTCTAGGAATTTGTGACTTTTATTGATTGATGCCTGTCAAAGTCCTATAAAAATAAAACGTTTTGAAAAATCTGATGTGAGAAATATTAGAATCACATAAAATATATTTAATGACTTTATAAGAGAAGAAATCATCTATTCTAATCGTTAAGGACTAGATTCAGGTCTCCAAAACAGGGTTTATAATTTTTCTCTAAGAAAGGTTTTTATATCTAATTAGCTTGGACAAACCAAGCATGAATTTTAATATATACTCCATAAACACATTTATGTGCTTTTTCCTCAATTAATAACATGAAGTTTTAGGTTACCATCTCATTCAAAAAGTATATTAAGAGATAAAAAAGCACATTTTTTTTTTTTTTTGGAACCAGGGATTGAACTCAGGGATACTCGGCCACTGAGCCACATCCCCAGCCCTAATTTTTTTTTTTTTTGCGGTGCTGGGGATTTGAACCCAGGGTCCTGTGCTTGCAAAGCAGGCACTCTACCAACTGAGCTATCTCCCCAGTCTCCCAGCCCTATTTTGTATTTTATTTAGAGACAGGGTCTCACTGAGTTGCTTAAGGCCTCGCTAAGTTGCTGAGGCTGGCTTTGAACTCACGATCCTCCTGACTCAGCCTCCTAAGTCGCTTGGATTACAGGCATGCGCCACCACGCCCGGCAGCACATGGTTTTTACATATGATTTTCTGTAATAAGAAACTGGTAAACTTGAATTCAATTAATATTTTTACATAATTTCATTTATAGAATTCTGCAATGATACCTCTTTAATAATTCTTTAATACCACTGTTTTATTAGCCATTTTGAATTATAAAAACATCTTATTTTGACAAATACACATGACATTTAATTTTGAAATCTGTATTACTATTATTATTCAAGTAGGTCAATCTCCTACATACTTTGAAAGCAGATACTTATCTGTATATATGTATTTTCATTTTCACCATCTATTATGTAAAGGGAGTGCTTAAAGTACTGATAAAGTAATTTATTAACTGATTCATTGTTTGAATGAACACATCTTCCAAGGTGTGAACCAGAAATAGTGACACACAGTTCAGCAGTTAAGGTCTTGGGCTTAGAAATCAGAAAGACTTGGGTTCTGTTTCTAGCTCTGCTATTGGTTCAAACTCTGAGCAAGTAATTTCATGTTTGCATTGTTAATTCCTTCACCCATTAAATGAGAACAGCAGTACTACCTATCCTATACAGCATCCATTCAAAGTGTTTAGTATCAGGTCTAGCACATATTAGTTACTCAATAAATATTAGCTGTTTTGTACCGATGAAGTTTCCATTTCAAAAGCACTAAAATGTTCTATCATTCAGCACACCCTCTGGAACAATAAGGAAGGCATCTTTATTTATATTATATTGATGACAAAGTAAGGGACAGAGCTGAATGGATCAGCAGACTCATTAACTCAGGTGCACACACACAGCAAAAGAGAAGTGATGAGACAACTCCAATAATGTAAACCATCATGCTGCTATCCTTTCCAAGAGTAGGGTTTTCTTTCACTTTTTTAAAGAAATAAAGATGGAAAGTGCCTTGTGATAGAAATCATAAAGAAGCCAAGAATGACTGACATCTTAGTTTATTTTGGCTGCTATAATAAACTATCACAAGATGGGTGCTTGTAAACAACAAATATTCATTTTTCATACTTCTAGAGCCTTGGAAGCCCAGGATCAAAGCACCAGTAGTTCATTTCCTCCCGAGGGCCTACTTCCTCACTGACAAGCTTCTCCTCACTGTGGCCGCACACAGTAGAAGGTGTGAGGAAACTTTCTGGGGTCTCCTTTGTAAGAGATTAATCTCTTTCCTAAGGGAGGAGCCCTTCCAAAGGCCCCACCTTCTAATACTATCATCCCGAGTGTTAGGATTTCAACAAGTGAATTTTGTAAAGACATGTATATTCAGTTCATTACAGAAGAACATAGGAGAGATCTACAAGCTGGGGTTCTTTCAGTGTAGTAAAAAAAGACCTCTTAACCATTAACTTTCTTCTCTAGAAAAGGGATTTCATTAAGTGAGAGCTCATCTGGTGAAGCCGTCCACGTGAAAATAGCTGACTGGATAATGTTCAGATTTGATATAATGTTTTTAATTAAGTTACTTCAAAATGGAAACAAGTACTTAAATTTAATACCCCTTTCTTCTCTTATTTCTTAGAAATACATAATCTTTTCTTCTACTTTTTACAAGCAAATTTATGGTGCTCATAAAATTTTAAATGAAGTTAGAAGGAAATTTAGAGGCTATCTAGTCCAATTTCTTCATTTTAAGGTGAACAATGAGACCCAGAAGGGAACTGAGTACTTAAAATGAAAACCAAAGTCAGGGCTGGGGATGAAGATCAGTGGCAGAGCCCTTGCCTAGCATGTGCAAGGCCATGGGTTCAATCTCCAGGACAGGGAAAGTCAAAGTGGTCCTGGAACCAAATGTCTCATGCCCCACAAGATGTTCCACTACAGGTATATTGAAAATTGAGGATAGATAGAGCTCTTTTGCATTCACCAGAAACGTCTTGTCACCATTTCCATCAATGACAGTGCACTCAAGCTGGCTGTTGCCCATGAATATGGCCACGATTCTCTAGGATAGTAAATGTATAGCGATTGTCAGTTCTAATGCAAAGGTCATTGTTCTCCCTACATATGTATCTTGAGTTTTAGAATTAATTAAGTTTAAATTAATTAATCCTTTTGGGACAGTAGTAATCTTTAAGGGGAACATCTGAATTTCATATGCTAAAAATGTGGCTGCAAATTCTGACAAACTTATCTTGACAAAAATTTAAAAAGAAATATGTGTAAACTTAATCTATGGCGATAGAAATCAGAACAATGGTTGCTTGGGACAGAGACTAACTGGGAAGGGGCAAGAAAAAACATTCTGGGGGATGGAAATATTCTATATTTTGCTAGGAATGTGGTCAATCTGTGCATTTTACTATATGTAAATAATATCTTTTAAAACAATCATGTGTAGAAAAATCATATTTTTCAATTCTTACCCAAGAGAGGGATCCTGCTGCAATCTAGCTGATGATGGGCAATGACAAAACCAAAGGATATTTTTCAAAATCACTGTAGCTAAATGCATTTCTGTTCAACTATTCATGAGACTAACACACACCCTACCAGAACTTGTATATCTGGGAAGTAAGTAAGAGTTTCCTTTTAGGCTTTACCAGTGAATGGATTCTGCCTTCGATAGAAATGAGGGCATTATTTAAGAACTGTGTACACTACTGTGATAAAATACACATTGATACGCATTGTCCACCTAAGTACATTTATAATTTAATGATAGAACGTCATCTTAAAAACCACAAGAGAACGTAGGTAAGGAAAGGAAGGTTGAACACAGTGAGCACTAATCAAATTTTTGCCTATTTTCTGTAGTACTTTCTTATGAACATCTGAGCAGGTATGACAGTCTGCCCACTAAATACCATATCAGAGCCTTGTCAAAAACAAAAAGACTATTGAAAAAGAGTAAAGACTTGTCCATTCTCTGCGTGGCCAGCACTGATGCTGGCTGGGAACCACAGGTGAACAGACATATAAACTGGTTAAAGATACTGCTCTATTAGCATTTATGGCAAGAAACAAGGAGGGCAAAAGGGCAAATTTTGAGTCGAAGTCATAGGGAGAAAGGATGGCAAAAAATTCTCACCTCTTTTAGCAAAGCAGATTTAAGTGATGATTTTTGGCACACATTAGTAAAAAGTCCAGTATACTACCTGGCATACTGATAAATGGTAGTTGTTTAAGAAAATAATAAATCCAGCTATTAATGAAAGATCCATAGGAGAGATACCTTCCCTCTCCTTAGTGATTGTCTTGCTTACCAAGTCTGGCTTTACTCGGTGAATCAGGGGAAAGGAGAGCCACGTGGAGTACAAGGTGGTGAACACTGTGGAGAGCCAGGATTGCTGAACCTCACGGCTTCTTGGAATTCGGTGAATGTAGTATTGGGTACACTAGAAGAAAACAGTAGAAATCCAAACCAACTGAGTCACTGATACCAAAGGTAAACGTAATCAGCATTTGTAGAAACAGGAAATGCTTTCTTGTTTATTTTTTATTTCCATTCTAATCACTTTTAAATTAGAGTTGCAAAGTCTATTTCATGCTTTATCTAGCACTCACCTAGAGAAAAGTTACTAAATGTAACTGAAAAAAGTCAGTTTCAACAGTAAATTTGGAGAGATTTTCTATATAATATATTATGGGCAAAGGGTTTAACATGCTGATATACAGAGAAGTCTTACAAATTGATGTGTAAGATAACACTTATATCAAGATGTACAAAGAAGATTGATAGATAATTTCAAACAGAAGAAATACAATATATAAGAAACATACAGCCGGGCTTGGTGGCGCACGCCTGTAATCCAAGCGACTTGGGAGGCTGAATCAGGAGGATCGCAAGTTCAAAGCCAGCCTCAACAACTTAGCGAGGCGCTAAGCAACTCAGTGACCTTGTTTCTAAATAATAAAATACAAAATAGGGCTGGGGATGTGGCTCAGTGGTTGTGTCCCTGAGGTTCAATTCCTGGTTCCAAAAAAATAAATAAATAAATAAAAAGAAACATACAAAAACAGGTAACAAGCACAAAAGAAAACAATTAGTCATTTGACAATGATTGTGGCCACTCAGTATTGATGAGGGTGTAGGGAAACAGACATTTACATTCCCTGATTAAATATATTGGTAAAACTTTTGGGGAGAACATTCTGGAAGTACTTGTTAAATTTTTAAATGAGTTTACTTTTGATCCAGCATTTTTACTTCCAGAAATAGAACCTACATATTTACCCGCATGTCCACTCACTATCTCATTGTTTATTTTTGTGGAATTTTGAAACAGACCAAATATTTTCCAGTAGGAATGGAGAAGTCAGTACAATAAAATATGAAGATATGTTAACAAATGACATAGATCTTTATGTACTCAGGTGGAACATACCACATTAAGTGAATATTACAAGTTGTAGGAAAGTATGTTTATTATGATCCAGTATCTTACCAAAACACTCAGGCACACTTAAAGACCTGTATTTGTATACAAAGGCATATACATATACATTAGCATTTTCATGAAGAAAATCTGGAACTGTGCCATAAATCATAAAGAATGATATTACAGGATATTTTCATTTGCGGGGTTATATACATCTATGTCTGAAGTTCACAAGAATGTATTATTACTTTCATAACCAGAGAAACCAACATATTCTCCTTGAATCAAAGTTCCAGGTATTTGGTTTCTATTACTAACAAATTATCCCAAAACTCTGCAACATAAAACAACTTTTTTTGGCCTCTCTTTCTGTGGTTCAGGAATCTAGGAATGGTTTGTCTGGGTAACTCCAGCTTGGACTATCTCATGAACTTGAAATCAAGTTCCTGGCTGGGGTTACAAACATTTGAGTGCTTGCCTGGGGCTGGAGAATCCACTTCCAAAATGGCTTGCTTATTGTTGTCTGGCAATTTAGCGCTAGTAGTTGACTGGTGGCCTTAGTTCCTTGCCACATGGATCTTCTAATAGGGCTACTTCAGTGTTCTCATTACACAACGGCAAACTCTCAAAAAGCGTGTGTTCCAAGACAGGACAAGGCAGAAACCACATGTATTCTGTGACCCAACCTTAAAAGTTATACTTTGTCACTTCTGTAAAATCCAATCAGTTACATAGGTCAAACCTATTCTAAATGAAAAGGAACCTCCACAGGAGTGTGGCACTGGGAAGGGAGAATCTGTGAGGACTTTTCTTGGAGCTGGCTACCACAGAGTTAAGTCAGAGAGTAAAGAACCAAATATTTAATAAAACCCCTTTCCCTTTGGTCTTGAGGAACAATATGTTCCTTGAGAAAAGAACAGAAAAGCCTTTTTCTAAAGTAGTGGAAAATACATAAGGAAAAAAACATAACTACTGGTCTTAATTTTTTTTTCCAATCAGAAAAAGGCGTGAAATTGGAGGCTTCTCATGCTGAAAGAGGGTTTGAGTGGTGTTCTTGAATATTCAGCCACAGAGTGAAAATGGACTGCACATGTAACAACTCTGTTTCTCCTTATGGTGACAAAGGATATTTCCTCCTCTTTCTGTGGTGTATCAGTAGAGAATGGGGAATCTGGGCTCAAGTTTTAATTCATTATTTTTATTTACTTACCAATCACTATCAAATCAATATTGTTTCTTCTTTCCAAAGTCTTAGGGTACTTGATACTGAACTAAAAACTAATACTGAGTAGTTTTCAAACTATGGACCATATAGGCAGCAGTAAAAAAGTACAGGCAGACTTGTTTGAGGCTTGTGTTTATTTAATGTGTATAGATTATTAATTGGTATGTCAAGTAATTCTTCAGAGCCAAAATTCCTTTTCAGAAACATTTTGGGTCAGAAGATTACAGACAGGTAACATGGTACATATACCACATATAATATCCTCCTTTGGAGTTTGCAGAAATAATCGAATAATAATATTTCTGCAGTAAAATATGAATAGCCATACTGAGTAGGATAGGCCATAAGCTTCAAACCAGTTCAAATTAGTTTTTGCTCTTAAATAAGTTTGTGAAAAATTCAAAAAATTTTTCTCATTGTCAATGTTTTCAGGATTTCATACTCATATTCCAAATACATTTGAATCCAATAAGATGTCCTATTATTATGATTATTAGAATAAAAATACTTCCCCTAAGAAAAAAATAAAAATAACCCAGCAGGGTCTTATTATGAGTGTTTTAGATATTATTTTCACCCAACTTTTTGTGGCCTTATCTCAATATCTTCAATATTTCCTTTAGAAAAACCATGAATATTCATCATGCTCCTTTAATTTTTTAAAAAAAAGTTGTACGATTTTAAAACTTCATACAGAAGCAATGAACAATATTTCTGGGTTACATGTGAACAGTGTCTCATGGGAACTGAAGGATGATTGGTCTGACTCTGGTTCCTCTGATTTTATCTTGGCCCCAAGGAAGAACACACCCAGGCTTGAGGGCAAGTGTGCCTGGGGCTGAAGACAGCTTTCCTAGACCTGGACATGAAACAGTCTATATAATCTCATCTCCACCAGCAGCATGAAGAAGCAGTGAAAATGGGTTTGGGAAGTTTCAATTCATTCTCAGAAGAATGGAAACCAGAGGAGGCATTTCTAGATGGGAACTGAGGAATCTCTTGAGACATAAACTGAGGCCTGAGGGTAAGACAGTAAGACCAGTAACTCAAATCTGATGGCCTCTCTTTTGACTTCTGGATGCACCAGGCAAGGGATCTGATGTTCCAACTTCCAGACCAGATGCTTAGCTGGAGAGAGGTGTCGTGGTTCCATTTGTGTACTAAAGCTAACTGGGTCAATGACCACATGCTTACAGTGATCACTAGGTTTTCAGAGATGGCCTGTTAATACCTGTAGTCTCAGTATAATTAACAGTGTCTCATTCTGCTCTCAGAAGTGTCCTAATTTAAATGATTAAAGTATATGTTTATCTATAGAGGAGGGCAATGAGTAGCTTTTTCTAAGTCAGTGGGAAAGGTATTTATTCAGAACAGTCTGAAGAGTCAATGGGATGGGGGAATCTGCATTTAGGATAAGAAGAGGAGCTCAGTGGTAGCTGGGATGAAGTCAAGCTGAAAGTCTTAACAGTGAGGTAAACACGACCGTCATAGGAACAGGAGAGCCCATGCGGTGTCACTCTCTGACTTATAGTCTATACTAGAGAAGCCTCCACCTCCAAATTCCATACAAATCTTCCTTGCATTATATTTTAAAAATCTAATCATCAGCTCAGGTATCTGAAAATCCTACCAAAAAGAGATAGTTCTTTGTGTTAATCAGCTTTTTGTTGCTGTGACCAAAACAACTATGACAAGAACAACTTAGAGGAAGAAAAGTTTATTTTGGTTTATGGTTTCAGGGGTTGAGTCTGTGGTCAACAGGATCCAAGGCAGAAACATCATGGTGACAGGGCATGGTGGAGGAAAGCTGCTCAGCTCATGGCAGCCAGGAAGCAGAGAAAGAGAAAGGAAGGAGCCAGGGACAGGTATAGTTCCCAAGGCCACACCCCAAGTGATCCCTCACAACGCAGTCATCTACCTGGCTACAGTTACCATCCAGTAGTCCATTTAAATTATTAATCTATCAAATGAATTAGTCCACTAATGAAGGTACAGCTCTCACAATCTAATCATTTCACCTCTGAACATGTGAGCTTTTTTGGGACACTATAAATCCAAATGGTAAATCCACGGCTCTACCCTTGTGCTCCCACTATTATTGAGATTAATTGTCCTCAGAGGTTTCTTTGCTGACTAGCCCTTCTAAAACAATTCTCTTCTCCCATGCTTGACCCATAGAATTGGGTCCTGGGTGTCTGATAACCTGTATCCCCTAAAGGAAATGCTGAGAACCTGGCTTGGCAAGACCTTAAGATCTTGAGTTTTAAAAAGTTTTAAATAGGTTTAGATAATAATCACATATATAAACAAGTCAGTGAAAAAAAAAAACTATTAATAGAAGGAATGAGACAAGAGGTTCAGAGAGCCACAATTCAGGTCTGGCTATGACCCTTGGCCAGGAATGCCCTGAGGATTATGGTATCTGGAGAAATCCAAATGAAGGGCATCTTTATAGACATAAGATTTTTGTTAGTCTACACTTGTTCCTTGGTGGAACTGTTCGTGACCCTCCTTAATGTTCTGTAAAGGAATGTAGTACATAAAAGATGTCCCAGCCATCATTTTTCCACAATCATCCTCAGTGACTTCCAGAACCACTGTTTGATTTGGGAATGGCCAAATGGCCCAAGTAGGGTAGTCTTTTCCTGGATTCTTAAGAGAGACCCAGGAAAGAAACACTTCCCTTGAAGGACACTGTGGGCTGCTAAGCTGGTTCTCTCCATCCATTCTACTAGGGCTAAGAAAGATAATACATTTTTTTGCTTTCTCCTATCCACTAGGCTTTTTAACAATGACTCAAAAATGAACTATCATATTCCCAGGACAAAAATCAACAAATTGAGTGTAGGATCTATCAGATTTACTGCAGAGAAATGAAACTTTATGTTGAAGCTGGCAGAGATGGGGGTAAAGAGGGGTTTGTCCCTATGTTTCCTTCTTCTAAAATCTCTATACACATTCCATAGCTATCCACTTATTCCAAGCGTCTCTACTACTCCCATGGTTCATGTCACCACCATCTTTCCTCTTAACTACTACAACAGACTTCTTTGCTTCTCCTTCATTCTGCTATGGTTTAATCTCTATAAAATTGCTAGAGCTATCTTTTTATAATGTAAAGCAGATACCTTCATTTTCCTGCTTAAAACCTTCCAAAGACTTTCCACTGTACTTGGGATAAAGTTCAAATTCCTTATTACTCTCAAGGTCCATATAATCTGTTGCCTCTCTAATCCCTCCTTGCTCACTCCCTGGAACCACACTGGTCTTCTGTCTGTTCTTTCAGTATGTCAAATGCTTTCCTTACTGATGGCCTTTTCTGTTCATTCTAACCAGTCTGCTTTGTTTCCAGATAGTCTCAGAGCCAGTTTCTTCCTACAAATCAAATCTCAGCTGAACATTATCTTCTCAGAAGGCAGACATTCTCCCCCAATACATGGTCACTCTCCATCACACTGACTTACTTTATAGTCTTCATAGTACATTGAATTAACTTGCTCTTTTATGTGTGTATGTTTCTTGCATCCTTTCCAAGAATGGAAACTCCATGAGAGAAAACAATTTCATCTTATTCACTGTCACTTATTCATCCCAGGACCAAGAATGTTGCTTTCCACATCACGAGTACTCAACAAATACTTGCTGAATAGATAAATGACTATCATTAAAATGTCTAAAAGTTAAATCCATGGGCCATGCTGGGAGATGATGATGAAGATGATGCTGGCTCTGAACCTCATTGTATCTCAGGATTATGAGAAATCAACTAATCCAAGATGCTGACTTCACATATGAGGAATGTGGATGCTCTAAAGGTAACAGAGTCAGGATCTGAACCCAGGTCTTCCCTTCCACATGCCCTGGAACGTGCGACTGACTCAACTTCTACAGACCGTGATTCACTGCTGAGATGTACACCTTACCCAATCCCTGAGGAGCTGTACTAACTTCCCATGGAGTTTACTCCTTGCATCCTATTGCTCCAACACACATCCCACTACCCATTCTGGCTCATTTCCTTTCTTTGTTTTTAAATTCACCTACTCTACATATTTACGAACACATAGCATAGTTTGTTGTTTCTTCCCCTGGTGCTAGGGGAACTAAGTTCTCTGTCTCTGTTTGTCTTTTGTGTCCTGTTCTGCTCTGCAGGTTTGGTTTACCCTACCTACGTTGCTACCAATGACTCCCCCACTTCTCATTCCCTGAGCCTTTTTGGGGGGAAAAACCAGAATAAGGCCACAGGACCTTGGAAATCTTCAGACTTTTCTATTGAACCTTAGGCTCCAAGTTCCGTCTCTCAAGTTCTGAGGTTTTGTTATTGTTCTTGCAGACAATTGGGTTATCATGCTCCTGGACAGGGTGTTTTAGTTGAGTCCTTTCTTTCTTTGCAGTTCAACGTGTATGTACTAAATATGTATATATATCTTGAACATGATCCAGTCTCTTTCATACAAATGGACAAATAAGAAGGACTTGCTCTCTCCCCACCATATAGAAAAAGATATATCCTAGTGAGACATCCTGGCAATGGAGCTGAGCTTCCTATTAAGGAGGGGTAGATGCCATGTCTTACTGTACTCTATATGCCCATAGGGCCTCCCAATACTCCCTGTGCATACTTGATTGATGTACAACTAAATGTATAATGGCAAGATAAACAAGAAAAGTAGGTTCTGCAGAGTAAAAACATAAAGTGGAGAAATGCATTTTTCTTCAGGATGAAGAAAAATGAAATTATGTGAATTACTGAGTTAAATACTAATAGTATATGACAACTAATAACTTTCAAAGTATGTTCCAGAATTACATCACTGCTAAAACCCACAAACATATCTGGCTTGACATTTGTGAAAACTAAATAGAAGTTTACAGTGATTTAGATGGAAATAATTCCACCAAGGAATCCACATGGCATCATAAACCACAATAGAGCAGATCAAGTGGTCTATGAAGTCATTCTCTGCTGTTACCACACACTGAAACATACAATACATTTATTATTTAATGAATGCCACACTATTGCAGAATCTTGGAAACAAGACATAACTAAAATAATAAAATTTAATTTAACCAAAAATGGTTTCAGCTTTCATAATATTTGAAAAACAATACTACATATATGTATATGTGTATATATATTTAAAGAATGTTGGATGGTTCAACCAATCATTCTGAAATCAAGATGATCATAATTTACCACAAAATTTTTTCATATGCATGTCCTTCAAGTATTTGGTATACATTTTCTTCATGGTAGCTGAAGAAGTGCCATAAGTGACATATGCATGAGGAAGTTGTGTTTCAGATCGAGTCCTGCCAATAATGAGCTGTCACCCTGAGCAAATCAACCTCTCTAGACCTCCATCTTTCACTGTGCAACAAGGAAGCCAGGCTCTGATCACTGATCCTCAATTAGCCACCACGATCCCATAACTGGCTTTCAAGTCTGACTTGTCAAGGACAAACAAGGCAGCCAGTCCAGCTCTACCCCAAGGTCTATAGTCACTCCTCACTTCACCTTGTGGTCCTTCTTGCCTGGCAGTCTCAGGATTCAGGAAAATAAAATAGTAGTTTGCTTGTAAAACAATTATGGGATTCTGTCTCTAAAGATTTTTAAAGCCCTTTATAATGAACATTTGTTGTCTTCTTCCTAGCCTTTATTGACCTCTTCTTTCAACAATACCCCAATTTTCCTTTGGACAACTCATTCTTTTCACATTCTCTGCCAAATGGTTTTGGTGGTATTCATTCCATCTCCTTCATTCCAACTCTGGCTCCAAGATGGGCCTGGAAGAGCTTAAGCCACATGGAGGATTTTATTTTTTAAATTTATGTTGAATGGCTCAGTGAATCATCCCGAAATCAAAATGACCATAAGTGCGCGCGCGTGCGCGCGCGCGCACACACACACACACACACACACACACACCATTCCTGACCACAATGATTGGCTGAAAGATAGGAGCATAACCTCACTGGAGACCATGAGGCAGGGGATCTTTGCTGAGGCTTCTGGAAAAGATTTGGGACAAGGAGACTGCAAATCTCCCACAAGCTGTAAGGGATCTACTTCTCTTCAGCCAGTCCTATAGAAAGTATGAAGCCAGGTTTCTCACCCTGATGGGAGAGCTTGGAGTTGCTGGAGGTAGTGCTGTTGGAGCCCTACAGAGGTATCACGAACAAAGACAAGAGAGGCATCAATTATTGTTAGCGATATGCTTCGGTGGCTGTAGCAAGGCTTGCCAGAAATAAGACTATTGTGTAAGTTAACAAATTTTTTTTATTGTTCATTTAATTGTATAAACAACTGTTTATAATACGAGACTTCAGAGCTACACTCTCATTATAAGCACAGATTCATTCACATATTCATTCATTAAATACCCAACAAGAATCTACCAGGTGACAGGAACTGGGCTTCACAAAAGCAAATAAGACATTCACAAGGAACTCACTATAGTCTGGCAGGGCAACACAGGAATACTAATACATGTAACCAAACAGGTAAATACAATATGAGACATAATAATTAAAAACAAATTAGCACCAGGCAGGAAACCATTAACCATACTTTAATAAGTCAGACCTCCTGGAAGAGATACCTGACCTGATTTGTGAGAACTATGAAATGCGTCAGGTGTAGGAGAGAGGGGAAAGGGTCTTCCAGAGGAGGAGGTAGCATGTTCAGAGCAGAGAGGCACCAAAGAGCATGGAGTTCTTGGGGAACTATATTTTGCCACATAAGAAGCAAGGTAAAGAGCTGGAGAAAATGAAGTTGGAGAGGAAAAGCCTTCAAAGTCATGCTAAGGAGTATATATTTGAATCTAAAGGCAACCAGAAGACACCAACAGATGTTAAAAAGAGGGTGAATGTTACCAGATAAGTATTCAAGAAACAAGATTCTAATAAATATGAGGACAGGATGACAAAAGAGATAGGGATACAACCAAAGAAGGGAAATTATTTGGGAGTCAGAAGAACAATGCTGACGGCATAAAAGACAGCTGCGACAATAAGGTGGAGGAATGAAGAGGCAAAAAGGGGGGAGGAGGGATTTTAAGGAGAATCCAAAGCAACTCTCAGCTTTCTAGCTGGGGTGAAAGGTATTGCCCTGCTCTGGGAGATGATGCAAGAGGAAAACATGCCAAGGGCACATCATTAATTATGGTCTGGATTTGAGCATAACTTTGTGAGTCAGTAAAATGCTGTCTAAGCACAAAATATATCAAAGTTAGAAAACATGTATAGGTACTTTGCAGGTTGAAATGGGGCAGATATGGGTTTGTACCTGGAACTGGGCTGATGGGCTGACCCACCAGGTGGATGTATAGAGCAAATCAATTGGCAATTTAGGAGGATAAGATTCAAAATCTGGATTCTGGGCAGATGCTGGGAGGCCCTAAGGAGATGGCCTGGAGCAGCAGGCTTGATTATCTCTGACAAGTCAGCCTTGCGAGCCAATTATGATATCATGGTGGCTAGCTAGATCCCTAATCTCAGCCAGGCCACGGTATTTCACAGTGGGATGCTGAAATCTAGACAGACTGATTTGTCCAAGTTCATAGAGCTGGTTGTCCGCAGCACTCAGTTTGGAACTCATGGCTCCCTCAGGCATATGGCTCCTCATCAGTTACTATAAAGTGAGCACCTATCAGGTATGTGCAGGACAGATGAACACCCCTCTGCGTTCACAGTTTCCCTCTCGCTTCCTTGCCATCTTCAGTTCCTTAGTCAATCCTGACTGAAGTGCTTCACCAGTCACAGTGTTGCACTTACAGGGCTTGGGGTTTTGCTATCCCTGATGTGACTGTAACCACCATGCTCCAGAGGCATTTCCTGGGGTCTAATGGCTAAGAGATCAAAGATCCTCTGAGCAAGAGAAAGGACATAGGGAATTCCTATGGGTTGCATCCTAATTTTATAGTAATAAAAAGAAGTTTTATGTTTATACTTGCAATATATGTAAGGGTTTTAAAAAATTGTTTCAATGCAAACATTATTATCAGATATGAGCAATTTGCTTTAAAATGGAGAAACAATAGTAATATATTATGTTATTGCTCTGCATGTTATAAGAATTCCACACAAATTTAGGTGGCTCAGGAAAATAATTAAATTATCAGAAGGTTGAAATAATTGTAATATGCTATTCATGGTTATTTCAATTCCATTAAATCAGACTCTGATTTAGAGAAGGTTTAACCTACCTTTCATTAGTTTCAGAGATAGAGAAAAGGTAGTTCTGGAAGGAATTCAGGAGATTAAGCTATTTAAAACACTTTAGACTATATAAATCTACCTAATACACTACTTTGAAAATAAACATCTATTGACCAAAACAGCCACTTCAGAATTTCTATTTGCAAAAACTTATAAATATTTTCTTAATCAGAAATTTCACTCATTTAAACTGGATTTCTTCCTAATTAGAGCTATTTTGACCTTTATCAAAGTTCATTAGAATAAGAAAAGGTGTGTGTACCTTAGTCACACCCTAAAAATGTTAATGAAGTTAAACCCAAAGTTGTTATGCACAGTTTACAAACTAAAACAAACCCCACAATTGGGATTATATAGTTTACATACATTTCTTTTAGAACTTCTTAGGAACTGTTAAAGATAGACATTAAATGCCTTAAATTTAGAAATCTCAGGAACTAGTACATGGTTTCAGTTCACTGTATGAAGTTAGCACCCCACCTTGTGGAAAACAGTAGGTGGTGTTAAATGAAGTAGGTCATATTATTTTTATCTGATAAGTCCTGCAGACACCAAACTGTCAGTGATTTATAAAAACCAAAATGTAAACCCCTTCAAAACAAAACAAACAAACAAAAAGCAAACCAAAATAATTCCTACTTACTAAGTAAGAGCAAAACTTCTATGCTTCCAAAATATAAATATAGTAGCCTCAAAATAGCATGGGGTGTTTGGGTTACTTCTTCAGTAAATAAATGTTTCATGTCAACAAGCTATTGCTTCCACTGGGGCTCCGCTGTTCTGAATGTTATTTGGACATTGTGACTTCTTTCCTTCTTTCTGGAAGTTTTTGGTATCTTCTCTTTATCATTAGTTGTGGAACTGTAGATGACTTATCTTGCTGAAGCTGTAGTTTAATTGGGCTGGGGAGAGCCCTTTTAAAGGTCATGTCCTTCTAGTTCTGGGAATTTTTCCTGGGTCATCATTTTTTGTTTTGTTTTAACTTCTGTTTCCTTGTTTGTTCTAGATAGTAGACCTTCAACATCCAGTTTGATTGTCTAACTTTCTTACTTTTCTGTATGGCTTCTGCTTTTTTGGCAGAGTTCTTCAATGTGATCCTTCATGAACTTTTAAAAATTCCTGCTATCAAAAATTTAATAGCCTTGTGTTTCTGAGTTAAAAAAAAAACAAAAAACAAAAAAAACAGGCCTTATTCTTTTTTTTTTAGGATATAACTAATGTCCTCTTATTTCTCTCAAAGTAACTTTTCTTTGAGCTCCCACCGCACCCCACCCCATAGTGCCCTCTTCTTTTATCCCTTTTCTCTTAAGTTCCATTTGCTGACTGCAATTTTGATTCTTATGGTACGGGAAATCCTCCTATGTTTGAGAGTCTGTAAATGTTGATTGAACCAATGATTCTCAAGAGGAAGGAGAGGGAGAGACTCCTTCTTACCCCAGTTGGCAAGGTCTGGAGACCTTTGGGGTTGTCATGACTAGGGATTGAGGAGGGAGTGCTCTGGCCAGGGCTGCTGCTAAACATTCAAGAATACATAGAACATTCCCCCACAACAAAGACGTATTGGCCCCAAAATGTTAATAGTAACAACATTGGCATTAAGGAACACACTGGAAGCTCTGTGTGCTGCATGGAAAATTATTGACTGAAGGGTAAAAAAATATTCAGGACCTACATGTTAGAATCTATACTTCTAGTCTCTTGAGCAAATCAATTTCTTCAAAACTAATCTTTAATTTCCTATCTGGAGTACATAAATGTGGCATTCTGGGAACAGATCCAGAAAGGGACCCAAGTGGTACATGTTGGAGGCACAGGGTGGGTATTAGCTCCTCTGAAGCCCCTATTTTCAGGGCAGTAATTTAGCTATCTTCAATTTGGCTTGGTGTTTCCAAAGCAGTCTAATGCTCAGTAGGCAGACTTCAACAAGAAGCCCTCAACCCACACTGTAGCCCTGGCTTCAGAGGCACCTAATACTCGTATTAATCTTTTACTCACTAGCCTACTACCCAGTGATGCTTTTTTACTAATTCATCCTTAGGGTTTGCAATATTTATCTTTCCTCTCAAACTGTACCAAAAACCTGAGACAAAGAGCACTTTCATTCATTACTTGTATTCCTCAGAAAACTTGGTATAAATTTTGCAGCTAGAAACTACCTAATCAGTATTGACTTTTAGTTTTCAAGAAGGATTTTACTTTTGTGATGGCAAAGCTTCTAGGGAGCTGTCCTACCTATCTCAAAAAAGAGCCACTGAAACAAATATAACAGTACTGCAAACTTGGCAAGGTTTATGGTGGAAAAAGTCTAAATAAAACCTCCTTCAGGTGGAAAGACTACTCCAAAGATATATAAAGCCCTTTCAAATTCAAGGAAGGAGAATCTTCTCTGGCAATGGCACATAATATTCTCTACAAAAGAAGTGGAGGAAGCCTCCCCACCTCCACCCCACCACTACCATTTGCCAGAACAGTCTAACGTACACTAGGAGTCTCCACACTACTGGCCTTTAGAAAGTTCAGCCTTTCTGAGAAGTAGTTCAGATCCAATTGCTCAATGTTCAGCAGTGTGCTGCCATCTGGTGGCAACAGGGAGGAAGGACATCAACACACAGTTGGGAGAGCTGTGGAAAAGTACAATGACAGATCCTTTAGCATAGGGAAGGACTTTCCAGGACCATTTCTGAATCCTGAAGGACCTTTCTGGAGAGGGAGAGGTTAAAGGAAAGTAGGAGGAAAAGGATAAAAAGGAGAGGGAGAAAGGAGAGAAGATAGGTACAGGAAATAAGCAGAACTTCAGATGGTTTGTAATTAGTGCAAGGAGAGCCTGGAAAGTCCCCTTGAATACCAGGGAGTTTTTAGGGAGTTTCAGCCATGGCAGAGGCTGCTGAATGGTTTGGGTGTATGAAACACTATCACAGCACTTGAAGACAGGGATGCTCCACTTAGAGACTATCCAGGGACACTGATGACAAAGTAACTCCATTCTTACTATTACTCAAAACAAAAGCTTTGAAGTCATGCTCTACTCCTCTCTTTCTTCAAATCCTAATCCAATCTGTCAGGAAATTCTGTTAACTCTGCTTTAAAAAAAATCCAAAGTCTAATGGTTTCCACCTTTTTCAATCCTCACTGGTGCAAAGCACACTATCTCCTATTTGGGCTGCTAAAACATCCACCCAGCTGGTTTCCTTAGTTTCACCTTTGCTTGGTAACACAGCAATGACAGTCATCATACTTTCAGCAAAACCTTCCAGGAGCTCCCTATTTCCCTCAGAATAAGAGAGAAAGTTCTTAGAATTGCCTACAAAGCCCTCTAACATCTGGCCCCCTGCCCCACTCTCTCACCCCCTCCCCAATGTCTCCCTCCACTCATTCTGCTCCATGGACTCTGCCATTCCCCCAATATCCAGGAGCCGCTATTCTAGGACTGCTGAGAGACTGATCCCTCTGCCTGAAATACTCTTATCCCAAGTGTCCCTAACTTCTTCAAGTCCCTATGAGAAACTGAAACTCTCCCCACCTCATCAGAATATCCAGTCCCCAGATCCCTGTAGTCCTCCTCCCAGCACTGATTACCTTCTAATGAGCTTCAGATTTTCCAGTTCCCTATTTCTAGTAGGACTGTCCTCACATTCAGTTTGGGCTGAGTAAGCTCCGTGATGGCAGAAGCATTTTGGTCTGCTTTGTTCACTGATGTATCTCAATTGCCCACAATAATGCCTGGCAAATGGAAAGCAAATATTTCTTTTTTTTTTTTTTTTTTTTTTTTTGTGGTGGGGATTGAAACCAGGGTCTTGTTTTTTTGAAATATTTCTTGTTGAATAAACAAAGTTGAAAAAAAAAAGCATGAATTTTTACTGCTATTGCACTATACACTTGGGCAAAATGAAAGTAAGTTCTTAAACATCAGGAACATGCTTCTGTATTTACACCACATTTAATGTCTCTTAATGAAGATTTCACTATTGTGTCCATATTACTGAAGAATCTAGTGTTTAATACAAAAGGTATCTTTTCCATTATTTCTCTAATAGTTGATGATATCCTATAAGAAAGTTATTTGGGTTTGTATATTTAGCTTGCATTTGACCCTTTTCTAAACTAATACTTGATAGACTTTTAACTGTTTTTTTGTTTCTATCTAGATATAATTCTTTATAGAATACATGATTTTATTTTTTCTTTTTCAATATTTATGCCTCTTATCTCATCTTAGGTGAAGGGCCAAAATGAAGAATGGTGTTACTAGTGGCAGATATTCTTATTTTGGTTTTGATTTTATACATAAAGAATGCCTCTAACAGACATTGGCTTTTGGTTCCAAATATATTTTTTCATATTAAGGAAATCATTGAAAATGTTAGGATATGGACTATATTCGCAACACAAAGTTTTAAGAAGCAAAATGTGGTCAGTTATGGGATGCATATAACACAGAGAAGACTAGAGTCCAAACCAACAGCAGCATTTGTAAGGTCTGTGTGTAACAGATCTCTCAGTATTGCTGGCAAGTTATTAAAAAATATGAATTGAGGGGAGGAATTTTATCTAAAGGCCCCCAAAACAACAGTCTGGTGTATCTATTACATTAGCCTTTACCCCCATACATTTATACTGTTTCATAACAGATACTTCAAAACAGGAATTCAATCAACAATTTGCCAGAATGGTATGTGGTAAGAAAGGGCTGACAGGCTCTTTAATGTCAGCAAGTTAGGCTTCTTCATTTTTTAAGCTTCTTCCTAATCAAAGTAACATTCACATTTATTATAGAAAATCTGAAAAACTATAATACTTATAGAATGTGAATAAGTACAAAAGTTTTCACTACAGTAATTAGTGAATGATTGCAAACATCAAGGAAATTGGTACATCATTATTGTGGGTTAATAGGTGATCATTACAAAGTGTAAGGTAAATCTATTTGTACCAACATGGAGAGTTATCAAGGTATAGAGTTTCATTTTGTTTTTGTGATATTGAGGATTAAACCCGGGGCCCTGCACATGCTAGACAAGTGTTCTACCACAGAACTACACCCCCATATCAAGATACAGAGTTGAAAGGAAAAATGTTATAGATAATATGTAGGGTTTGATTTATGAACTATCCCATACCCTGTTCCCTCCAAAGATCCCCAACCCTGCTTATGTGATCACATGTACATGTGTACATAGAATTCATAATACCTGGTTACATCACAGGCATAACAGGAGGGAATAAGCACTGGCAGGCTATACCTCCAGCTGGTACTCCAGCTCTAGAGTGGGACTGGAGTGGTGATGGGGAACTTCCACTTTTTACTTTATATCCTTTATTGTCCAAAGTCTCTAAATTAAGAAACAAATAAAAAAGAATAAAATTAGAAAAAATAGAAAAGAATAAATAGAAGAATAACCACCATCATAGTAAATTCTGGGATATATTCAAAGAAGATATGATGAAATATCCACTTAGGATAGCATCTTGTACAGAATCAGCCCTCAAAATTTTTGGAAGGAATGAACAAACAAATAACCTTTCTTTGGAAAACACTGGAAGCCTAATTATAGAGTATTGAAATTTCTAAGAGGCTTGAAAATAAAGAAGGCTGTTTCCAATTTTTAAGCCTTTAAGCCATTTTTCAACAACTTCTATTGTTGTTTTATGTAAACAAGAGGTTTTCTGTATAAATGCAGTTTTAAAAATGTTTTGTGGTCAACTCATGATCTGACAGAAGTAACCAGGAGTAATGGTTGGTTGTCAAGGGAGGCAGCTATGAGACATAGTTCAGATTCAAAAGCAAATAAATGGATGAAGGAAAATCCACATGGAATGCCCTGAGCCTCACTTCCTTCTAGACCTTGCAGGCTGCTGGGGAGCCCTTCTAAAACAGAGCCCCATCAGAAGATTACTGCTATTCAGGAAGAACACTCTGGTTTGAGTTATCATTTACTTTCATATTACTCTGGTAATTGGTTCTATTTGGAAAGGGTACTATCCAATTTTTACTGAAAGATATTACTTTAGCTACCTTTACTTTAGAACTAATCCCAGTGGAAATTACTTTTTCTTTAGAAGAATTTTCAAGATATTTTTTTCATTTAAGTAATTTCACAGCCAAACATCCCCCACCTCTTAGCTCTTAGCTCTTCACCTTTCTGATCTCTGCTATTATTAGTAAAAGGAACCCTATTTCTTGTAAAAACAAAAACTACTCAGAGAAACATAGGTTAAATGGTAGAGTTAAAATGTATAACAGGATTATTTCTCTTTACTCTGATACAATTATAAACAGGGCAAATTAAAGAACCAAAAGATTCTACATAGCACTAAAAAAATGTGGAATCAAAGAAATCAGGAGAAATTTGAATAAAGATGTTTTGTTGTTTGTTTGTTTTGGGTACTGGAGATTGAACCTAGTGGCATTTTACAACGGAACTACATTCCAGCCCGTTTTACTTTGAGATAGGGTCTTGCTAAGTTACTGAAGCTGGCCTTCAATCTGTGATCCTCCTCGCCTCAGTCACTGGGATTATAGGCCTGCACCATCACACCAGCTAAAGTTTGTGCAACAAAAGTAGGTTACCTCTAACACTAAATTAGTAAAATTATATTATTTAAAAATTTTGCTTAAATATGTTGTATATTTCTATCTATCAGAATAAATACTAATTATTATTTTTTCTATGTACTAGCAAGACATTAAGAAGTTTATTGACTAATTCTATTTCTGAATGGGCTTTAAACCAAGTAACAAAATTCCTATGTTACTTGAGTAACCTTAAGTGATTAATACTGGTAATTTGTGTCTTCTAATTTCTGGGATAGTCTTCATTTTTAGAACAAGCCTTTATGGAAAGAATGGGTTTTGATTTCCTACCAGAACCAAGTGTGAATCAATGCATTTTTATTCCTGAAGTGTTCAGGGTGACATGGATATGACACTTACACAATGTAGCTATTGTTAATGCTTTAAAATGGCACACATGTTCTGGTTCATTGAAGAAGTCTGAAAAAGTTAAATTATAAAGAAGTAGGTCAAGGCCTATAACCACAAGAGTATTATTGATAGAAAGAAAATTGCAATTGGCAAGGTTATATCAGAAAAAAACAAGTGAGGAAAACAGGAGGTGGGAAGGAGCACCATTTACACAAATGGAACAGAACTGGCATCCACACAGAGAATACCTCGAACCCCTCACTTGCATAATTATTCCAGAGATGCAGTGCTCCTAAAATTTCAGGAAAAGAGGTCTACAAAAGAACAAACTGACAGCTGATGTTTCCATGACAATCCCAGCTTCCCTATATTTGAAAGTTAGAATGCTCTGGAGCCCAATTTTTAGTGCTATTCTGTTTTCTATCAGTCGATTCCTGGGTAATCTAATCCAATTTCTTGTTTTAAGTCAAACCATCTAAACATCCAAATGACTCCAAAATTTATACTGCAGACCATACACCCCTCCTGACTTTCAGACTCATGGGCCCAACTGTATATGCTACACATTTGCAGGTATAATTACAGACATCTCACACTTAGCCCTCCTGTTCCCCCCTTGCAACCTTGCCCTAGTGAGCAACTCCATTATTCCAGTGGCTCAGGCCAAAGACATGGATGTCATCTCCTCTCCCCTCCTCCATTATCCTCCAAGTCTTATCTGCCAGAAAACCTACTAGTTCTACCTTCAAAATATATCCAGAAGCACTTGGGAGGCTGAGGCAGGAGGATTGAGAGTTCAAAGCCAGCCTCAGCAGCTTAGGGAGGCCCTAAGCAACTCAGTGAGACCCTGTCTCTAAATAAAAAAACAAAAACCAAAAAACAAAATATATCCAGAATCTGACTACTTCCCATCATACCCACTGTTGCCATACTGTTCCAAGCCACACGGATATCTCATTGGATTATTGTAATACCTCTAAACTCCTTTCCCAGCTTCTGTCCTTTTTCTCTTTAGTTTATTCAGCAGGCAAAGTGATTCTGTTAAAACAGGAGTCAGATCATGTCACTCTTCTACCTAAAACCCAGTGGGTTCCCAGTCTTACTGGGATCAACTCTAAGCCTAAAAATTGACCACAAGGTCTTAAAAGACCTGACCAACATCCGCACCCTTGTCTCACCTAGCATCCTACTCAGCTCTCCCTCATTTTCTTTGCTTTGGCCACACTGACCTTCTTGCTGTTGCACAAACACCATGGGTACAGCTGTGCCTCAGAGTCTTTGGTGCAGTCATCCAAGGGTTCTATTTCCTCAGATGGTTTGATACCTTACCTCCCTCAGGTCTTAGTTCCAGTACCACCTTTCCTGGTCATTCTACCTAAAACTGTAACCTCACTTTCAACCTCCCAAAACTCCCTATTACCTTTCCTAGGTTTCTTTATCTCCTGAACAAATTCTCACTAACACATTTTAAATTTTACTTAATTACTTTGTTTATTATCCCCTCTCATTAGAAAGTAGCCATTGGAGAGCAGAGACTTTTCTGTTTTATTTACTACCGAACAAGCATCCAGTAGGTATTCAATAAATATTTGTTAAATAGTTATGAAGGAAAAAATTCAACTTAGAATTCTAAGTGCAGAACATAACAAAATAAAAAGGGTAAAACCAAGACATATTTTCAGGCAAATAAACAAACAACATGGAATAAAATAATAAATGAATTAAAAAAAGATAATTATGTTTAGAAATTTAAAAATACTTTGAAATAATTAAAGAAAAATTTATAAGGAAACTTTTTGACACCTATAGATAAACAATAATAAAAATATTGCATATTAAAATGTATGAGATGCAGTTAAAATGTTACCTGAAGAGAAATATATAGTTATATTCAAAGATAAGAAAGGGTAAAGACATAACTTAAAACACTGAAAAAAGAACAACAGATTAAACATACAAAATCAGAAGAAAGAAGAGTATGAAAATGAAAAGAGAAATTAAGGAAACAGAAAAGATACAACATAGAAATCAAAAAGCTAAACATGGAAAAAATATTAAACTGACAAAAGTCTGACTTTAAGTAAGCAAAATTACTAATAAATCTTTATTACTATATCACAACTTTACAAAAATTGTCAAGATAGTATTATGAAAATATGCCAAAATATTTGCAAATTTACATAAAATGAACACATTTTTAGAAAAATATTTTGACAATGCTTATTTAGGAAGAAACAAAGTCCAAACAATCCCATAACCATAACAAAAAGATCATATCAAGCCTACTGGTTTTATATACAACTTCTATAAAACATAAAAAAATTAATTCCATTCTTATATAAATTCCTCCTGAAAACAAAAGTTGTGTGCATTTCACAACTCACATAATGAGACTGCTGTAACCTTGATATCAGAACCAAACTACAAGAAAGGAAAAGTACAGGGCAATCTTATTCATAAAAATAAATGAAAAAAACATGAAACAATGTTTGCAAACCAAATTTAGCAATGTATGAAAATAGAACATACTATGAACAGACTGGTTTATTTCAGGAATTCAAGAATAATCCATACCATGTGAGTGTCCACAAAAATAGATAAATGCTTTAAAAAATTACCATATCAGATGCAGGAAAGATATTTCATAAAAATCCATGTGATTTAAAATAAAACTCTTGGGATATTTTTAAAATTAGAAGCCATACAGGGATGAACATTATACTGTTTTTATTTGTTACTGTTCTGGAAAAGCTAACAAAATGAGACAAAGAAATGAAAGTTATAAGAATCAGAATCAGAACTGTTCCTATTTGCAGATGATGAGATTATCTTTACAGGTAACAAGCTAATAAATTAACAGAATTAATTATATTGTAGCAAGGCCGTTCTCATAAGATGACTATATAGATGAAGACTCCCCCCAAAGTGATAAATTCAATTTAATTCAAGTAAAAACACCAACAAAGTTCTTTGTGAGCTTGTCAGAGCTAAGTTAAAAATCTATGTAAGGGCTGGGGTTGTGGCTCAGTGGTAGAGCACTTGCCTAGCATGTGTGAGGCACTGGGTTCAATTCTCAGCACCACATATAAATAAATGACATAAAGGTCTATCAACATGTAAAAAATTTATTAAAAAAACTATGTAAAAAAGAAAGAACAATTAAAAACCTTCTAAAGGAGTTTGTTACTGCTTAGTACAGAAAAATGAACCAATTAACAGAATTGAGAGCTAAGATACAGACCTCTGCATACATAGAAACCTGATAAACAGTGATAGCACTGAAGAACAGAGGAAAAGGCCTGTTCTGGCCTGGGACAGCTGTCTAACCATATGGAAATTAAATCTCTTTCAAACATTATACAGAAAAATCAATTCCAGATGGATTAAAGACAAATGTAGAAAAGAAAATGTTAAAACTTTCAGAAAATAACAGTATAACTCTGACCTTGAAGTCCTAAGGGAAAATATAAATTTGGGGTCTTAAAAGAAAATGAAAACATTATAATCTACAACTTCTCATCATCATAAAATAGTGAAAGAATAAGCAGAAAGAATATGCAGTTATCTATCCATTTAGCTACTCAAAAAGAATTGGTATACAGAATAGACAGAAAAAATGGTCCTAATCTGAAGGAAGAACGAAAGAGTTCACTGAATTTCAGAAAAAAACTAAGGAGAAAACAGACATGTAGATAGGACCTGATTAAATTTCAGATTTCTAAAGAAGAGAATAAAAACTGACATCAAACAGCTTTTCAGAAATTATAATGGTTGGGGGGGGCGCAGAGAAAATTGTGGCATTACAATCAGAATTGTTTAATAGGCCAAACAAGTATTGGATAATAAATGTCACAACTCGGAAGTACACTGCCCTCATAACCTTTCTAGAAAAAGGCTGAGTCAAATAGAAGACTGAATGAACTCAAAAGAAGACTTGGTCCACAAGCATCAAAGGTAAGACTCTATGACTGTTGATGACATCGTGAGATTTAAATTACTCAGGCTAGGAGAGGGTAATGAAAAATCCATTCGACTCTTTTTTCTGTTCCTCTCATTCCTACTTCATGATTATTTTCCCTCATTCTTTCCCCACTTCCTCATTTTGCTTTTAGAAGAATGCCAGAAGAGAATTGCTTTAGCTCAACTTCTGATCCATTAAGGTTTTCAGCGGTATTTAACCACTTATAATTACCTTTACTTTTTAATTGTGATAATCATTTAAAAATTTTTCCAGTAAATCCTTGTTGTTTTGAGACTGCTTCTTTTGCAAAACAGACTATTCTTGTTTACTTAATGGAATATCTACTTGAATTTCAATAATATGAAATTATTATTTGTGTTTTTATATTAACTGTTTTAGCAGGGCCCTTTTGCTTTAAACCTGTTGATTCTCTTTAAACTGTCTAATCATGTTTTATTTTCAGTTTATAAGTATAAATGAATGTCTAGATCAGTGTGATCCGATTTACTGTTCAATGTAGTAGCTACTTGCCACATGTGGCTATTGGGCATTAGAAATGTGACTAGTGCAAATGAGGGACCAAATTTTAATTTTTATTTAACTTCAATTAATTTAAACTGAAGCATAAATAGCCACACATGGCTGGTGGCCACTACAGTGGATAGTGCAGGTATAGATTGTTCAGTACTCTTGGCTCACATGGGCTCTTTCAGCAAATGTACAGATCACTACTTATTCTTCAGCAACTCTCTTCCTTTTCCTAGTCTGGTGAGCTCCATGGAATGTACAAAGAAGCTATTAGGGGCATCGGGTGCCAAGTTCCATAGCCTGTAGTGCAGAAAAAGGCTAGGAGGTGGACCCTTTCCTTTAACAGGGCTTGATGGGAAGGTATCTATCCCTGTCTTTCAGTCCTATCCTTTACATCCCAACACCACCTACACACACACACACACACACACACACACACACATTGTGGTAAACGTGAATGGAGGGCAGAAAGGACAACAGACCCTTTCCGGAATAGGATATGTTGTTTTCGCTAACAGCAGTTGCATTGCTCCAGCAGAAAATTAGCTGTCAGAGGAAGAATGTTAAATAGAGATGCTTAGTACTACACTGTGGTAACACTTTAATAATAAAAATAATGGCACTTGGGCTGTGGATATAGCTCAGTTAGTAGAGTGCTTACCTCCCATGCACAAAGCCCTAGGTTCAAATCCCAGCACCACAAAATAATAATATCATTATTAATAACAACAACACTAAAAAAATCTAAAATGTTTGGCCTTCTCATCAATGTGAATCAAACCCAACTTATTGGATTTGAAAACAATTTCCCAGATGTTTCACTAAGTCATGAAATTATTCAGCAAGTATACAATACATGTGTGAGATCTAAAGGCCATATTCAATACATATGCTAAATTAAAATTAGATCCTCCAATTTGGATGTAACTTCAGAAAGAAGAATATACATCCTAATAATTGAATAAACCAAAGACACCAGAACCTTATGTTGAAAAACCAGTAAGTATTTTGAGATGATTTTGAACTTTGTATATATTTAAAAGTGCTCTATGCCACTTGCAAATTATATCTTTCACATTCTTTTGGGGTGAAAAATTTCTCATAATTTTGTCCTAATAATTCTCAGATGTACTCTAAAATAAGAGTTTAAATGACATTTTTAGTTTCTAATACCCTGGATGAGAATTCCCAGGGCATTCTTCTCTAAGCTTTTAAAATGGGAAACAAATACACAAGAAAGGCAGAGTAGCCATGCAGGAGAAGTAGAGAATTTGGAGAAGTGTAAGTAAGTGACATATATCTGATGGAACCCAGGCCAAATTATTTATGTCTTTGAGCCTCGATTTTCTCACTTGC
Source organism: Glaucomys volans (assembly GCA_020662805.1). Taxonomy (NCBI): domain Eukaryota; kingdom Metazoa; phylum Chordata; class Mammalia; order Rodentia; family Sciuridae; genus Glaucomys; species Glaucomys volans. The sequence goes on along the minus strand of JAJEJO010000309.1, from coordinate 406,797 downwards.
AAAGGAGATTACTATTATCTGTCTTAAAATTAGTGAAAGGGCTAATTATTAGCATACTCAATAGCCTCTACTATTTTCTTTCAAATTTGCCTGCTATATTTGCCAAACAGACTTTACTGAAATAGTTTTGTGTACATATTTGTACTGGAGAGAATAGCATCCTCTCAAAATTCATGTCACCTGGAACCTGTGAATGTGACCTCACTTGGAAATACAGTCTTTGTAGAATGTAATCAGGTTAAGATGAGGTCACTGTGAATGAGAGTGGTCCCTACATTCAATAATTGGTGTCCTCAAAAGAAAGGCAAATACAGACAGACATGGAAGAGGCCATATGAAGATTGAGGCAGAAACTGGAGTGATGCCACTGCAAGCCTGGGAATGCTAAGGACTGCTGGAGAGCACTAGAAGCCAGGGAAGGGCAAAGAAGGGCTCTAGGGAAGAATCCCTAGATTCTTGAGAGGATGCATGGTACTGTGACACCTTGATTTCAGACTCACAGCCTTCAGAACTGTGAGAAAACACATTTTGTTATAGCAGTCCTAAGAAATTAATGTAGTATTGATACCAAAACAAAAGTGTAAGCATTTTGGCTCATGTCTCACTAGAAAAAAAGTGCCATATATTTTTTCTATGGCTAAATCAGAGAATTTAGATTTATATTCTGATTTTGTTTAATATGGATTTCCCAAGAATACATTTTAAAAGTGTGTTAGTTAGGGATCTTGTTTTCAAGTGACCAAAACTCAAAACAGATTTTTTTTTTAAAGTGTATATATGATCTAACCCCAACTGAGTCTTAACATTACTTCAACTCATAGAATTGGGGGAGATGAAAACCCCAAACCAATAACTGGGCTCCAAGCAAGAACAACCTTCAGGTCCATACCTTGACATCTAATCACATATCAAAAACAGAGAGTAATCCTAGAACAAAAAAGAACTACACATGTAAGGACACACATGTGAAAGAGGAAAGGGACCACATCTCAATTGATGTGCAAGTCCAAGACCTCTGAAAACACGAGGAAACAGGCAAACAAATCTCCCTCCAAAATTCACAATCCTGCAACAAAGGATCCCATGGATATGGAAGTGAATGAAATTCCAGAGAAAGATTATAAAAACCTGATTATTAAAATGTTCAGTGAACTAAAAGAAGATCTAAGGAATGAATTAAAAAAAACAAATACAGGAGATGAAAGACCATTTCAATAAAGAAATAGAAATATTGAAAAGAAACTAACCAAAACACTTGGAAATAAAAGTCACAAACAATCAAATTAAATATTCACTTGAAAGCATCACTAACAGATTAGACTGTGTAGAAAGTAAAACTTCAGCCCTTGAAAACAGAACTTCAGGCCTTGAAGACACAGTATACAAACTTGAGTACACAGTATGCAATAAATGGGGAAAAAATAAAGAACATGATCAGAATATACAAGAGTTCTAGGACATCAAGAAACCAAACATGAGGGTAAATGGGATAGAAGAGAATATAGAGATACAGGCTAAAGGCATTAAGAGCATTTTCAATGAGATAGTAACAGAAAACCTTCCCATTATCAAAAATGAGATAGACATACAGGAGGCATACAGGACCCGAAACAGACCATATCAGAAGAGAAATTTTCCAAGACATATCATAATCAAAATGCCTAGCATAGAAAATAAGGAAAGAATATTAAAAGCTGCAAGAGAGAAATTTCAGGTCACATTTAGAGGCTAATCAACAAAGCTCATTTCTAACTTCTCAACTCAAACCCTAAAATCAAGGAGGGCAGAAATGAGGTATTTCAAGCTCTGAAAGAACAACTGCCAATCAAGATTGCTATACCCAGCAAAGCTTTCTTTTATATTCAATGGGGAAATAAAAACTTCCCATGATAAGAATAAACTAAAAGAATACATGACCACCAAGCCAGCACTACAAAGAATACTCAAAGATAAACTGTACAGAGAAACCTAAAATCAAATCTCAGAACTCCCAAAGAGATAAAGATCCACAGAAAACTAATCATCTAAATGAGAATCAAGACAGAATTAAATATAACAAAAAACCAAAATGGTAGTAAACCACAATGACATATCCATAATAACACTGAATATAAATGGTCTCAACTTCCCAATTAAAAGACATGGATTATCAATGGATCAAAAGCAAGATCCACTATATGATGTTTGCAAGAGCCTCATCTCATAGGTAAAGACATTCACAGGCTGAAGGTGAAAGGATGGAAAAAAATATTCCACACAGCCGGGTGTGGTGGCGCACATCTGTAATCCAAGCGACTTGGGAGGCTGAGTCAGGAGGATTGCGAGTTCAAAGCCAGCCTCAGCAACTTAGTGAGGCCCTGAGCAACTCAGTGAGACCCTGTCTCTAAATAAAATACAAAATAGGGCTGGGGATGTGGCTCAGTGGCCGAGTGCCCCTGAGTTTAATCCCCAGTTCAAAAAAAAAAAAAAAAAAAAATTCCACACAAATGGAGTCTGAAAACAAGCTGGAGTAGCAATTTTCATAACTGGCAAAACAGAATTCAAGCAAAAATTAATCAGAAGAGACAAAGAAGGCCACTACATCCTGGTAAAAAAAACAATCCAACAGGAAGAAATAACAATAGTAAATATATATGCTCCAAATGTCAGTGCACCCAATTACATACAAAAAATACTTCTTGACATTAAATCTCAGACCCCAATACAACAATACTAGGTGATTTCAACATACCCTTATCACCAATAGATAGGTCATCAAAGCATAAAATGAATAAAGATATAAACAACCTAAATAATACTATAAATCAAATGGTCCTAAAAGACAGCTACAGAATATTTCACTGTAAAACAGCTGAATTTACCTTCCTCTCAGCAGCTCATGAAACCTTTTCCAAAACAAACCATATTCTAGGTCACAATATAAGTTTTACCAAATAAAAAACCATTGATTAATTCCCATGACTCCCGCTGAAATGAAATTTGAAATCAATAGCATGAAAAATAATAAGAAACCACATAAATATATGGAAATTGAACAATACTCTTTTAAATGAAGAATGGATCAAAGAAGAAATGAGAGAAGAAATCAAATTCTTAAAACCATTGAGAACAAAGATACAGCATATCAAAATCTTTGGGACAGCATGAAAGCAGTTCTATGATGAAAATTTATTGCATGCCTACATTAAAAAAATAGATCCTAAATAAATAAGCTTATGCTCCATCTCGTGGCTTAGAAAGGAAGAAGAAACTAACTCCAAAATCAGTAAAAGATAGGAAATAACAAAGATCAACATCAACATTAATGAAATAGAGAATTAAAAAAATAGGGCTGGGGATATAGCTCAGTTGGTAGAATGCTTGCCTGTCAAGCACAAGGCCCTGGGTTCAATCCCCAGCACCAAAAAACCAAAACAAAACAAAACAAAAAAAAAGAGGTATAGTAGCAAAAAACGCCTGGTACTGACATCAAAATAGAAATGAAGACTAAGGGAATAGAATAGAAGACTCAGAGATGAACCCATATGCTTATAGCCATCTGGTACTTGAAAAAGGTGCCAAAAATATATGTTGGTGAAAAGTCAGCCTTTTAAACAAATGATGCTGGGAAAACTGGACATCCATATGTAGAAGAATGAAATTAGATCCTTATCTCACCCTGAGCAAGTCAAGTCAAAATGGATCAGACTTAGGTATTAGATGAGAAACCTTGCAATTGTTAAAACACTTCACCATAAAGGTGCAGGCACTGACTTCCTCAACAAATCCCCTAGAGTTCAAGAAATAAAACCAAGAATCAGTAAGTGGGATGTCAACAAATTAAAAAGTTTCTGCAAGCAAAGGAAATGATTAAGAATGTGATGAAAGAACCTACAGAAAGGGAAAAAAATCTGCCAGCTACTCTTCTGACAGAGGATTTATATTCAGAATATAAAAATAATTGAAAATATTCAACACCAAATACAAATCACCCAATCAACAAATGGGCAGAAGAAATAAGCAGAAAATTCTCAACAGACACACAGAAGGCCAACAAATAAGTGAACAAATGTTCAACATCTCTAGCAATCAGGGAAATGCAATCAAAACTACATGAATACTTCATTTTACTCCAGTCAGAATGGCAATCATCAAACACAAATAATAAATGCTGGTGAGGATGGGCAGGGGGAAGTACACTGATGCATTGTTGGTGGGGTTGCAAATCAGTACAACCACTCTGGAAAGCAGTCTGTATATTCCTCGAAACTAGGGATGAAAACACCATATGACGCAGCTATCTCAATCCTTGGTAGTTTTTCAAAAGAACTAAAATCAGAAAAACTACAATGATGTAGCCACTTCAATGTTTATAGCAGCACAATACACAATAGCGGAGTTACAGAATCAGTCCAGATGCCTGTCAACAGATGAGTGGATCAAGAAAATGTGGTATAGATATACAATGGAGTTTTACTCAGCCATGAAGAAGAATGAAATAATGGCATTTGCCACTAAATGGATGGAAATGGAGACTATCATACTAAGTGAAACAGGCCAGACTCAGAAAATCAAGGATCAAATGTTTTCTCTCACATGTTGAAGCTACAGCAAAAGAAGGGAAAGAAGGCAGTGGTGGTGGTGAGGGTGGGGAAAGGAATATCATAAATATATGGGGAAGATCAGTGGAGTAGAATAAGAGAGTGGGAGGAAAGGAAGGGAAAAAGGAAGAAATATGAAATGAATTTAATAAAATCATGTTACATGCATATATAAATGTACCAAAGGAACTTTCACCTGATATTTATGTAGAAAGTACCAATCAAAAATAAATAAAGAGAGTTGGAGTTGTGGCTCAGTGGTAGAGTGCTTGCCTGGCATGTGTGAGGCCCTGGGTTTGATTCTCAGCACCACATATAAATAAACAAAAGATGCATTGACACTTGAAAAATATTTAAAATAAATAAATAAAAAAAGGAGTAAAAGGAAGATCAGTAGGGTAGAGGAATAATAACAGGGGGAGAGAGGAGGGAGAAATGGGTATTGAAATCAAATTCCTTGCATGTATGATTTTTGTTAAAATGAGCTCAACTACTATGTATAAGTATAATGCTTTAATAAAAAATACTTTAAAAAGTGTGCATGTATGAATATGTAACAAATCCCAATATTATGTAAAATTATAATGTACCAATGGAAAAAAAGAGAAAAAACTAACAAAGCTTGGTTTACTGTAAAAATGTGTGTGAGTCGAAGTGAGTGAGTGAGTGACAGTGAGAGAGAGACAGAGAGAGAGAGAGAGAGAGAGAGAGAGAACTCACTTGCTCAGGGCAAGGGTGGGAATGAAGAGGAGTAGGGAAAGGCTATATTAGCAGATCTGATTTCCAAGGAAGAGAAGAATCATCAAGCCAGAACCAACTGAGATGCAGCAGGGCCTCTGGAGCCACTTAAGGCAGGACTCTGAAGGATACGGAAAATGACAATACCCAGAACAGGGAAATGACAACCCCCCAAAACTGACCTGAAGGAGGAGGAAAGAGGAAGGCAATCATTAATCCTCTCCCAGTAAGTCTTTTCCCAGTAACAATGGGCCTCGAAGGAAGAAGAATATTCATCACATCAGTGAAGAATATTCATCACTTCCCATTGACAATGGGTCCTGAAGGGAGGAGGAGGATACTAAATGCAGGGCCCTGGACCTTCACCCTTTTCCACTGCTGATGGGTCGTGGAAGGAGAAAAGCAAATAGTGAAGCTCTGGGTAACAATGGGTCCCAGAAGAAGAAGATAAACAGTGAACTCCAGCCAAGTTCTGAGCTTTTATCCCTTCTCAGTAACAATAAGTTTCAGACTCTTTCAACTTTTTTCCTGACTGCCCAAACCAACACATTCTGTTTCAGTCTCCAATGATTAATACACCCTCATTGTAACCTATAAAACACAGACTCCTTCTGTAACTGGGGGCCATTTTCCACCCCAAAAATAAGCCCTTCTAATGCCAGACTGATTGAATTCGCTGCTGAATAAAGGAAAGCCTGCTGATCTATTTGAGGTCTGCTCCCATTCTAGTTACTTGTGCTTACACTATCCACCTGGTTTCTCATCTTATTCTTCCTGAGTATTATCTTCATTCTTCTGTCTATAGACTATAAGTGAAAATGTATGACTTCCAGTAGCTCCTAATTTTTTCTTTAACACAGTTTGTCCCTGAAGAGGGATGGATTCCATTTTCTGGGTCTCTAAGTAAAAAGCGCAGCAGAAGACTACAATAGGCCTGAGGTGGGTCAGTTGTTCACTTCTGAACAACCCAATGCAGTCATGTGACCTGGCAATTCCCAGAGAAAGAGATGGATGGAGATCGTCTACACAAGGAACAGCTCCAGTTTCCCTCCTCAATAAAGAAGTAATCTTATTTGTTTCTTTAATTCCAAATTTTGAATGCTAAAATGAAGTAACTCAGGGAGGAAAAGTAATTCTTAAGGCAGATACAAATATGATTTGAAGAATAAGAAGCAGTCATAGATAAATTTTCAATAAATACAAAATACTGATAAAGAACTTCAATGAATAGTCAATAAGCATACATACGGGATGTTTTATGTGCTTAACTATAAATAAAACAATTTCACAATTGGAATTCAATGAAAAACTATTTTGTCTAAAATAATAAATGAGAATATAAGAAATTAACCATTTTATAATTTAAAGATCTATTTTAAAGCAATTTTTATCTTTTAGTAGTAAAGGAAATAAATTCCATCAGATTAGTAAACATTTGACTGCCTATTGTGGGTAGGGCACTAAGGTGCTATGAAGTTATTTTCAGAGATAATTAAACTCAATGTACAACTCATAAATTTTTTCAGAAACAGAAATAATCACTTACCATGGTACTATAGTCTCGATTAGCTTGATCTAGTTCAAAAGATTTAATTTTATTGGCACTCATTTTATCAGTGTCAGCAATGACATAATGTCTAGGCGTGTAAGCACTGGACAAGCTCCCAACCAGCCTCAGGATCTCTGTGGTATGCCCACCTGGAAAAAAATATTGGAAGGTCAAAGATTAAGAAATACACAATGTACATATCCATTTGACCAAGTTATACGGATATCAAGTTTTCAAAGATGGGGGAACCACTGTTAATTGCACAGTTCTCAAAAGACACAAGAACATTTGAACACAATAATCTATGCCCTTGTATAAATCCTACTTTTGTAGAGGGAGAAGACAATAAATGTATAAAAATAAATTGGACATTAGTAGTAGGTACTGAGGAAGGTATATAAAAGTAATACAGTTCCTGTAATCAAGAAGACTGATAGGAAAAGGGCAAGACACACCATAAAGTAAGCTAAAAAGGATGCAAGGCAGCAAGAAAAACTAAAATGGGAATGAAAGCAAGAAGATATCAATGCCTTAAGAGTATGGAAGATCTCCTGGTAAAGGCTCAGGTGACTTGAAAGGTGAAGATAATGAAAAGACAGAAGTAGGGAGGCCACTGGTAAGAGACAGGGATTGTTAGAGCATGAGATAGAAAGATCTGAGATGTACTCATGGAATGATGGGAACACTAGAAAGAAGGGTGAAGTGAAGTAAGATCAGGAAATAGAATGAAGGCAGTTGCTGCAGGCTTCCGTGCAGAGAAGAAAGGTAACGAAGGCATAAGCAATGGCCCGAAGGGCTTGGATCTTCTTAAGGAAGATTTTTTGTTCACCACCATAACCTCAGTTCCTAACAAAGGTCTCAGCACACTTCAGATCCTCAAATATTTACCAGATTCACCATTTTTTTTTATTTTGGATTTTTTGTTATTTATTTTTATGGAGATCAAATCCAGGGCCTAGTGCATGTGAGGCAAGTGCTCTACTCTACCACTGAGCTGTATCCCCCGTCCCAACATTCAGGTTTTGAAATCATACTATCTCCCAAATTTTAATACCTTAATTTCAAAAGCATGAATTTAAAAATCAACTACAATCATCTTCTCAGTATCTGTGGGAGATTGTTTCTAGAATATCCATGAAAACAAAATCCACAGATGCTCGGGTCCTTTTGAAAAAATGGTATAGTATTTGAATATAATTTACACACTTCCTTCTGCATATTTTAAACTATCTGCAGATTACTTATAATATCTAATATAATGTAAATGTTACATACATACTGTCTAGGAAATAATGACAAGAAAAAAGTCTGAATATATTTAGTACAATGCAATTTTTTAAAAAAATAGTTTTGATCTGTCCTGGGTTGCATGCAAGGATGTAGAACTCATTGGACACAAAGGAGGGCTAACAGCATGTTCACTATAATTTCTTTCATGCAAACAACAACAACAACAATAATGAAAGAACATCTATCACAAACCATTTAAGCACAAAACGGAACTATATTACACCTATGTTAGGTTCATGTCACAAGCTCTGTGTTTCAGCCAGATTGATGTCTTCAAGATTCTCTACATGAGATGAAAGTTACCCTCTCTTGCCTTTGATCAAGAGAGGGTAACAGGTAAGGCTTCCCTTATCCCACCTTCTTTATGGTTCTAAGAATGAGCTTTTAATAATATATGAACACATGGAAATATAATCAAACAAATTGAGTATGGGTTTCCCCTCAACACATATATATTTTTTATTTAAAAAAAGTTTTTTAGTTGTAATGGATACACTACCTTTATTTTATTTATTTTTATGTGGTGCTGAGGATAGAATCCAGTGCCTCACATGTGCTAAGCAAGAGCTCTACTACTGAGCTACAACCCCACACACACACACAAGTTCTTTTAAATAGGAAAGAAGTAGTTTCTTTCCAGATCTTAGAAGGAATTAAACATAGAAAGAAATGTAACATAGATTTAGTGTGAATTTCAGGAATTAAAATCACACATTGACTTTGCAGAATTTTAAGGAAGAGGTGACTGTGGCATGTAATTCACACATCAGGGTTATACTCATTTTGGTATTTTAATTTTTAACCTTGAAAAAATGTTGTGGTTTACAGAGTAGGTACTTGTTTTCACAGCTGGAACAATTAAGGATAAAACCTAATATTCACAATGTCTTCCACTGCAATGGAAACTTTAGTATACCTGCTTTAACAGTCTCTCTCTCTCTCTCTCTCTCTCTCTCTCTCTCTCTCTCTCTCTCTCAAAAGGAAACCTTCACTAAGTACATTCATTGAAAATTTTTGTTTTCCTACTGAAGTCATTAAAATGATGAACTCTGAGTCCATTTTAGTCTTACATTAAAATACATTATTGAGGAATAAAATCCTCACAGTTCTACCTTAAAATATATTCAACATCTAATCACTTCTCACCACCTCCTTTGCTACCATCCTGCTCCAAGCCACTGTCACTTTTCACATAGATTATGAGCATAGCTTCCTGGTCTCCACACACTGCCCCCCATCCCATTTCTCCATCAGACTATTCTCAACACAGCATCGAGTAGAGGTCCTATTAAAAAGAGTTGACCAAATTATTTACCTCTGCTTAAAACTCTCTAATGGCATTGTGTCTCAGATGGAATAAAAGGCTTCTTGTAATCTGATTCCAACCTCTGTTCCCTTTTGGACCTCAAAATGTGCCTCTTTCCCTCTTATTTCGTCTACTCTGGTCACCTCTGAGCTCCCTAGGTATTGGATAGCTGTCATTTTCCCAGGAAGTGTTCCTGGACAATTATTTTAAAATGCTATTTGCCCTCACACGTCATAGTATCGATTACAATATAACTTTACTATGCAGTCTTATTTCTTTCTTTTGCCTTTTACATCCCCCAATCTCTACCCTACTAGAAGGCAAATACCAAGAAGGCAGGGATGTTGTTCATTGTTACCACTGTACCTCCAGTGAACAGAAAATAATATGCTTTCCTATTGTTGAATGAATGAATTCAGTATTAAATCTAAAATTTGCCTAAAAAGAACATACTGTGTATCAAAGAAAAGTAACATATATTGATAGTTGTTTTCTGAATATAAGTGTCTACTAATAGTATTTGATGGTACTTAAATATCAAATGTTGCTTGGTTTTCAAGGTGAACACTGAAAATGCTTTCTCCCTACTTCAAAAATTTCAGCATGAACTATTAAATTCATTTGATTACAAGTCATTTTTTTGACTTCCATGATTCTTGAAGGTCCCTAATCCCTCCCTACACCAAATGTGCTGAATGGGGTAAGACACCACTTGCCAGATGAATTTTCAATCATAATTTTGGATTCTAGTTCATCAAATCCAATATTATCAAGTAAACAGCTTTAGCTTCTATCCACTTGTTCAAATCAAAAACCTGGACGTCATCCTTTAGCCTTTCCTTGTCTCAAGTTCAGATAAAGTGGTGCCTTTCCTGAAGACTGCACAGCCACAGCATAGCTGTACTTCTTATACTATTATATAAGATTTTAGCACTTGCCTCATTGTGGCAAGTACTCATTTTGTATTGCCATTTGTTAGTCTTTCTGTATTCTCTATTTCATCCATGGTTGTATTTTTGTATATTTCATAGTGGTTAGCACACAGCATTCCATGGCAAGCAACATTAGTTTTATTATTTCCAGAGTTTAGCTGGAAATAATAAATGAATAAAGCAATGAATTATATTTATAAATTTGCTCACACTATAAATATTCCATCCATATACAATCTCCGGGTATTTTGAAATACACACTGTGTATGCATACGTGTGTGTGTGTGTGTGTGTGTGTGTGTCTGTAGTCATGCACTACATAATTATAGTTTTGGTTAATGATAAAACAGCATAGAAGACAGTGGTCTCATGAGATTATAAGGGAGCTGAAAAATTCTTACCATCTAGTGACATCACAGCTGTCATAACATAGTAGCTACAAGGCAATACTCACATGTTTGTGATGCTTCCTGCCATAAAAGCTTAGCACATACAATCAAGTACGGTAATGTATAATATTTGATAATAAGTGACTGCTACTGGTTTATTTACTATGTTATTCTTTTGTTAGTGTACTCCTCCTTTTTATTGAAAATATTGTAAAATAAAATATGTCCTGTTACAGCAGCAGAAGTCTCACATATCTCATGTTTACTGCCTCTTGATTGCATCATTTTCTGTTGTGTTTGATTTGATCTTGTGTTGTGTTGTTCACCATGGCCCTGGGACTATACCATATATATGCATACCAGACAGACTCGGTGTTTAGTATTCTGTAACATCTGGGTTTGTGTAAGGGACTGTATGATGTTCGCAGAGGGGTGCATTCTCAAAAGGTAAGCCATGCATGATTATATATACATTCACATATATACATTACTGTCAAAACTGTCCTTTTTAAGTTGTACGTGCCTTCAGAGCTGGTAGATATGGATTGTTTACCTGACACAATTTATTGCTCACAGCCTGCCACCCTGTATGCACTGTTCTACCATCTGTAGCCAATGATTTTGGTCTCATGGGTGTTGAATATTTATAAATGAGACAATTCACTTTGCTTCATTTACCATCTAGTATTTGTGTTTCCTAAACTAAATACAAAGTGCCTACGTTAATAATGCACAACAGCCAAACAGGGAAACTGCATGGTAGCATCAAAAGCGCCAGGGTTCTCTGTTCACTAATTATTTGTTAGAAAGCTATAAGCTACGGGGAGGCTTAATTACAGACAAGTGTAAATTACTTGTTATTAAAAGGGACTGAGCCGCGTCAGAAAACAGCATTTTTTCCCCCTGGCTGGGCTGATTCCGGTAACGCAGAAAAACTACAAATCTCAGCATGCAACGCTCCAAAGCGTGCTCAGGAGGCCAGAGAAGAGCGTCGCGGTGTACTCTGGGGTGTGTAGTGACCGACCCGAGCCCAACAGGCACCGCCTTTATACTTACCGGACCCAGCCACCACCAGGAGATTGAGAGACTCCCGGGGCGTCACGTTCTGGGGCCGAAGCACTATCCATAGTCGAAAGACTAGGACGACCGCCGCAGCTCCGATCGCTGCAGCTAAAACAAGGACACACACCATGCAAAGGAACGGCGCCTGCGTATTATTCCTGGCACTAGCAAAGTTCGCAACTACGGGCGCTGAGGAGACCCAAACTTCGTGCAACGCGCTTCTCGATGGGCGTGGCTATCCCAAGGTGGGCGGGGCTGAAGGCCGGAGGGAAAAGCAGGGGCTTGGCGGACTTTTGCGGCTGCCCCACTGGATTCCGCGCAGCTTCCCCCCGGGCATAAACTGAAATTCTGGAAGTTAAACGTAGAAGTTTGATTTCGGCCAGTGATGAGGTCAGGCACCTGTACTTCCGAAAGAACCCCAAGCTCCTAAATTAGGAAATGTTCCAGCTGTGCCAACTTTGGCTTGAAACTAACAGCATACATCGCTTTTTTCCTCCTCTCCTTTTCCTCCCTTCCGCTTTTTCCATCCTCTTCTTTCTTTTCTGTCTCTTCCCTTCCTGAACTGTTTATGTTGCACATACCAACATCACTGAAAATGTCAGTAAAAACTATCCTAGTGGGGAAAAAAAATGAATGTAGGATTCTTGTGTAAACCCGCTCTTTTCCAACATTCATGTCTTGAATTTTTCTGGGTGATCTCACTATATGACCAGAGTGGTTGAGGGTGATCACCTCAAGCTACGCCATGATCCTGAGAGGACTGGAAGCCCAGTGGCTCAGGTGGCAGGAGAAAGAAGTCATTGTCCTACAATTAATATTCAATTGATTTTACCTCAAAACATTCTGAGTTTGTTCCTCGTGGTCTCAAGAAAAATAATTGTCTGCCAATACTTCCTCCAATCCCACTTTTGCTTGTTTTTGTCTACTTAATCCACCTTATAGCAACATAAAATACTAAAATTAGAGAAACCCCTTCACTGCAAATGTGATTTGCCTTTGGACCCCCACAGACTTGTAGCTTAGATAGGACATGTATGCAGGTGAGAAAACAGGTACAGAAAGGCCAACAGCTTGCCTAAATGGAAGAGTGTCACACCCAGAATTAGAAACCAGAAATCCTAATTCCTGTAGCACAGGAATCCCTATTCCTGTGTTACAGGAGTATACATAGTGTATTTTCTTTGATCAATTCAGACGTGCCTGATGGTCACATTTACCTGGAGCCTAGAACGTATTTGAAGGTGCAGCCTTCCAGAGTCCACCAAGGAACTACTGGAACTGAATCTCCAGGGGAAGTGTCTGGGATCAGTTTATAAAACCAGGTGTCAATTCCTGAATTGGCAGGCAAGTTTGGGAGACTTTTTGACTACATCCTTTTCTGGCTTGTGAATCTCAGCACTCTACATACGGTAGTCTTCCATCTAATCCTTTTAACATCCTCACAATAAGGCCAGTAAGGTGATATTATTCCCCTCTTTATAAATAAAGAAGCCAATTCCATAAAAGTTAAATAATTTGCCTAAGATTTCTTAGTTGGTAAGTAGTGGAGAAAGTTCATAGTTGTGGATTTAGAGGTCAGTGTCTTAAATTTTGATGGAAATCAAAATCCCCTTGGTGGACTTAACAAATACATTGTTGAAAGTCTCCAGAAGAGGATCTCTGGTGTAATGTGAAAAACAGCTCAAGAAAGTTACAGTATCATTCTTTTAATCTATTGTCTCTGCCATTCTCAGAAATGGCTTCAACCTAAGATTCTCTACCTTTATGCTTAAAAGAAGACATAAGTGGCCCCACAAATTACATTCACACAGAGCCAGAGGTTAGCCTGTCATTGGATCCTTTTTTTTCCCCCTAAGGGCGAAGAAATTTTTCCCAGAATCCCTCACAAACAGACTTTTTATTCACTCCTTTATGGCATTTTCATATCACTACCCCATGAATAAAAGGAAAAAGACCCCAAAGCTGGCAGGGGTAGGAATGGAGCATGACACAATTCTGCTTTAGTATTTAACATTAGATGGAGGATGGGTACTGAACTCTTTTGGAGAGGAGGAAGTTGAAGGTAGGAGGCAGTAGTGTCTCTATTGCCCTGAGGATAATGTGTCTTTGTAAACTGATGCATGCAATGAAGATGTCAGGACTATAATAATTACTTGACTCCAGGTCCCAAGTTCCATATTAGGGAAGACTTAATACTGAGAGGATATTCTTGCATCTACTATTATCCTATCCCCTAACTACTATTACACCTATATCTGTAGGAAAAATTTCAGTTTAAGCACTCTTGTTATGGAGCTAGAATTGAATGGGGGCAATAAGCATTTGGGGACTGCCAGTTAATGTAGAGAATCAGGATGATGGGGTAGGAAACATTGTTCGGAGTTATTGATTGAGTTATTCTGAATTAATGAGAGAGTCAGACTCTAGTTTTCCTGTCAAGGAAATTGAGGACTGCAAAGAGGAGTTGGGTAACAGGCAGACAGGAGCGAAGCTGAGAATCCCTGAACAAAACTGTCTACAGGGTGGGCTGAGTCCTGGGCTGTGATAGCATGTGTAGAAAATCAAAGGTCAGGAAAACTGTGCTTGGTTAATCTGAAAAGTTAAGACTGAGTCAGAAGAATAAGCAACTAAAGTTGAGATGGTGAGTTGCACTTACTAAAAAGGTAACAATTTTATGGAGGTAAATTATAGTGCTATGTAAAGCATGAAAAACACAATTAGTTGATAAAATTAATGATATGTGGTTCATAACCAATCATAAGTAGTCTATCTGGGAATCAATTATTATCTTCTTAAATCTTTCCTAAAGTTTCCATGGAAAATATCTACTATTGATGCATATTTTAAGGTTTTTTAGAAGTCCAGACTTTTTCATTTTTTTGTAGGATTTTTTGTGTTAATTTATGCAACATATTGAATGAGCATCTGCTATGTGCTAGACACTATTTTAGGTGCAAGGGATATCATATAAGTAGGACAGTATCCCAGGCAAGAATCTTGGATGAGGGAGATGACAGTAGAAGTAGAAGAGGGCAGATTTGCAATTCATTTATTGGAGTCGATAAGACTTGTTAATGGGTTATATATTGGGGATGAAGAAAAAGGAGGAATCAAGATGACTTCTAGGTGTTTTGACTTCAGAACAGGTTAGATGGTGTAATTTGCTACTAGACAGGAGGAGAAATAAGCTTTTGTGGGTGGTGAAAGGGAGGAAAGGATGAAAATGAAATATTCTGTTTTGGAATTTAGTTGGACTAGCCTGTTAGAAATCCAAGCGATTATATTATATAAGCAATTTGTGTACATATTGGAAGCTTGAGTCAGACATGAAGGTATACATTTTGAATTCATTAGTATGTGGATATGTATTTAAAGTCATGGACTGGGTAAGATCACCTGAGGAGGGAGTTTAGGACAGTCTTGTCCAATAGAACTTCCTGTGTTGAGGAAAATGTTTTATATCCGTGTTGTATTTAATGCACTTGTGACTATCAAGCTCTTGAAATATCACTGTAGCAACTGAGGAACTGAATTTTAATTTCACTTTGCTTACATTGTTTTAAATTCAAACAGGTACATGTGGGTTGCCATGACTGTATTGGACAGCATGGGATAAAGATGTTGCTAACATTTAGAGGTTTAGTAGAAGACGCTGAGCTAGCAGAGAAAATGGAGAAGGAAAATCAGGGATATAAGAGAAAAATCAGAAAAGAATGGTATCCACAGAAACTAAGAAGGGAAATGATTTAAGAATGAGGCTGCAGTCAATTATGTCACCTGTTCCTGATAGGTAAGATCAGATGACTTGGGAACAGGTTAGTCACTGAGAATCTAAAAAGCATTGTTTTGTGGAATGGTGGTGATGGGAAGCAGAGCATGGTAGTGATGCATGAATGGAAGAGAGAATGGGGGGTGAAGACAATCAGAAGTTTCTCTAGACAGTTGTTTCAAGTTTTTCTTTGATGGGGAACAGGGTGGAATTGGATGGAAAATAGAGAATTTGAAATTAAGAAAACTTAGTTTTTAAGATGGGAGTTTCTTGACATAGCATGTTTGTTGATATTTAAGAGACTGATAGAGTGACACTTATTCAATGGTAAAAGGATAGAGGACATGGATATGGACACAGATACAAGGAATTTGGTAGAATTGGTGGTGAGTACATGAGAGTATGGAAACTGGGGGTATAGACTGTGGGAGGCTTAAAGAGGGCAAGGTTTAAAATAATAATCTTGAATAATTGGCACACTCACAAGGACCAGGATAATATTTCTGGGCAAGTTAAAATGTTCATTTGAAGCTTGTAATAACAAATGTAGTGAGGAGCCAATCAGCATACTTCAATGGAAAAGACACATAATTGACTTTAAACAGTTAGCATTTTGACAAGTGAATACACTAGAAAGAGAAGTTATTTTCAAGGGAGTGAGGTCTGTGGACTTCTGTGGATATAGTAGGAAGTAAAGATGGGAGAGTAGAGATGGAGGAGTGTAGTATTATGGTATGACTGATAGAATGAATGAAAAAGATCAGTAGAGGCACCTGAGGGGTGAAGAGGATGATAATGACCTAGGAGCTCAAGTCTTCAAAGACTAAGAAGTCAAAAGCCGACAGCAAACAAGATGAGCATAGGGTATGAGCCAGCTATCTTCCATTTGTCCCACTAGGTCCATTCTCCATACTTCTCTACCCAACCCATGCCATGTTAGCTGAAATCAGTGGACTAAATTAATAGGTTTCTTTGTACTCTGGATCTGGCTGGGTTTGGCTTGTGGGGATCGTTAGCAGAAGATTTGATAGAGAGAAGGTTATATCCCTGAACTTAAGGTCTCTGCTCTTTCTATGACTTTCTCTATACATATCTCTGCCTCTGGGTCACAGCACTTCCTTTGTTCCTTCTGTCCCAAAGGTTGTGCTAGCTTCATTATTACTGGCCCTGGGATACTGCACTCACTATTGCTTGTACTTTCCCCACCCCATTCACACCTTTGTAAATCATGCCTTTATTAAATCATCCTTAAATTAACCTAATATGAGTGTGCCATCTGTATCCTATGGGGACACTGACTAATACAGGGTGTGCAACCATGTGACAAAAACTTAAAAGGAACTGGAGTTTTTGAGAGAAGGAGAAAAGATTTGGAGGCAACAATGTTGAGCCATAGGGATGCCTTTCCCACCTCCTGTGGGGTGTGAGAAACAAATGGTCTCTCTTTGAGAGATACTACATGCTGTGTACTAGAATAGCTGCTGGGTATACAGGAAAGGTAATAACAGTTAACACCTAAGCAGTGACTTAACAATGAGCCTCACTGTGTGAACCACTGGCCTCATGACTAGACCTCTTAGAGAAAAGCCATGTAACCCATGGGCTTCCAGGGCAGTGTGGGCTGCCTAGAGGTCCTGTGAGCTAGGCACCATTCCATCAAAGTTCAACCATCAGTCCTAATAAAGGCAGAAAAGCATGGACAAAGAAGACTGAAGTTTTTTTGCAACAACCATGGAGACCACTTTGATCCTTAGAATGCCTACCCATGACTAGGTAGGATAAAGCTGGGTTCTTACTTTGGGTCAGAGACAGAACTAGGGCCATGTAACCACCAGGATTATTGCTTATACTCCTCACTATTAAAGATTTCTGGAACATTGGGCCAGATGGGTGACAGAAATTAATTGTCCCAGTAGTGTGGGGAGCCATCCATATCTACCTGAATCAGACTTAGTTGAGCCATGAGATACAGAGGCCTGACTCCCAGGAACTGGCAGCCATGATAGATTGTTCTAGATAGCCTAGAAGTAAGTGGCCCTGTGTGGGAGTGGCTTACCATCTGATGATATGCTAGTTCCCACAGCAAATAGCTCCCCTAACTCCACCTCATCTTGTTCCTCACAGAAGAAGCCCCTCCTGGTCCAGTCCCCTTTACTTGTGTGACTATAAATAAAGGAGAGGTGGGCTACTCCATCTTGTTAGAGGCTAGATCTGGTATGGCCTGATCCATCATGCCCCCTCCCATTTGAAAAGAGTATTGACTCTTATGTATTTATTGATTAGATAAGTTTATTGGTGATTAATTGATCTATTGCCAGCACCACCATCCTCTGGCAGTTAACCCTTCCCTCCTCCACACTGGACGTGGCTGAAACCCCCACACAGTATAACTCAAGAAATCTTAATTACAGCCAAGATTTTTGACTTATTAAATATACTAATATCTGCATCACAGCCTTTTCCTAGATAAAGCCAGGGCTCCAGGACTCCTTGAATGCAACCCCTGAAGGCTAAGGCAATTATTTAATACTTATAATAATTGGCTTACATTGTATGGTTACTATGTGCCAAGCACTTAGAACATGAAGTAACTTATTTAATTCTCATAACAATGGCTATAAGACAAATACTAGTGTCCTCCTTTTACAAATGAAGACACTGAAGTACAGAAAGATCATGTACTTTGAGTCATGAAGCCAGGAATTGGTAGAATTGTGATTTGGTCCTAGTCAGTTGGACTTTATCATCCATACTTTTATCATCATTAAAACGCTTTATTTTATATTTAAATCAGCTACTGTGCTGTATATTAAACAAAGCGAGATAGAAATATGGTATTACTTACTATGTCTGACTATTTACTTATAAAATTAGGAGGAAAAAGTGTTTTGGTTTTTTTTTGCAGTGCTGGGGATTAAACCCAGGGCCTTGTGCTTGACAGGCAAGCACTCAACCAACTGAGCTATATCCCCGGCCCCAGGAAAAAAAAATTTTTTTAAAGTGGCTTTTTACATTCTAGTAAATAAGTACTTTTCCTTTTTCTAGCTTTTCTTCTAGTGCACTCCAAAAGGATACTGCATATTTATATGTCTATTAACTGTGTCTATATTATGTCAAATCTTATTTAAGGTGAATTTATAGTGAATGATTTAGACAGCATAATTTTATTCTCTCTCACTTTGTATCCATTTATCTGTTGTATTTTTTCAGGTGTTTATAATGCCTTATCCTATCCCTTTATAACCCAAATGATTTATCAATTCAAAATTCAACAAGCCATTAAAATCTTATTTAAAAATACATTCCCAGACTATCATGGGGAGTGCCATACCACATTACATTGTTCATTAATGACAATTACTATAGTAGATTTAATTTTCCAAGTTACCAGATTTTTCAGTGTTTGACCTATAAAGAAAGAAACAATATTTCTGCACGGAGCATTTCTTGCCTTTGCAATCCTTGGAATTGATTTTCTCCCACTCCTTCCTTCCCCTCAAGCCTTTTTTGTCCTTGATAGTAATGCAAAAATTGTGTCTTCATTCTCATTTGACTCTTTGTTATTCCTTAATTTCATAAAGAAAAAGCCTGGCAAATGTGAAATTCATAGACATAATAATACAGTATCTACCATCTAGCAAGCATGTACTTCTTCAGCCACCTCTCACAACCATCTTATGAACTTGAACACTATTATTATCCCCTTTTGTAGATGATAAAATGGAGACTTTCCCATGCTTAATCAACTTTGCTGGTGTGTTGATTTGACTGTGGATGTCTCACAGCCATCTAGTGGCTTCAGGATATAGTGATTCTTGGGGAGTGTACTTGGTGCAGGAAACATTTTACAGAAAGAAGAAATAAGAAAAATGAAATTGGCACATGCGCCCATTTAAAGGTCAGTGCTATTTTATCATGGAGGTTTTGTGTAAATAATCAATGAATATATTTTATCACATGGATAGTAATCCTTGTTGTGTCCTGAATTTAACCTGGTTTCTTCTTCCATAATGCATTTAATATACTATTTCTCATTAGAAAATGTTAGGTGTCCTGGGCTGGGGATATAGCTCAGTTGGTAGAGTGCCTGCCTCCCAAGCACAAGGTCCTGGGTTCTAATCCCCAGCACCGCAAAAAAAAAATTAGGTGTCCTAATCATTGTGAATTCCTTCTCAATTTGTTAAAAATAGGCTTGTTAATTTACTGACATTTAAAAAAACATAAATCTCAGGTGACTTAGCTATTTTCTAAAGTTAAAATTCCTTTCTTTATATCAGTATTCAAGTGGGCTCTTTGCTGATTTTATTTTGGATAAAAGAAAATGTCAATGAACCCAGGAAAGCCTTAGTACATTGAATACTTTTAAAATATTTACTAATAGAACTGTGGAACAACTATATCTTAACTGATAATTTAGAAGAATATCTAAATTTTCCTGTCTTCCTTCAATTATGCTCTGTCCTCAATCTTGAATCACCAACTCTTACTGTGTCTTTACATTTAGCCTATAAAACAAGCTTAAGTCTTTCCCATTAAAAAAATAAAAGCAAAATCAATAAAACCCTCCCTCAATCAGTCTGGCTCAGCATAACTGCTTTGAAGTACACAGCTTGACCACATTAAAATGGCACTGCAGTCTTTAACCACACCTTCTTCCACTTTGCCAAAGTGCTTTTCTACTGTTAAGTCTATTTTAATGCAGTTGGACTTCGTCATGGATGTGAAGACTTTTTCTTTTCTTTTTTTTTTTTTTGTGGTGCTGGGAATTGAACCCAGGGCCTTGTGTTTGACAGGCAAGAACTCTACCAACTGAGCTATGTCCCCAGCCCTGGATGTGAAGCCTTTTGCTGAACACAGAGCAAAGCTGAATTTCAGACATTGAAAGTCATCCTGAACCACATTTCTCCAGTGTTCTTTCTAAAAGGGGTGACAAACCACTTAAGGGAGGCACCTCTAGACCCAGGCTTCATAAGGAGAATATTTCTTTTACTCCCCTGACACTTACGCCTCGCCTTGTATTTCTTTCTTCCAAACCTCTCAGACTGGTGGCCTTATCTATCTTCTTCAGAAACATTTACCTCCCACCAAAGGAGATCTCATTCCTTAGTCTGTTCTTCTTTATCATAATGCCCCATACTTCAACTGAATGAGCATTTAGACTTCTTCTAAATAACTATTTAGTCTTGGGGATTCCAGAGGATGAGGGACCCAGGTCTAATGAATACAGTCAAAGGTGAGTCTCTCAGTGGTGGCTCAGCCCCTTCTCCACTGCAAGCTAAGTCACCTAGAACATCACACTGCCATAACAAGCATTCAGTTCCCTCAGAGACAACATATCCAATCCTTTCTCTATGAAATTCTTAAAGGAATTTTGGGTTTATCATGTAAGAACAAGAGATTCCTGCTTTCTCTGCCATCTGCTATCTCTGAAGAAATAGCACTAATTTAATTAGAATTTGTTGGCTCTACATCTCTTCTGATGGGAGTTTTGAATGGAAGGTGCTCACAAATCCAGTCTGTCAGACAAAAGGTACTTGAAGTTTGTAAGTTTTACTATAGCTGATTCATATTCCTTTTCTTCATTCACACTTATTCATTTGTTGCACTCCCCATCTAATTGATGTTCTAAAGGGGTAGGGCTTTTCCCACACTGCAGCAATGACTAAGGTGTTTCTGGTCCTTCTCTCACCTCACTTGAATCCCCTGATTCTCCAGGGAACAAGCCATCTTTCTTACACAGGAGTGGCAGTAACGATTATGAAAGTGAGGATAGAGGTGTGTTTTTTGGAGGTCCTAAGATCTCATTCAAGCCCTAATCTAATAACAGTTCTGAACTTTGGACCATCTTAATCTTTAGGACTGGTTGCCCCAACTCAGCCCCATGGGGGTGGTACTCATCTTAGCCCACATGCAAGTGAAACTAGTCATAACTAGTTATCATCCTCTTTCTTTAGTTGAAAAGCCAGTGTTCCTAAAGATCACATCTATACTTGCAGTTTCTTTTTTCTTTGTTCATTTTCTCCTCTCAATTCATTGATATCTAGCTTCTGCCATAATTATTTTCCAATAACATCCAGAGTTTCAAGTTCAAAGAACATTTCCTTTACTTATCCTTCTCGTCTTAGGCAATAAAAATTTTTTTCTTTAATTTTTTTCTCCCAATAACTTACATTGATCCATTTGCTTTTGATTTTCTTCATACCATTATTGTTATATCTTATTATTCTTCTCAAGTATTTCTTTTTCCATTTTCCTTAAAGTAAAAAATATTTATAAATTATGTTCCCAAAAGTATAATAATAATGAAATAGAAATTTGGGTACCCACCAGATAGATTGTGCCATATATTTTTTCAGACTTTTATTCTCTTTCCTTCTAAGAAACAAAATCCTCATTCTCTCCCTCTGATCTTTGTATTTCTAAGATTTCTTTACCATGGGTATATTTTTCTTCTCATTTTTTATGGAAGACTAATAGTTATCACCATAATATCTATTCTTTTCTTGCTCAGTACATTGTCACTCATCTGGAAACTACATTTCTTATCCTTCTTTGCTGCTAGATAAGTTCTTACCAATGGAACTAGAAACAATGAATGCAATTTTTACTTTACCTTTTTAAAGGAAGATGGCTTGTCTTGGGCTGCTTTCATTCTTTCTCCTTCATGGGCATGTCTATGACCAACCGCAACCAGGAAGATAAGGAAGAGATTCTAGGAGAGGGCAGAAAAGATGATGAGAGGACCTCACAGAACAGATTTGCCCTGGCAGTCCAGGTCCCACTGTTATGTCAAAAGGGATGGAAACTTTATATTTTCTTTATGTCACTGAATTCTGATGTCTCTTTGTTATAGTAGCATAGCCTTTGCTCTGAGTAATACAGAAATTGATACCTGGAAATGGAGAACTTCTAACAAAACCCAAGAACAAAAACCATTACCTAAGCAGTCAGACAATTGGCAGTGAGGAAACATCTGTCGGGTTGGGAAACTAGGGATCCTTGTTATGCCATGCCAAAATATTTGGTAAAAATTTCACCTATTTAACTCGTAAGGCTGACCACATTCCTTCTATGACTGAACTTCAGGAGAAACATTTGAAAAGAACCAGAGTAGAAGTGTATAATTTTTTCTCTGTGCTGTATTTAGCAAGGTTTTTCAAGAAAGAAATGAGTTCACATAAGAAATGCTGGGTTTGCAAGCAGAAATGAAAGGAAATAAAGGATTTACAGAAAATTCGGCTGTGTACGGTTGTAAAATCCAAACAGGAAGTAAGACTCCTGTTCAAAGACTTTATTAAAGTCCTCCCATTAACATTCATTGTTTTTAGGAAAGATTAATGGAGTCAGAGGAATAGACAATGGCCTGGGACAACATTCTGGGCTCTAGATGTGACGTTTGACTTTCTAGTCTTCCTTCCTGTGATGCTAGTTTAGTCTTTCTGGTTAATGAAATTTCAGTAAGCATTTGAAAGGCAATTTATATCCATCTCTTGGTGGAGCCAGTCAGGTTGACAAGGGAATTTTGTGGAAAGTCTCTCCCTGTGCTGGGAGAGGGGGAAGTAAAGGAAACTCAGAGGGACCTTGATTCTGAGGCAGCTTCTAAGACCTCTCAGCAGGTCAAAGCTCCAGTCATTGGGGTATTGTTTTCTGAGCCATGATCCAGTGAAGATCAGATTAAGGTGTTGCCTCACTTATTTTTAAAAGATTGTATGAAAGTAGCCACCATTGAAACAATAGGAAGAGGAACAAATAGAGCATAGAAGCTAGAGGA
This sequence comes from Glaucomys volans, assembly GCA_020662805.1. NCBI lineage: Eukaryota > Metazoa > Chordata > Mammalia > Rodentia > Sciuridae > Glaucomys > Glaucomys volans. The sequence goes on along the minus strand of JAJEJO010000309.1, from coordinate 383,411 downwards.
TGGGCATGTTTAAGAGAGAGATCCAGAAAAGAACTTCAGGTATAAGTCCTGGGCACATGTCCTGACTTATGAAAGAATTACATCTGGAGAAAACCATTGTTAAATTGAACAATGTCATAAGTTGGGAAATGCCCAACATATTTGTGGAATATGCCCAAACTATTTGTGTTTGTCAGCTTTTCGTTGCTGTGAAAAAATACCTGAGAAAAACCAACTTAAGGAAAGATTTATTTTGGCTCATGATTTCAGAGGTTTCAGTGCATAGTCACGTACCCTGTTATTTTGGGGCTTCTGGAGAAACAGAATACCATGGTGGGAATCCTGTGGTGAAAAAGAGCTGTTTGTCTCATGGTGGCCAGGAAAGCAGAGAGATGGGGGGCAGAGGACAAAATATACTCATCAAAGGGCACATCCACAAATACTTCGTCCAACTAGGCTATACCTCCTAGAGTTTCTACCACCTCCCAAGAGTGCCACCATCTGGGGACCAAGCCTTCATAAAATGAGTACATTCCAGATTCAAACTATTAATTATACTGAACATCTACATTGTAGGTCTCTATCAACTGTTTCCTCATTGTGATCAAGCAACATCACAAGAGAATGTCGCACCATATATTACTAACTCAGGAAAAGGTCAAATTAGAAGTACAATTTCTAATAAGTGCTAATGGGTTTAACACCATTGTAAAGTCAAAAAATTATAAGTTGAACCACTATAAGTCAAGGATTACATATAAAGAACTGGAAACAAAGGACACCTATGATTTTGAGGAAATTGTATTGCTAAAAACCCCACAAACCTGATTTGCACAAGTCAGGCATTGTTCATATTCTAAAGCTGTTTCTAGGAAAGCTACTCTCCTACATCCACTTCACTTCTGTACCTTGAAATAATCAACAAGGAAGAACCTTCCAGAAGGCAAAATCCACCGATCCTGAGAGCATAACAAAAGACAACCAGGTGAGTTATTCAAGGAACTTCCAAGGCCAGGGAAAGGATTTTTGCCTGGAAAGAAGAACAAAACAAAATTTTAAATTAAAAACTATAATTTACTACACATTTCCCATGTTTTTCTTTTTCAAATGGAAATTTCCACTTTAGTTCATTCTATTCCTATTCTACCCTTGCATATTGAGTTGAAAGAGGGGACTGAGTAATTTTCTTTTAATTTATAGATCCTTGGACTGTATGCAGCCATATCTGGACATTACAGAGAAGGCTGCACATCCCCCAAAGATCCCAGACCTTGAGCTAGCTGCAGAAAGTGGATAGGACCACAGATGTCATCTTGTAGATGATGTCTTGAGATGATGAGAAGAAAAGTTTGCTCAAATATTTCAGTGGTCTGAGGGATTGATTGTATATCTGTTAACCTTCACCTTAATTCACATAATTTTCCTAGAAGTTTTGATCTGTTTATTCAGAAACCTATCATCTGTATGTTGATAGCTTCCAAATTTGTCCATTCTACCAGGCTTCTCTTTTATTTGTAGACCTATATTATCGAAATATGGAATACTTTCTAATGGCTTTACCTCAACCACAATGTGTCCAAAAGGAAATTATTTCATTTCTCCATAAACAAGTGTCTTTTCTGTGGTACATTGTGATGTTCACAAACTTGTCCCATTCTTCTCTATAGGCCTGTTTTAGTCCGATTTTTTTGCTGTTGCAAACCAAAGACCTGACAAGAGCAATTAGAGGAGGAAAAGTTTATTTGGACACTCATTGTTTCAGAGGTCTCAGTCCATAGATGTTCAACCTATATTCCCTGAAGCTCAAGGTAAGACAGGAAATCATGGCAGAAGAGTGTGGAGAAGGAAAGCAGCTGGGAACATGGCACCAGGAAGCAGGGGGTGGGAATGGGGTGAGAAAGCACATGCAAGAGAGCAAGTTTCACTCAACAGGCACATCCCTGGGGACCCACCTCCTCCAGCCACACCCTACCTGTCTACAGTTACTACCCAGTTAATTCCTATGACGAGATTAATGCACTGGCTAGGTCATGACACTCATAACACAATTAATTCAACTCTAAACTTTCTTGCATTGTTTCACACATGAGCTTTGGGGAACACTTCATATCTAAACCACAACAAGGCCTTTTTGCCATGAGACTTTCCTATTCTTCCCGTCAAGGGGTGGACCCCAGATTGTCCACTTTCTTGTATCTGGGTTGGCCTGTAACTTCCTTTGGTGAATAAATGCAGCAGAAGTGATGCTATGGAAATTTTGAGCCTAGACCTTGAGAGGCCTTGCTCTTACTCTCTTCCAAAGGTCCTGTAATCATGTGAAGCAACGTGGGCTGGCATCACTGTGATTGAGAGGCTCTGCAAAGAAAGATGCCAAGCTGATATCCTACAATAACATCAAACAGTACTGGAAACATATTTTGCTAGGCCCAATGGCGCCCCTTTCTCCATAAACATTAAGAAATTCAAGATGGCAACAACAGAATAAACAAAGCACAGGCCTTCTAAATGAGGACCATAGATCAGAAGACACTCATGTCTTTCAGAGACCTTCTGACCATCAAGCCTCCACCAAGTTTCCAGTTGATTGTCACATGAGTGAGTCCAGGTGAAAACAGAAGAGTCTCCCAGTTAAGCCCAATCCTGACTTGCAGAATAGCTACTAAGAATTGTTTGAAGTCACTAATTTCTGAGATATTTTATTAGGCAGCAATAAATATCCATGATACACTCCTATCCAGGATAATTAAAGTCTGAACCTTTCAACTTCACCATACTTTACAGCACAGTCTATGAAGGGCTGAGGAATGCTTTGGGCTTTCTCCTTCCACTTCTGTTCTCTTCTTATTAGGAGAGTGAGTTATGGAGTCAGTATGACTGCATGAGTTTTAATTCTAGCTCCTTCCATTACTAATTGTGTGACTTTCGTGTGACATTATTTTACTTTGTTGTGCTTCTGTTTCTTCCTCTGTAAAGTGGACATAATCTTATCTTTTTTATTAACGTCTGTGAAGTTTAGATGAGGTAATACCGGAAGTGCACTAATCACAATAACTGTACTCAGTAAATTTTATGATTATCTTGAAATCAACCACACTGTCCATGACATTCAGGATGGAACTTACAGGAGTACAATAGAAGATTTCTGGGGTTGTATAGGAACAGTATTTAGAGAGGAATAAAACAGATACTGTCCTAGAGAAACTATAAAGTAGTGTGAGGTTACAAACTTGAGTTTTGGAATCAGATTTTCTTCCTTCAGTATTGGTTCTGAAAATTGTTCTGTTTCTTTGGCATATTGCATAATCTCTTTAGGTCTTCATTTTATCATCTGTGGATGAGAATAATAAAAGGAAGACTCTCATAGTGTTATTGTGGGGATTGAAGGAGGACTAAATAATTAAATCCTGTAGACTTGGCACATAGAATATGCCTGCTACATTACATTTAAAATGTGAATATTGGTCAGACAGGCAAGTCAAGGTCACTTTGAGAGGGAAATTACCAAATATACTTTATACTGGTTACTGCATCAGGAAGTCTCAGAGATGTATGTTTCTTAACAATCTGTGCAAGCTGCAAAAGCAAGCAGAAAGTGCTCTAGCACTTTGGGTTAGAGGAAACTGTTCAAGTAATCCCAGTTTATTCTCCTCCATAGCTTTCAAGAGCCCCCTCCATATTCAGGTTGGTCCTTGGTATTTTTTACTTACTTGTAAGTCAAAAATCCACTTAATCATCAATTATTCATCAAGCATTTTGGAATTTAAGTCCTCACAGAGCTTCTGACTAATATAGGAGGCTAATGGGATGAAATTTGTTTACCAAGTTAAGGAATTTGAATTTCATCCTAAGGGTATTGGGAAGTCATTCAAGTGTTAACAAAAGAGTGACATTTAGAAATAGCACCCTTGACTACAATGTGGAGAACAGAAGGGGCAGGGCAGAAGGCCCACCACCTGTTTTTGTAAATAAAGTTTTATTGGAATACAACCATTCCCATTCATTTATGTGTTGCCTATAGTTATTTCCAGGCATTAGGTGTTAAGTTGAGTAACTGTAATCATATAGTCCACAAAACCTGAGCCATTTACTACCAGGTAATTTAAAGAAAATATTTGTTGATCTCAGAAAGACTGTAGAAGTAACCAGAGCTATGACAATGGTGGCTAGCTTTGGGAAGTGGACGGTAAGAATTTGGAAAGGCAGACCTAAGAGTGTGCCAATTAGTCAATGACTCTGACGAAATCATGACCTAGATATCAGTTGGAATCATCTGCTTTGTTTTTTCAGTAAATAAGAGTTGTTATGCAACTCTTAGAAAGTACAACACATCCTGAAATATTCTGTCAATTTTCTGGGTCTCTGATTTTAGTATTACTTTGGGCCTTTACTTTTACTAATGGGTTCAGTTTATGAACTATCTCATTGCTCTGATTTAGCAGTACAACTTGGCCCCATGCTATGATTTCTCCACTTACCTCACTGCCTCCTCACCTCACACTGTACATGCATCCTGGGGAGGTATGGGAATTTAGGGGTAATAGAAAGCTTACTGAAGATTTGGGAGCAATGGAGGGGCATTAAAGAAATACAAGTAACAGAATATTGTATATCTTAAGGAGTATTTCAGGCATACACTGAAGTTACTCTGCCTTCCATCTCTTTTCTCTTCTTGCTTGTCTTCAGTGCTTTTCCATACCCCCCAAGTTAATTTCTAATGTAGGATACATCCTCTTTTGTTATACACCTCTTAATAACTTCAGTTCTCTAGGCATATTTTCTACATATAATGATTTGTCAGGGTGTTTTCTTCTAACAAGAACTCTAGTACCAGCTATTGAGAGAACTGGTTTAACTTTACTATGGTAACAAGGTGTCTTGAAACCAGAGCAGGATACCCAGAGTAGGTTAAGATCAGATAAGGTGTTATCTGATGCATCAGCTCTAGTAGTCAGGCAAGGAGGTCGGACTACCCTCCAAGGGTAATGGAGTAGGGAGACCAAGGTTACTTCTTAGCAGTAGTGTAAATAGCTCAGAGGTGAGTGTAAGGTTGTAAATAAGAGAGAAGATCAGGGGTCAGGAATGAAAGAAATCATCCCAAAGAACATATTACAGACTTTTGACTCCTTATGAAAGGAGATTACATCTACTTTTTCACTGAAAAAGAGGAAAGGTTTATTTTGGTTTGCAGTTTTGGAGATTTCAGATGATGGTGGTTGACATGTTGTTTGGGGGGCTGTGGTGAGCTACTATCTTAAAGTGGGAACACATGTCAGGGGAAACTGTTCACCTCATGGCAGCCAGGAAGCAAAGAGAAGATGGACGGGGTCAGGGTCCCAATATTCCCATAAAGGGCACGCCCTCAGTGAGCTAGCTTCCTTCTACTGGTCCTCACTGAAAGGAGAGTATATTTTAACTACACACACACACACACACACACACACACACACACACATCTTTATACAGTGTTAGACATACAATAGGGACCCAAGAAATATTTGATATACTAAACACTTAATCTAATCTTATTCCTAAAACCTAGCTCTCTTTGTGACCTTCAGACTTTGTTATTTTTATATAGAGTAATCTACTAGGCCTGAACAAATCAAGTAGCATTGGTTTTATTTCTAAATAGCCTAAGTAAAAGAGCATCATCAGTAAATACATTTGATAAGTTCTTTCTTTAAGAAGCCTATACTAGGTCTCAACGTATTTGCATCACAATAATAATAGCAATAAACAATATAACCTCTAGCATTTACTGAATGCCTCCTAGATCTGAAATACAGTATCAGATACTGACCTGTGTTGTTTTACTCATTTTCCTCAATCCTGTTATTATATTCATTTTACAGATGAGGAGGCTCTTGCTCAAAGATGTTCTCTTTCCTAAGGTCATGATAAGTGGCAGTTTGTCTGACTTCAGAACTCTTGATCTCAATAATACTAGCCCTTGCCACCTTATAACAGGTTGCTCTGCCTCCTATTTCTAAGCCTTTGATCTCCTTGTTTCATCACTTAAAATCTTTCCTTGTTTTCTTATCTCCTCCTGAGTAGAGTCTACGTAATTTAGTGTGGCATAATTTATTTTTCATAATCCCTGACTACTTTAATGCCATCAGCTTCTGATGCTGCTTCCATATTGACATTGAGTTCTAAGAGCTTGGGGTTCCTGGAAACATGCCAAGATCTCCCATGCTGCCCCAATTTTTCATATTGTGCCTCTTTCTGGAGTACTCTTCCTCCTTATCTGCTTAGGTTTTAAAACTAGATGCCCAGGTTCTAATCAGTCTCTAATCAGTGAGAGATCTCCTAATCTCTTGAGGTATTAGTTCTCCTATCAGGATATTGAGATTATACTTTTCCAGTTTGGAAACAGGTTATTTGGGATGACTTGTGGCTTTCTCACTCTGGTTGATCACCTTGGGAATGTTGGTTGCTTTCTTCAAGCCTCAGGTTTTTATGCTTTTAAAAACATTTTTATTAAGTAGGGTACTGATGGTATTTTGGAATAGTGCCTGACACAGTTAGTACTCAATTAGAATAAACTTTTATTGACCCTTATGTAAATTGAATGAGTAATATAGGCAATGATCTACCATAATAATAATTACCATGCTATGCTTCCTTAGTGATTTCCTGTTCAACCTCTCACAAATTCACTTTTGTAATGCTTTCCTGTAAGTATTCGGTACTTTCTACACATTGGCTAGCCAACTATGTCAATTTGCTCACATACTTCTGATTTCATTAATTATATCCCATGCAATTATCTGTTTAAATTCTTATCTCCTCTGCTACCCTGGACTCCTTGAGGACAGGGATTATTTATTATCCACCCAAACCTAGCATAAATTGGTATTTAACACACTTGGGTTGATTTATTGGAAGGATGCATTCGTTAGTAAGAAAGAATGACTCAGTCTCAAGGGACTAATAAAGAATATTACTACTACTCGTAGTTTCCCCACTACTGGGTAAAGTTCATCAAGTATAATTTCTTTATACTTTCCAAAACTCCTGGCACTCATGAACTCATATAATTCTCACAATAACTATATTAGGTAAGTATTCTCCTCATGAAAAAAAGTTAAAAATTATGAAATCTTATTATCACAGTATTACAAAGTAACTGAAATTTAGAAATGTTAAATAGTACATTCAGTCACACAGTTAGCAAGAGGTATAAAAAACTTCATACGTCAATAGAAAATTGCATTTCTTAGAGATACCTTCCAGGCCATCTGATTCCTGCCTTTCACTGTATTTGAAACATTTTACAACTCTTTATAAATAAAAAACAGGATATAACATCTCCCTAGGTTTCTTACTGAATGAGTTAATAAATAACACCTTAACATTTTTTTCTTTTCTATCTGTATGGCAGTCATGACTTTTAGATTTTTCTGAAAAAAATTGTTTTACAGAGATGTAACTAGAAAGCAGCTCCCATTCTGACTAACTTGAAGGCTCATTTCTTCAACTCAGAGGTCGCCAACTATGCCCCATACTGTGCACTTTCCTGGGACGCTTATTCTTAAAGCAAGGAGTTCTGAGATTTTCCTCAAGAGACTCTGATTTTATAGGGTTTTTGTTTTGTCTTTAATGAGACTCCAGTTATTCTGTTGTAGGTGGTCTGAAAAATACCACCTTGAACAACTCTTTGATACTGCTTTCCTAGTAGGAGAAATGAAATACTTATATAAAACAATTCATAAGCTTGCTCAAACTCTCAAAGGAGAGATAAGGAAGAGAGAAATTCCATCTGGAGGAATCTAAGTTTCATGAAAAAAGTGGCACAGTATTGTTGGACTTGAGCCTTAACTAAGAGGTGAGGAAAAGACAGCATAAGCAGGGATGCAGGAAAAGATTTTTTTTTTAATGACTAGTAGTTGGATTTGGCTAGAATGGTTGAGAACAGAGTAGAAACTATGAAGAAAAAACAGGGAAGGTAAGTTTGAGCTAGACTGGAGGATTTTCATATCTGCATTTGTTTGATAGGCAATAAAGAGTAATAGAAAGCTTTGGACTTGATGTGAAAGGAGAGAAAACCAACAGCAGGTCAGAAGAATTCTACAGAGGTATGAAGTTGGAGAAAGAGGCAATTTGTGAATGAAGGGAAAGGTGTAATATAGGATTGAAGTCTCTTCTGCAATGAACAAATATTGTTGAGAGTCTATTGTATGTAAATATGTGGTTGTAGGCAGTGGGAGAATATATAAAGGAGTAGGTAATACATGTAATCAGAAATGACTGAACAAAAGGTTAATTGCAAAATACAGAGTTACGAAGCAAAACAGGAAAACTTATGCATTCTCAAGTTCTAGGAATCTTCCAGATTGATGAAAATTTCCAGGACTGGAGGAGAATAGCAAGAGCCTACAGAGAAATATGAGCAAAGGTGATAGACTGAGCTGAAGAATGATTTTTGCAGAATTGCTTTTGGGGAATGTTCTATATTTATTTGGAAGAAATCCTTTGACAGGCAGTGAAACTCTTAAGGGACTTAAGCAATAGAAGATGCTCATTCAACTCCAATGTAGGGAAGAAGAGGAAGTGGAGCACAGGGCTAGGAGAAAAGTCTACTCAACTCCTCCTCCCAGGAAGAATACTGAAATACTTGGAGATAATTTCCCATAACAATAGAAGGGTTGAATTCTGGGTTAAGGTAATGAAGCCATACAGCTATGTCAATGAGTTAACTCTTTGTATGTTTGTTTATTTCCTTACAGTCAAAGAATGATTGGTCTGTATTGTTGTAATGGTTATACAAGGCAAAGAAGATTTAAAAAGCACAAAAACCACATCTGAATTATTTAGGAGACAAGTGGTTTTGATCTTCCACTTAATTTGTTCATCCCCTTCTGCCCAAATCTGTACAACAAATGTTGAATCTAGATAGTTGGTGTTTTTAGGTATTGGTTATAATTATTTATTTTCCAAGCACTTATTGCATGACCAGTAATCCAAATTTGCACTATTTGTTTCAAAGTATCCCACGATGCTCTTACAATGGATATTCTTTTTTCGAAGAAGAAGAATACTTCAGATTAAAACAAAATGAATTGAAAATTAGTTCCTTTCACCTCTATGTCGGTACATTGGGGGAACTACTTTCCCGTTTGTACTAGTGAAATAACCTGTGCATAAAACAGTATAAAAGGTCAAATCCTGGCAGTTTTTAGTGTCATCTGGTAGAGGACTTCATGTACAAATCAGAGGACAGTTTCTATGGAAGAGTTCTTTAGAGGATTCTTGTATTTTAATGCAACACAAAGTAGCCCTTTAAGTCACTTGATGCTCTTCTATTACTTAGTTATTTGCTCAGGATAAAACAAACAAACCAGGAATGTCATTCTCTCAATTTTTCCCTCTCTAGAATGTCAATTGTCAGTTAAGATTCTTCCTTCGGCTGGTGTTGTGGCTCAGTGGTGGAGCACTTGCCTAGCATGTGTGAGGCACTAGGTTCGAATCTCAGCACACATATAAACAAATAAATAAAGGTCCATCAACAACTAAGAAATATTTAAAAAAAAGATTCATTCTCAGCCATGCACTTTGAGCTTTCTAAATGAATTCCTTGACAAGCTGAGAAAAGTGGTGAGATTCCGTGGAGATCACCCATGGTGCAATGGAAGGTGCAAAGCTGCAGGGTACAATTATGGTGCAAAGTTGTGTAATACAGAAACTTGGTCTTTGAGCATCTTAAAATTTGGCTGGGCTCAGTGATTTAGCTCTCAGAACACAGTTGTGAGCCTCAAAATTGTGCTTTTGATTCCTATGTTCACAATGTTGCCTCTTCTGTAGGTGATAGATTTTAGTAATTAGTCACTTGTCTAAGACTAATCATATACTCAAAGTTGAATGAATGAATGGATATGATTTCATTTCTAAATTAAAAAATATTTATTTTCTTATTGATGGCAGCAAGTAGAGACCAATGAGAAGAGATGTGTATGGGAACAAGACTAAGCAAAGGAGACTAGTTTGGAAGCACTTGTCCGAATTAGACACTGGGTGCTGTAGGAACAGGAAGGAATTAAGGGTGACTCCCAGGTCTCTGTGGTGGCTTGGCAGATCTTGTGAGCCATGTGAAGAGATGGAGAACCCCTGGAAATAATACTCCATCTGAAAAATGATTATTGCCAAAGGCCATCTGAATTCTGAAGATCTCAACTTCTATCTATTATAAATGTTAGTATGTGCTTCTATACTGTAAATGTTGGGGTGACAAAGTGAGCTTCTTATTTATATCTAAATAAATAATTTCTATGTTTAAAAATTCTGATATTCACTTTTATTTTATGCTTGTGAACTATTTTACTTTTTTATTTGATTTGAGGAAGAATTAATATATCAAGTTAAAATTCCTCACACCGATGGTGTTTTCATTAATGATATTATAGTTATGCTACATAGAGAGTATTAGTATTACAATTTTTCCTTACCCCTCAATACATTTCTATCCATGTTTTGGTTTTTCAATATTGTTAACCTTTAGGGATAATACACATTTTATTATAGACTATAGGAGACAAAGTTTGAAGATAAAATTTAATTGTAATTATCTTTCAAAAATGATGTTTTATCTTATATTTTCTACAAGGAGAATTTTAAAATCTGAGACCAGAATCATATCTTTCTTTGTAGAAAATAAATCCCCATAAAAATACCTTTCTCACTAAAACTAGTTTTTCTTCTTTTAAAATATTCTTAGTATATTGCAAAGAAAAGTAAAAATATTTTGAAAAGGGATGGCATGGGTAATTTTTCAAAACTGTTACTTGTTGGAGAGCTAAAATGTTCTGTTTTTACTAAAAAGCACAGAACACAGGCCCAAAGATTAAAAGGGAGATCTGAATTAGTATTCCATTTTCTTGGAAAATAATAACTGCCATTCTTGATGCTTCCGATTTCTCATATAGAATGTCTAAACAGGGACTTCAATTAGTAATGAACATGATTCAAATTTGGTGAGTGAATTGATTGTAGTAATACTATTACTGTATGAACAATAGTAATGATGACATAGATCAGTTTGAGAGATAAATTTATATGGGAGAAAATTAAAAATGCGGTTACAAAAATTGTTCTTATTTTATAAATTATTTTTAGGATGGTTCCTTGTCTAGATATGGCCAATGAAGTAATTTATTTACATCACTACAAATATTTGAGTTTGGACTGAATATATTTAAGCAGAGGAGAAAGGTGGAGCAGGGGATGTTATATGAAAGAATATTCCTGTTTTTCATTGTTGCATTATAATTGTATATAATAGCGGGACTCATTATGATGTATTTGTACATGCATATAACATAATTTGGTCAATTTCTTTCCCCAGAACTTTCCTTTTTACTCCCTTCCTGCCTCTCCCTGGCCCCTTTCCTCTACTCTACTGATCTTTCTTTTATTTTCATGAGATTCCTTCCTTCTACTTTTTCCTCTCTAGTTCCACCTATGAGAGAAACATATGACTTTTGACTTTCTGAGTATGGTTTATTTCCCTTAACATAATCCTCGCCAGTTCCACCCATTTTCCTGCAAATGACATAATTTTGTTTTCTTTATGGCTGAATAGAACTCCATCGTGTATACATACATCATCTTTTCCTTTTCCATTCATCTCTTGATGGATACCGAGGCTGTGCTACAACTTAGCTATTGTAAGTTGTGCTGCTATAAACACCAGTATGCATGTATTGCTATAATATGTAGATGAATAATTCTTCTGGCTAAGTGCCAAGGAGTGGTAGAGCTGGGTTATATGGTGGTTCCATTCCTAGTCCCTAAGGAATTTTTCTAATTTCCTAAAATTGTATTTTAGCTAAAGGTCTATGAAAACTACTCATTAATAACTCAATCATGGATTTTAATTTTTAAAGAATATTTGTTCAAAGGACCAAGATAAGGAACATTTTCAAACTAATTTTTGCTACACTGATATGAGTTCTTCATGTTACGAAACAGTAAGCATGAATTTCATATGTTGATAAACAGTGATACTTCTAGGGTTACCCAGGAAAGGTCTATTTGCCTTGTTAACAAGGTATTTTTGGATCTAGAATATTAAGAAAAAAGGCAGTTTCATAAATTTGCTACTTTTTCTAAAAATGGTGGAGGGTGGAACCCATCTGAAGAGCTATACTGAAAGATGAATGTTCCAAAATCAGAGTAGAGGGAAAGTAGAATAACAATCTGCTTGTGGGTGGGGCTTGTTGGTTTTAATTGGAATGTATTTAATAAATTTTTAATGTTCAAGGGCAACTTACAATTCTTTTTTACGTCTGTTAATGCCCTCTATTTTTCTCTTCAGTGGTTGGATTTTTTTCTTCTAGATATCTAGGAGTTTCTTATATATTAAGGAGCCCTTTATCTGTGATTTGAATATCAGGTATTTATTTTCCCTTATCAGCTTATAATTTGTATTTCAACGTTGCTTATGTTACTGTCATTTTTCAGCCATGTAGTCGTGTTTTATTTTTAGTTAGAATTATTAATATTTGTGGATTCTGGATTTTGAGTTAAAATTAGAAAGGCCTTCCCATTTCCAGGTAAGAAAGGAAGTTACCTCGGTAGTCTTTTAGTACATTTGTGCTTTCACATTTTATATTTAAATCTTTGACCCAGTTGGAATATATCTTAGTGTACAGATCGAAATACAGATTTAACTTTATTTTTTCCAGGTGGTGTTTATTAAAAAAATCCATATTATCCCATGGATTTAAGATGCTGTTTATTTGAATTTATTTTGAGATTTTCTATTCAATTCCATTATTCTATTCCTATAAAAATCCTCAAGTGGGCTGGGGATATAGCTTAGTTGGTAGAGTGCTTTCCTTTCATGCAGAAGGCCCTGGGTTCAATCCCTAGCATCACACATATGCAAAAAAATACTCAAGTGTATAATTATTTAGGTTCTGTAATATGTTTTTAATAAAAAGAGGGTTAATCTGTAGTCTTTTTTTTTTTTTTCCCAAAGGTGCTCAGAAACGAACCCAGGGCCTTGTGCATGGTAAACATATACTCTACCATTGAGTTGTAACCCCAGTCCCTCACTGATCTTTTTAGAAGAGTTTGAGAAAAATTATTCTTGCTTATTTATTTTTACACATGGACATTAGATTCAGTTTGCCCTATTTCAGAAAATAATATGTTGGCATATTTTTTGTGGTTGTAAAAATTTTTAAATTAAAATTTAGTGAGAATTGACATACATTGACTATCCAAAAACACAGTCTGGCTTTTCATTTGTTCAGATTCTACTTTGGGGTCATACAGGAGTATTCTGAAGTTTTCCTCATAGATTTTGCATATTCCTTATTAAATCTGTCCTTAGGCATGTTTTTTTGACTTTGAGTAAGTTTATTTGTAAATTTGATTTACTGTTTAGTCTTGAAAATTTGGAATTTGTCAAACACTTTTTTTGAAGCCTTCATTTTAATGCTATATTTACTTATTTTAAATTCTTGAATGTCACTTCTCCACAACTTCATTCGAAATTTAATTGAAAGACTTGGATTTTGTTTCTGAACAAAACATGAAAAATTGTAGCTCACCATTGAATTCAGGTTTTCATGTAGTTCCTTTTGTTTTTTAAAATTTGTTCTGTTTAGATATACATGACAGTAGAGTATATTTTGACACATTATACATACATGGAGTACAACTTATTCTAATTAGGATCCCATTCTTGTGGTTCTACATGATATGGAATTTCACTGGTCACATATTCATATATGAACATAGGAAAGTTATGTTTGATTCATTTTACTATCATTCTTATTCCCATTCCCCTCTCTCTTCATTTCCCTTTGTCTAATCAAAATGGACTTCTATTTTCCCTCCTTATTAGGTGTTAGCATTTATATCAGAAAGAACATTTGGCCTTTGGTTTTCTGGGATTAGTTTATTTCACTTAGCATGACAGTCTCCAGTTCCATCCATTTTCTGGCAAATGTCATAATTTCATTCTTCTTTATGGCTAAGTAATATTCCATCATGTACATATACCACATTTTCTTTATCCATTCATCTGTTGAAGGGCACCTAGGTTGATTTCACAGTTTAGTTATTGTAAATTAAGCTGCTATAAACATTGATGTGATTGAGTCACTGTAGTATGCTTATGTTAAGCCCTTTGGCTATATACTGAGGAGTGAGATAACTGGGTCAAATGGTGGTTCCATTCCAAGTTTTCTGAGGAATCTCCATACTGCTTTCCAGAGTGGTTGCACAAATTTGCAGTCCCACCAATAATGTATGAGTGAACCTCTTTTCCCACATCCTTACCAACCTTTATTGTTACTTGTATTCTTGATAATTGCTTAGGCACTCTTTATTATAGTTATAACAGGATCTTTTCATTCTTTTATTTTGTAAGGAGGTGTTCTATGTGTGTACATATGCATACATATGTATGTGTATATACATGTATGTTTTTAAATTAATTTTATGTCCTGCTCCCATGTTTAATTTTCTATTATTTATGTATTTTTTAATTTTCTTTGATATATTCATATTTATGTATTAAAATTTGTATGTATATTTTAGTTGACTTCCAGGTTATAATCATATCTATCAATAGTGATAATTTTGCACTTTTTCCAGTATTGACATGGTCACTTGCTTTTCTCTAGTTCCCTCGACTGATATTTCTAGTACCCCTTTAATTAGTAGTGGAAGAATGCTCATCCCCTTTGTCTTCCTCTTGACTTGAGTGAGGCTCCTCTCGTGTCTCCCCATTAAATGTGGAGCTGGCTTTGAGTTTTACATTTACTTTCTCAACAGGTTACTATTTTGCCTTATCCGAAAACTGAAAATTTGGTCCAATGGTAAGATTTCTACATGTCCAATAATGTACTGTTTTAATCCCCCCCATTTTTTTCCTATGAAACCCTACAGTACTTGCAAGTGTGTATAGAAAATTATCTGGAAGAATATTCAGCAAATTCATCTAAAAGTTACAATCATATAAATGGTGATTAGTAACATCAGTTTCAACTAATGAATAAATCTTAAAAAATTCAAAATAATATTTTGACTCAATTAAAAAATGTTAGAAATAAAAAATAGACCTATTGTTCTTCCCATCCCTCAGTTCCGGATTCCTTTCTGTTACTAATTTTTTATAATACAAAAAGACCTTCCTTTTTAAATGTCATGGAGTAATCTCTGCAAATAGCAATAAAATGGTAATGTAGAAAGTTAGAAGGTAACACTTGACTCTATTTAGAAGAGTTTTGGGAAACACATTCATCAGAAAACTGCTTTATTTATCAGAATTACTTCCCTTTCCTTTTAAGGATGGAGAAAAATCTCCAAGAGATGAAAGATTTCAATAAAGTTTGGAAGGTAGAAGTTGGGTTAAGTAGTAGTAATTGGCTTGACTAAGTCAAAGAGGGACTAAACTAAGTGTTTAAAGGAGACAGCACTTGGCTGTGGGGTGTACTGTGGAAGGTAGGGGTGGGCTGTCAGACCAGAGGAGATTTGCTCTGCAGTGAATGCTTGACTAAACTCTGAACCCCTGGGTCCCTCATACAGCCAGCCTGGACTCCTGGCTGTATGGTACCACCATACAGCCTAATGGTACCACCATCAATGTAATCCCTCTCTAAGGGTAATGTTTCTTCTCTGGAGAAAGGTTTTATCCTTCCTTGAAGGGTTCTCATAATAAAAGGGCTAATCAGAGAATTGAAAGACTCCTTGAAAAGGAAATATATGTCTGGAACAGAAACTTCAGTAAAAGATTAAAAGATAAGGCATTCTGGTTCAGGATTTCTCACTATGAACATCCGGGGCAGGGAATTTGTTGTGGGAGGCTGTTCTGTGCATTGTAAAATGATGAGCAACCACCTTGGCTTCTACTCATTATGTGCCAGGGCATCCCTCTTTCCTGTGGTGACAACCAAAATTATCTCCAGGCATTGTCGCATGTGCTGTGCAGCAGAGGAATCAACTTTCCAATTCCTCCCTTTGAGAATTTCTGTCTCAGACAAAAGAAAGATGCAGAGATCAATAGGATAAAAGGACAATATATTTAGAGAATTAATGTAGACAGTCTAATGTCCTATTAACAAGAATTCACAAGGAGAAAACAAAAAAAGGGAGGAAATTAGCAAATAAATATAAGAAAAAATTGCAGATAAGACTGAAATAACCCTTCAATGTTTAATATAATCAATAAAAAAAGACCCATTCTAAGATACTTTATTGTGAAACTTTAGACTACCAGGGAAGATTCTAGAAAGGAAAACAGATCAAATGCAGAGGAGATAGAAACTAGAAAGACATTAGACATTTCAATAGCAGCATTAGAAGTAAAAGACAGTGGAGTAATACTTTTATAGTCTGGGAAATTGAATTCCAACCTATCTAAATTATCTATCAACAATAAGAACAGAATGCATTTTCAGACATGGAAGTAAATAGTTGCTCCCTATGTGCTCTTCTGAGTAAACTACTGGAGTTTACTTCAGCAAAATAATAATAAACTCAGTCAGTATTTGGGCATTAGAAAGTATTATTAATAGGTATTATTGATGGGCATTGGATATGTTAAGTAATTTAGATAAAATTTAGGTTAGATTCTCTTAAAAGTAAAAAAGCAGGGAAATTGTTAACTCCAGATACAGGTTTTCAAGAAAAGTGTTATTATGGCACATTACTTGATTTAGCGATGCATTATATTTGCATTGTTAGGATGATGTAAACTTTAATTATTGTTTATTGACTGTGATGTGTCTAATTTGCAAGCAAGGGTGTGGGCAAAGTGATGGTGAAGCTGGTGTGTAAAAGAGCATGTTATCATTCAATACCATGACAAGATGTCAATAAGTAATATCTAAAACTGAAAATTAAGAAACATTGGAATAGGGATTCCATTAGGAAAAGAAGAGCATACAGCAAGGTTGAAGAGAACATGGGGTGAAGATTGTGGGGGGACGAGTAGGGCAGGGACTGATGTGACTCGAGGGTGGTTTGTTTTTTTTTTTAAGCCTTTAAGAACCATTTGAGGATACAAAATGTGTTATATGCTTATATGGAAATATCACAAAACCAGATTATTTTATATAATTAATATGCACAATAATTGGAAAAATGAGAAAAAATAAAATATGAATTTTCACACATATGTATTATTTTTATCAAAAATAAAATGCAAAAAAAGCAACACGGAAAAATCACATAAAATGAGCAAAATTTTCACAGAGATAATTGTTAAAATATCCTGAAATAGTTTCTTTCTAGAGATTTCTAAAACAGAGATGAGTGTACTTTTAAATGCTCATAAAGTCTCACAAAAATTCTTGATACACTTTTCCAACATAGGAAAAAGTGCCTGAGGTTATTCATTTTTTACTATTCAAACCTTTCTGATCAAAATGTTTGGTGGCTACTAACAGCCTAGTGGAGAATTGAGGCAGTTTTCCAAAACACTTTTATCTTGCTATCTTAGCAAGAAGTAGCTTTTGGTCTCAGTTTTTCAAACAATTATGACTCTATTTAGAAGTTTAAAAATATTGAGATATAAAGTTCATCAGGAAAATTTGCTTCAATTAAGAGAATTTTTGTACTTTTTACAGTGTATCTTGCTATCTTAGCAAGAAGTAGCTTTTGGTCTCAGTTTTTCAAACAATTGACTCTATTTCGAAGTTTAAGAATCTTGGGAAACAAGTTCATTAGGAAAATTTGCTTCAATTAAGAGAATTTTTGTACTTTTTAAAGTATAGATGGATAATTTTATTTTTCTGAACTGTTTCCTTGAACCATTTCTAGGAACAAAGATATAAAAAGTGTAATTCAGCATTCAGCCTTCATACTTCACATTTAAAATGCAGAAAGCCTTCATAGAGTAAACACAGAATTTTGAGGAAGTATCATTGGAAAGGGAATATTGGTAAAATGAAGGTAAGAGTAAGTATTTAAATGTGAATAACGAAGTAGATATTTTTAAAGAAATTAAGCTGCACTAAAAATTTCAGGAAAAAATGTAGTTGATACAGTCTGCCTCTCAAGGTCACTGAGTTTTGATTAGTTTTCAAGTTTTAACATTTACCTAATAATCCTTTCATATCTCAGGCTTTGTCCTTGTTTTACTCACTTATATGTTTTGTATAATCTCAAAGCACTCTTGCAGTTTGTTGATGCATTCATAGAGGCCTGACATGAAGGAATATAGTGGGACATATAGTGTATTCTGTGGGTTTACCTGGCCTGGGTTCTTGCTGTTGTTGCTAAAGACTTATGCATATCAAAGATAACAGTGGTGCATTTATCAGGAAAGAACAGACACCACTGACATTCACAGGAGTGTCTGTAGGCAGATAGTTTTGATCCAGAGTCCTGAGATGACACTGAAATCTATCCTTTCTGGGCTGACCCCACATATGTCCACATACAACCATCCTGTCCATGGAATTAAGAAATAGCTACATGAGTACATATAAATCAGCTCTAGGGCAAACCAGAGCTGTCAGGTGCTACCTACATTGTGAAGCAACTATGATGAAACACGTGTGGTCAAAGAGCACTGCTGCCCTGGTATCCTCTGAAAGTTTTAGGATGGAAAGGGGAACATGCATTTGGGGGCCTGCAGGATCTTCCTCCTTTCCTGACTACAGGAAAGGTTTCTATCCCTGTAGCACATTTTGTATTTTTCAAGTCAGTCTGTCCTTCTTTTGCCATGACTGGGTCTTCACAAGTAACTGAATTACTATTACCATTTTGTAGATGAATAAATTGAGTCTCCCTGAAGTCCAGTTAGCTAAAGTTACACAGTTCTAATAAACGGATGGACCGAATTTCAGGTTCTGATTTCAATTCTATTGCTTTCCCCTTGAAAATAAATATGAACAGGGTTTTTGAGGGGTGTGTGTGTGTGTGTTCTGGCCCAAATCTGTAGCAGATAATGTATTTATGTGCATGTATATATTAGCTCAAACATGTTAGCTCTATTGATAGATATTTCTCACAAATAACTGTCCTATGTCATTAATGGTGTTGTTTACAAATTACTTATTTAGAACTTATCTCCCTTTTTAAAAAGGGGGACTCTGCTTTTTGCAAATTATAATAGCCTAAATATACTTGTTATTTTGTTTCATTCAAAAAAATTCTTTTTGGTTTACCCAGCTTTTGACGCCATATACAACACTTCGGAAGATACATTTAATGGCAAATTTTATGCCCTAGGCAACTTGGGATTCTCAGCTAGTATCAAAATTTCAGATCTTACTTCCACACCCCTACAACAGAGGGGCTCCAGGTGTAGGTAGAGCGCTGATGCACCCTTAAAGAGTGTTTTTCAGGAATTCCGGAGGAGGCTGCTCAGATAGAACAGGCCTCTTTCACATGCCTCCTACCCACTTGGGAATGCACCTGCAGCCCCAAACGAGAATGGGGCGGGACTCGACTTTGGCCATATCAGACGTGGCAGGAAGAAGCAGCAGTTGCCCTTTCATCTCCTTTCTGGTGATCAAATCATGCTGCTCGTTAACATAGTATTTGGATATTTAAGGCAGAATGCCAATTCATAATCTAAAAAGATTTTTGGTTACGTGGCTAGTCCCGTAGCAGACCGCTGCGGAGGCGGACTCACAGTTCTCTCCACTCGTGAGTTTTGTTACTTGCTTTGAAAATCCCGAGAACCGCACGCTGTGCCGCTGGCGAGGTGTATCTTCAGGATCCCACTGCAGTCTACCTCAGGTGTTCGCGATTTTGAGCCCTTTCCCGGACTTCAGTCCAGGACCTGGAGGTGGGCCCCGCGGACGGCCTCGGGGCCCCGCCCACTTTGGCCTGGGGTCGGAGCCGTGGGGGACAGAAGCTGGCGTCCGTGCAGCCGCGGCCCCTTTAAGGAGCCGCTCTGCGGTAACCCGAGACTGCAGTCCGGGCGGGCGCGGCGGCCGCGGCGGTGTCTGAAGCCTCCGCGACTGCTCCTCCAAGCGGCCCGGAGCCCGCGGCTTCCCTGGCTCCCGCGAGTGTCTCGCGGGGTGGTTCTGGCCGGCGCCAGCCTTCGGGCCGGGCCCAATGACCAGGAGCCTGTAACCACCGCCGCCCACTCCCGGCCCGGCGTAGTCGCCGCCCGCGCCCGAGTCGTCCCGGGACCCGGCACAGGTGACGCCGTTTGGAAGGGGCTCGGGGAGAAGGGCGGGCTCGCCTTGCCCAGTGGCTGCCCCGCGCCGCCCGCGGCAGGGGCGCCGCCGCTTCCCACCGCCGGCCTAGCGCGGCCGAGGGCTCCTGCGCCCGGAGGCTGGGTGGGCGTCCCGCGCGGGAGGCGGCAGGGGCGCCGGGCCGGGCTCCTGCAGGTGTGGGGCGGCCGCAGCATCCTGCCCGGCCGCCCGGCCCCGCGCCGCTCCGGGAGCTGATGGAGTCCGGGGCCCACGGCCCCCGCGCCGCCCCGCGTTCCATTCGTGGTTCCCGGTAGCGCGATTTGGAATCCCCTCCCTGCTTGGAGGCGTCTCCGGGGTCAGAGCCCAAAGCGGGTGGGTGCAACCTTTGGGCATCCAGGAAAAGCTTTCTTGCTAGACACCTGCACACAAGCAGGCGCATCAAGTGGGCACCCCCCGCCCCCTCAGCCCCGATCTCTTTCTAAAACAAGTAGCTGTTATTTACCCTTGCAGCTCTCAAGTGGGTCCCATTTTTAGCCACCGAGTGCAGAAGAGTCTAGTGGGAAAGGGACCCAGCGCAGAGTCAGGGAGAAATTGGTTTCTATTTCCAGCTTTACCACTGTAACCCCTGCCAAGTTTATTAAACTAAGTGCCTTGGTTTACCCAGGAATGGGATTTTCTAACCGTTCCCAAACTGTAGGAAACCTCTATGAAAGCACTTTTTTTTTTTTTGTCTAGGTTCATTTAAGGGTCACTGTTGCTGGTCTCTATTTTCTTGAGTATACAATGTTTTGAGTGTTAATGTGCAGTTTTTATGTGAAATTGTAATATGTAAAGAGTGATCTTTCAGTGTTTAAATTAATTCTGATACCAGTTTGGAAGCAAGATGGAAGAGTTCTTGTGGATGGTGGGAATTGATATGTGAAGAAGGCAAAAGAAGTGTCATTTTATTAAAACCTTTTATGTAGTCATAAATGGGTTTGAGAAAAGTGAACTGTATGGGGGGTGTTTTTAGATGAGATACTGCTGTGTGAGCACATGGAGTGGAATATAGCCT
The DNA here is from genome assembly GCA_020662805.1 of Glaucomys volans. NCBI lineage: Eukaryota > Metazoa > Chordata > Mammalia > Rodentia > Sciuridae > Glaucomys > Glaucomys volans. Next base: position 362,270 of record JAJEJO010000309.1, on the reverse strand, counting down.
CACCTTTGTGTAGCCAATCAAGGTAGTAAATTGAAGAATTCCAGTTCCCTTTTAAGTATGCTTTATATGTGGTAAATAATTTTTCCTGTTTTTCTTAAGTGGGTAGAACTAAATTAGAAATGTGAACTCTTGTCATGTTAGAAACTTTGAAAGAATGACTTGAAGAACCATGGATTTGTTTCCCATCCCTCTTCTTCTACCCTAGATGATTCGGAGGATTGATTGATTATTTATTTATTTATTTTTATTTTAAGGATGCTTTTTCTCTTTTTTTATTCCTACCCCTGCAACTCCTTTTGCCATACCCCTCTGTCCAGAGTTTTTGAATCTTTACTGTCATATTGCTTGAGTTTCTCTTTCTAGGCTGGATGCTCTAGACCCAGCTGCTTAGTCATTAGTATTAGCTTTGTTGTTTTTCTTTTCCTTCTAAACCTTCTTTACCCTGGTAGAAAGAATTATAGCTTTTTACTGCTAAAATCCTCTATTTACTTGGAAGTGACTAGGTGTGGCTGTGGTCAGGGGGCTGAAACTTTATTGTAAACTCCAGAGAAGCTTAATTTTGGGGGGTCTTCTGAATGACCCCAGAGTACAAATGGAAGAAGGCCTATTTTTTCTTTATTTTTTGTGAGATCTCTTTTGAAGAGATTAATTTGATTTCCAAGGGGAGTCTTGGGAACAGGGTGCTATCTGAAGTCTAACTCAGTGCTTGAATGATTGGGAGCATTCCCTGAAAAGGAGTGGGAAAGAGGAAGTATGGGCTTGAGAGGGGATGGAGGGCCCTCTACAACCAGATAAATAAAGTGGAGGTAAAGGAGTCCTGGATTTCTGATTGGGAATGGGAAGGACCAGGTGTTGAAAGGGGAATGAGACAGTTTTGAGGCAAATTCTAGGGTGTATCTGAGGTGCAATGAGCCCTTCTGCCCCTTTCCTTTTGAGAGTGTTTCTTGTCCCTTAGCATCAAATGTAGAAGTTCTACAGTTATCAGACCTGTTTATTCTCCTCCCTCTATGCTCTGAAGGAAGCCTGGTATCTGTGCCCTCCTTTCAAAGCTGGCCTTCCCTTTACTAGAGGAAACCAAGCAGTTTAAGTTGCAAGAAACCCTTCAGACCTCAGTGTCTCCCTTTACCCTTCCTTATAGGTTAATATTCCACATCTTACAGATTAAGAATTCATTTAGGCTTCAGTATCTCTTCTAAGGTTAAGAAGTGGGATTCTTAGTTTGGCTGAGAAAAGTAAGCTGAACAGTCTGCACTGAGATACAGAAAGCTAGTTTTTCTTGAGGAAGATAATGAATTAATTGTCTTGGTGAGAACTGTGGGCACTTGGACAAGAGAGGGCAGGCGTGGGGGGTAGAGTTCTGCTGGACAGCTTGTACCCTTGTCCTTGAGAGAGGAAAGGGTCCCACTAAGTGGGTATAGTCACCTTGTTGTGCTTTTCCTCCTTCCATTTGTCCTGTGAGAGGAAGAAGTTAGCAATATGGAGGTGGAGTAACCATCTGTTCACAGAAAGGGAAGCAGACTTTAACTGAACAGTAGGGATGACTATGTTCACCTGGCATCGGTAACAGGCACTGGATGTATGTATTACACCAGAGAATGCATCATGACAGGAAAAGTGAGGCTAATTTTGTAAGAAAGCCTAAGGTATTTCAAGAGTGACTTCAGTGGTACTTTTTCTTGGAGGGATGAAAGGTAGCACACAAAGTAATGAGGTCCTACTGCTCTGAGGCCTGCTATTCCTGATGAGACAGTTGGTTGTACTGCAAGAAAATCCCAGACCTGAGGAAGCGGGATAAGGCAGAAATAGCAAAGGATGTTTCTTTGCTTAGAATGCTAGACTGTTCAGGGAGAAGGCAATCCTGTGGATACATGAGAAGGAGCTTGTGAAATCGATGTAAAAAGCCAAAGTTTTTGAAAATAGCCAATGAAGAAAGCTGAAAGTCTTCTCAGAGCTTGAGCCAGCACAGGGGCAAAGAGCTGCTGAATAATGGGACCAGTGTCAAGGCGGGGGAGGTTAACTAGATGACAAAGGCTTGTCTAAAGCAGTTTTCAAACATATTTGGATGACAACAATACAAAATGCATTTTTATTTTGAGACCCAGTACATAATTAAGTACATGCATATTCAAAACAAGTTTCTATTTCTATTCTATTACTGATTCTGTTCTGTTTTCTAACTAAACTATGAATGGAGCATAGTCCACTATTGGGAAACCATTTCTCTCATGGATAGAAAAACAGATTGTAGTGGAGCAGCCTGGGCATAGGATTGGAGATGCTGGAGGAACTGGTAGAGGGAGGTATACAATTGATATTTCAGTTGTCTCCCTCCAGATTAATAGCCCATATTTTACAGATTAAGATTTCATTTAGGCTGGATCCCTGTTAGTGGAGACAGAGGAACTCACCTGATGCCTGAGAGGTATAGGACGTACACAGATGAAAGGCACCTGGATGGGGCAGATGCAAAAAAAAGGGACTTCCCACCAGTTTTGACTACTTCAAAGCAAAACAGTTTTTTTATGGAAGAGGAAGAAATGAATTCGGATTTGAAAACAGATTTCTCAAGAGAAGTAGACTTTTCTCTGCTGGCTGAGTGAGAAGACAAATGGATCCTGAACAAATTGGCTGATAGATTTAGGTCTTGTCCACTTTTGTAGGCTGGATAGGGAGCACGGGCTTGTAATGCAAAGTGTCATGGTGAGTGGGAGGTTCACACCTCCCCTTCTAGTTTTGAGAAGTTTGAGCAGAAAAAGTGGATAGAACGTGTTGTTTCTAAACCCCACTTGCTGATCAAACATGTTAGGAAGTTGGCTGCTTGCCTCACTGAGAATTGGAAAAAGATCCTCATTCCATTTTTTAAAAAAGGGTTAGACTGTCAAGACTTCCTTAGAAGTCTGTTTCATGATCTACAACTGAGCTTGAGCTTCTGCCTCAACCAGCATCTGGGAGCTAATTCCAGTGTCTGCCCTGAAGTTAATTAAGGGCAGAGCCTATCTGAAGACTTTTGATTTCCTTTTCATAACAATTGTCGTCTGACTGAAGCACCTAACACTCCTACCAGCAAGTAAAACAAGACCTGCAGAAAAAGTACACAGGTATCAGAGTTCACCCAGCATGTTGCTTGATGACTGCTTGCTTTTATCATGGACATTAGGACCTAGTTGGATCCTCCCTTTGACCCATCTTGCTGCCTTGTCTGCTTTTCTTATCTTAGTTGATTTTTTTTTTCAGTGTTTGACTTCATCTTCTGTCCTAAATTCTTTCTCTTACCTTCTTCCACCCTTCCCTAATGTTGTCTTGGCATTTATCTAATGCTTTTTACCCTGGCTTCTTTAATCTTATCTCTCACCTCCCTGACATACAGTGTCCACTTTACTATTCCCATGGAGCCCAACTTTGGATCCTGCAACTTAGAAACACTTTACATTAATGAGTTTATGTGTTGGTTTTAATTTAACTTTAAATTTTTAGATACATGAAACTACTTTGGTCAAGTTAATTTAGTTGTTTCCAGATAGGCTTTGAAATCCATTCAAAAGTACATTTTTGGGCTGGGTGTAGCTTAGTGGTTGAGCACTTGCCTAGCATGGTAGTGCAAGTCTGTGGGTTCAATTCCTAGTGCTATACATACACATCAAAGTATATTTGAAAGGTAAGGAAGAATTCTTCCTATTCGATGTATATTTATTTAGTGGGATGGGAGGAAGAAGTAATTTTTATTTGAGGAAAAAGTCTAAACAAATTTAAATGCCCCCTTTACAGAGTGCTATATTTTGGGGACATGATTCTTAAAACTAGTCTTGCTTGATGAGCATGTTTGCTCGAACACATGTAAAAATATTGAGACAATTAGGAATTTAATTAAATATTTTTATAATTTGTTGCATACTATTTTAAGGCCTTATAAAGACTACAGCTTGGTTCAGATTAAGATTCCTTGCCTTTTCATATTTTTAGAACCTGTGTGAGTACTACCAAACAGATTTCTTACATGTTTTGTGGGAAAATGGAAGAATCAGGGCAACGTAAAGCCTGAAGGGTGGGAGGTCAAGGGGGCAGGCCCATCACCAGAGCCAAGGCTCTCATGTTTGACAACTTTAGCATCATCTCTCTGAACCAACCCTTATGATGTGCATTTGCAAGTTTTGAGAATGCTTTGTAGCCTGAAATCATAAATGGTTTATATAGTGGTTTTTAATCACAAAAATGAAGCTAGCTTATTATGAAAAGCATTAACAACCAGTACCCAGGAGAGTGAAATGGAAGTTTCACCTTTCCCCTCACCCCCATTCCCACTTCCTTTGGTTTTACTCCCAGACACTGTTACCAGTTTTGAGGTATGGGCCTCCAGACTGTTTTCTCTATAAAAATGTGCCCTGAGTTATTTATTTATGAGCTGCTGATCATTTTGCTCTCTGCCTTCATATCATCTTGTTCATTTAAATGTCTGTATGTGTGATGGTGCAGCTGTATCCACGTTTAGCCATTTCCCTGTGGTTGGGCCTTAAGGCAACTGCTATTGAAACTACAGTAAACACTTGTACATACCTCTTTTCATACTTGTGTGAATTGTACTGAAGACAGAAGATCAATTCATTGGTATACTGCTTATTTTATAATTCAGGCAACATAGTGCTATGAAAACTTATATAATCTCTGCTCAATTTCCAAATATCATTCAGCAGGAAAGCACAGTAGTGATGTAATGTGAATTTGAAAGTGGGGTAATGTCTGGCCGTTGCTTATGAGAGCTCACTCTTTACCAGGGGTAATGATATGCACCTTGACTATTTTATCTTTAGTTTTATTTTTACCCCCATGCTTTTTCTGAAAGGGATTTGGACTGGCTTACAAAGATGCGTACACTATGATGAGATGAAGTAAATTTAGTATAAAAGAAGAAAATAAGATGAAAGGCTCAGTGAGGCCTGATTGTATACTCTGAGGTCCTTTCTTCCTCTTGCTATATGTTCTAGCACATGAACTTTATAGCAGTCAAAGATAAGAGGCAAATAATCAGGAACCAACTTCTGTATGTTCAGAAAGGAAACCAAATTGAAAAAGCCCACCTATTCCTGACTCCAGTAGGTGAGAAAATTTCTCCTTTTGGTTTTCATCAAGAAAACCCTGCCTTTTCATTGACTAGCATTCTCAACAACATTCCCAGGATGATACAGTAAACCTAGTGACTTGGCTTTATGATGCCATTTCATATCATGTTCCTTGGTGCTAGCCAGGGGTGTCATGCCTTGATGCAGCTCAGTGAAAGGTCAGTAGGATGAGGTGTAAATTCATGGCTTTAATCCAGAAATAGGTTTAAAAGAAACTAAGGGACACATGAGCCATATAAACAGCAATGTGATACTGTGCTAGGGCAGCTTTTCCACAAGGTAGTATAGAATACACAATTGATTTTCCCAAGGATACTTGGCTATAATTTATGAAGGCAGAAACGAGAATGCTCTAGATGGTCTTATTAGAATTATTACAATGGTTAGAAAGAATCAGAGTCACCACTCTATGAAGTCTCAAGAGCATCTTCAAGGTTGAAATTATTGATAGGTGGTAGACTGTGATAGTATATGAGAGTGTGACCCACTTGTAAAGTTGGGAAAAGTTCACTTCTCATAGCCACCTGGCTCTGAGCTTCCATGCCACATTCACCAAATCCTTGTCTTGAGAGCATTGTTCCAGAACAGGTCTTCATTACTAAGTCTGTGGGTGAAGTTTAGTCTTTTCATGTTTTTTACCATGCTTGAATTTAAGTGTGAGGGTTGTAATAAATGTTAAACTTGAGGTCTCCTGAGGTTTGTGATGGGATGAAACCTCATCTGATTTGCTTTGCTCATCATCTCACTGGCCTTGAAGTGGTTCAGAGAAACACATCACTGTGATTAGAGTTTTTGACTGCCTGACAGTATCAATCAGATTCTGAACCAGGTTGGTAAATAGATACTTTTTGGGCAATAGCATAGTTGGAGCCAGGATTGGGTGATGACAGTCTAATAGGAAGCAGTGCTTTGGGTAGGATTTTAAGTGGCCTTTAGGTAAAAAATTAGACAACCACCTAGAGAATTTAGGAAATCCTTGGCTATCTTCTAATTTTAGCCACTCAGTCAGATCAAAGTATAGGTAAGCTGCAGGGTCCTTAGGCAAAGGGGAAATAGAAGAGGGAAATGAATCATATTGCTTCAGACATGGAATAGCATATTCTTCTATGATTTGGTGCCACCAGAGAAATGGGTGTGACATTTCTTGGTTAGGAAAGAGCTAGTAGTATGGAGCACTGTTCTTAATATTGAGTGGTGTTTCCATCTCTTGCCCAAACCCTAGTAGCTTAAAACAACACTTTTGTAATTTTTGGGTTGGCTGTGCAGTTACTCTTCGGACTACAGGCTCACCAAGTGCATGCATTCAGCTGCAGGGGCAGCTGGGCTAGCACGTCCAAAATGGCTTGCTAGCCTAGCTGGTATTGTGTTGCCTGTCAGCTGGTCAGCCTCAGGTTCTTCCTCATAGCCTCTCCTCCAGTAGACTAGACAGGTTTTCTTGCACGGCTATGGAGGGAAACATTCCAGAACAGTGAAAGAAAGACACTGAAAGGTCTCATAAGACCCACCTAGGTTCCAGAAACCTCATGGCCTCTTTTCTGCTGTGTCTTGTTTGTCAGCAGATGGCAAGGGCAGCCCAGATTCACGGAGGTGGAATGTCAGTGTCACATTGCAAAGAAATTGATGGCTATTAAATGATTTACCATGAGTGGCTACATGTGCCAGGCATGTAAGTGGGTGTACCAAAGGCATTATCTCAGTTAAGCCACACACCCATTCGCAGTGTAGGCATTCTGATCCTTGTTGTATAGAATGTGAAGGTCAGAGTCACAGTCTTCTTATCCAGAGCAACTGATAAGTATTCATTCCAGGTCTCTCTCTAGCTGAATGGAATTCATCTTGAGAACCCAACAAGTGGCAGCAATTTGCTAAATTATTCTTCAGCCTCTCTAACCTTTCTATCTCTAATCCTTAGGAAACTAACATTTTCTAATGGAAGCGTGCAAAACAGGGAGAACAGAAAGCAGGAGGCAAAGCCCTACCTTTGCCACTTTGCTAAGGACATTCTCAGGGGTAATCAGATTGTTGATTGGAGGTAAGCAAAAGCTTCCTGTATCCTTAGGTTCTGACTTCCTAGGTACCTTAGCAGATGTCCCAATGATCCTTTAAAAAAAAGAAGAGCAAAATATATTTGGGGAAAATCATGCTTTGTCCAGTTTTTCCTTGATTTCACAGTGTTGGCAGAAAGCCAATGGGTGTTCTAAGCCAAGAGGCTCCTTCTGTGATCCCTTCAGGAAGGGAAGAGCACTGATATGGAAATAAGTACTTTAGAGGCCTGGAAGAATGGTTGGCTGCAGACTCTCTTACTTCTTCCTGAGAGACCCCCCAGGTGATTCAGTGCCACCTGGTCCCTCCTTCAGCGTCAGGGCCCACACAGCACAGATTCCTTCTAAGGCCCAAATCTAGTGTTCTGTTTGAAATGTTAGTTTTCTTAAAAATGAGCCCTCGAATTGTATCAGCTTCCTTTTTATTTGTGCCAACTACTGTATTAGTGACCTTCCAATTACTGAGGTCTCCTGGCTTGAGATGCTCTGGTTTATCCAAAATCCAGTGGTCGTAATTGGAACTTGGGGGTTTAAAAGACAAAGCCTTCTTTATAAAAGTTTCAAGTCGAGTGAGATGTGAGGAAGCAACATTTATTGCGTAAATCACATGTGCCATCTGTACTCTTGAGCCTTCAGAAAGGCTCAAGAAAATGAACTTCTGAATTTCCTAAAGACAGAGTTCTTGAGAGCTGGGAGCTGAGAAGCAGAGGAGCAGTGGGGAGAGCTGAGGAGGAGGTGTTTCCCTCTTGCTGGCTTCCTGCGGCCACACTGCTTGGTAGGCATTATTGCAAAGCCCACGTCAAGGAATTAAGTGCAAAACCAAATAAAGTTTAAATATGACAAAGATAAAAAATTGACACGAAATACATTAATTATACTAGATTTTATTTCCCTTTAAGTTCAAAGCTAGAACATATAAAAAGTTTAAATTTAATGTAGAAAAATGAGAACAAAAGTTTTGTTATAATGCCAATTAAAAAGTACCTCTAATGGAAGGGAAAACTCATCAGGTGTTGTGGGTAACCAGGGGGAGAAGTTATTTCTTGAGGGCACAGGGATTTCCAGGGATGGGCTAAAGAGATGGGTTAACACCCACCCCCTGGCTATATCACAATCTTTTGGTAAGGACTCTGGGCTCTTTGAGAAAAATCTGGATCAAGGAACCTACCTCTATCCCCTCATAAAATAAACTGTGGAAGGGAAGATCACAAAATCTCCTTGACTGGAATAAGCAGAGTAGATACTGAGAAAGCAGAGTAGATACTGAGAAAGTATCGGCATGTGTGTGTGTGCAGTGGAAGTCTCAGATATGGAATTTGAAGAATCCTGAATTAGGGGAATCAGAGGAAGAATCCTATAAGCCATTTAATATAGGATGTAAGAAATAGGATTGTTACAAATAAAGGGAAAACTTCAAAGATTTGAAGCAGAGATAGGAAGTAACTGTCAAAAATGTTCGCTGAACTATGGGAGCAAGGTGGGGCCACTCCTACTTTTGCATATGGGTACTCTCTTGCTGGGGGTGGTGACTCACATAGAATGCAGTTCAGGAGGCAGGGTTTAGGCACTTTTCTGCTCTAACATTCTGTATTTGTAATTATTTCCTAGAATTATGGGAAAACTAAAACCAGATAGATATGTATGAGTATTTTATGTTTATTTTTATTTTTTTATGTTTATTTTTGTTATCATCAAAACAACCTCTAGTTCAAAAATGTTGTTTCAGGAAAGTGTTAATTGCCAGGTTTTGTAGCAGAAAGAACTGAACAATTTCTCTTTAACTTGAGTTCTGTTACATGTTATTGGAGGACAAAAGGTTGAAGGACAAGGAAATAGAGAACAAAAATATAAAAGATATCCTTAGTCAAAGTTTAGTGTTGTAATTGAAAGGGAGGAGTCATAGAGAATTTTTTGTGTGTGTGTAGTCTTGAGCATTTCCTTGTTAAACCTTAAGAAATATTATGTATTTCAGAAAGGGAGTGTAACTTATTTATACAGCTGTGGGGCCGTGTGTAGATTCTTTATATAGATTTTCTTAAAGAGCCCAGAGTTCTTGCCAAAAGATTGTGACACAGCAAGTGGGGAGGGGTTAACCTATCTCCTTAGCTCCTCCCTGGGCTTCTTAGCTTTACCTGGTTGTCTTCATTTTCTTCCCATTTGCTTTAGTTTAAAAATCAATACCATTGGGACTGGGAACTAAACTCAGTAGTAGAGAACTTGCGTAGTGTGTGTGTGAGGCCCTGAGTCTGTTCCTTCCTCTGTTCTTCACACTAAGGAGTCTAGTTTGTAGGCAATCCAGAAAACTGATGTAGTAACTTGAGAAAAATGAATCTTTTTGAAAACTATTTAAGAAGTAAAAGCCATAGGACTTGGTGGCAGATTTAATGTAGGAAAGTGCAGAAAGGGAGTGATCAGGTGTGGCTCCTGGATTTCTGGCTGTCAGATCTGGATGTATAATGATACTATTCACTGAGATGCAGAACTCAATTAGGACCAAGTTTAGGTCATGAATTTGGTTTGAGATGCCTTTGAGACACTGTATAGTAATGACAAGTAGCAGCTGCCTATATGTGTCGAAATCTCAAAGGGATCTCTGGAATGAATATTTAAGCTTGAGATTTTTTTGCATATAAGTGGTGACTTAAAGCCAAGGGTATATGTGAAATCATACAGGAAACAGAAGCAGTTCTAGAGACTTAGGGAATTCTCTTAGTGGTCAGACGAAAGAATTGGAGCGTTAGGCACAGGAAGAAAAAGTGTTTGAAAGAAAGTGGTTGGTAGCATCTGATGTTGCTGAGGTCAAGTAGCAGGGACAGCTGCATGTAGGAATGAGGGTTGGCCTTAGCAATGGCTGTGATAGGAAAGTGATGATGGAGGGGGTGAGAATGGAGTGGGTTGAAGAGGGAGATGAAATATCACAGAGATCACAGAGAGTATGGACAAGTCTTCCAGAAATTTGTAAAGGAGAGGGAGGGGGGACTGAGAGAGAGAGAGAGAGAGAGAGAGAGAGAGAGAGAGAGAGAGAGAAACTAACTATGGGCAAAGAAATAGGATTGGATCTGTTGACTTTTTTTTTTCCTGGTGACTTGAGCCTGTTTAAAAGTTAATAGAACCAGGTGAGAAGAAAATAAAGAATGATAGCAAAAAGTTTCCAAAGAAAGCCAGAAAGGATAATCCAAAGTGCAGATGTTGGGGTTTGTATAGCTGATAGTGGGATATCAAAGTTTTCATATATTGGCATATATATATATATACATATATATATTTATTTATTTGTGTGTATGTGTGAAGCAGGGCTAGGGTTATATGGCTGAGAAAGGGGATGGATGGTTGGAGGTTCAAAAAGAATAGGGAAGATTTGGAAATTTTACTATGAAATATGAGGACTGGTTGGCCAAAGCTATACGGTTGGAGTGCAGGACAATGTTGAGGGCTGTTTGATTCCTCCATAATTTCATGCTCACCAACTTCAATCCTTCTATGTATGACTTCTTCCAACGGTGCTCTGATTGTTCAGGGCTTGTTATTGAGAAATAGTTGGGCATATTGAAGGTTCGGGTTTTGCCAGCTCTTGGCAATGGAAGGAGAATGTAGGGTGTTAGAGTGTTATGGAAATGATGGGCTTTAAGAGCTAAGCTGATTAAAGAGAAAAGTTTAAAAAAAAATGAAAGGGCTAATGCATTGGGGAAAAGCTGAGACATCTGTAGATTTGAGAATGTTAAAATATGAACAGGCTTGAAGGAAAGGAAGCTAGGTCAATGAAGGGAATTCTTGAAATGTTATTTTGGAGTCAGAAGAACGATGGATAAGGGATGATGGTCATGGGTGGTTGAGATGTGTGGAAGAGGTGCTATTCCAGGTGAAGATAAAAGGACTGAGTTGTCAACAGACACTGGGCTATCTGCACAGGTGGGACTTGAGGTCACCAGTGAGCCAGGTTCAATGTGTAAATGAGAGGAAGCATTTGGGAGGTTAGAGCATGATACAAATGAGAAGGGGAAGAGGGTTGTGGGACTGAATGGCAAGACCAAAAGGGATATGGGCGTTTAAGAAGGTGAGGAATGGGAGAGTAAGACCTGAGGGAGCTTACCATTAGAATTAAAGAGGGTACTCAGGCCACTTTGTGAGTGTAGTGTGAGAGTCTAGGCAGCCACCTCTCAAAGAGAAGAAAGGTGTCTTCAGAGTGCTCAGAGGAGAGACCAAGGATAATAGCACTGTTTTCTGGATATGGACTAGCAGTTACAGGGAAGCCAGTGGAAGGATTTGGGAGGTATAGGGGGTGATGGGCTGGGCAGGTGGCTGGAAAGGAAATTTGGAGCAGGGCAAAGACACTCAAGTAGTAGAGGATGGATTTCTGCAGTGGGAACTGTCTACATTTAAAGTGTTTTCTCACAATAGGGATGACTTAGGGGCCCAGGGCCTAGTGACCAGAGAATGATCTTGTCTCCTTTGGCTGGAGTCATGACAGGACCAGAAATTGCTTGTCCTGCATATTGCTAGAGATGGATGATGGAAGCAGAAATTTACTGAGTGCAAATCATACTGTTCTTAGTGCCCAAGGGACATTACATTGTTTATTCCTCACAACAGCCTTGTCAGTACTATTGTTATCTCCAACTTGAGGAAACTGAGGTTCAGTTAAGGCAAATTAAGTCTTGCTAACTAATGGTGGAAATGAGACTGCCACTCAAGACTTTGAGCCTGTGTACTTACCACAATGTTGTATGTATTTAACATGTCCTTACATTTGAAAATTTTTATTTTTTTAAAATATAAGTGATAGAATGTTGAGAAGTTAATGCAGTATTTAATACAAAGTTGCCTTTTTAGATCCCCAAATTAAGTTCAATCCTAGATCCAGATTCTCATTCTGAGAGCGCTCTGGAAGTTGGACTAATGCCCACCATCTGCTGACCAGCCTCCTCTCTGTCCTTTACCACTTCTGTGATGGATGCTTGAACACTACTAAATTGTTAGGAGGATCATCTTTGAATTAAATTGAACTGTTCCCTTGCTACCATTTTTGCCCACTTGTGGCATTTTGAGTAATGCAAAGTTCTTTTACTCATTTTTCCTCATGAAAATTTTTTTATTTGTTGGAAGACTGCTCTAAAGTCCTTTCTAAGATGTGCTTCCATCCTAACATTATTCAGTCCTTTAAATCTTCATCTAAAAACCACTGTGTTATTTACTCTTCTGTAAAGGTACTTTAGTATGTGATTAATTCTAAATAAAATTGGACTGATACTTACATTGATTGAAAGGTATACTTTATTCTGATGTATAAATGAGTCTTTTTTTGGGTTTGTTATCTTCATTATCCTATTGTCTTTCCTAGGTTTGTGTTACTTATAAATTAAGGGTGTGTGTGTATGTGCGTGGTGCTATTATGCTAAGTCCTGTGTTTGTTGCCTTTTAAAAGTTTATTCCCATAATTAAATAACAAATATTAATAAAAAAAATTTACTGAGAAAACCATACATATTACCAGGAGTGTCTTTCCTAGTCTGCCTCAGATCACTGATCTACATGCAGCTTCTAGTTTTTCAGCTAACTCTGGATTTACCTAACTTTTTTATCCAGCCACATTTCTTTGTAGTGTTCAAGGCTGTCATGAGAAACTTTCAGAACTTTGCTGGAATCAGGTTATCCTTCATTAGGTAGTCTCTAGTCCATTTAGAATTTGTGAGGTAAGAGCTGGGAAGGCATTAACAGTGACTGAGCTGTTCTAGGTCGGCAGGTGGAGAAAAGTGAAGGCCTTGCAGTTCACTGAACTGTGGAACCATGGAGAAAGGGCTGTTTTTGGTTAAGTTCATCTTGGGCCAGGTAGAGTCTGTGGAGCCTGCAGGATGCCCACCTGCAGCATCCAGAGACTAGCACTGGCCTGCTCTGGTGTAATGGGGGATGGCAGCTATAGTTGCACTTAACATAAGCAGTTTTCAGAGCTTGGGGAAGCCAGGTGGAGACTGTAGTGTACACAGAAGTGATTCAGGTGGTCAGAGGTGGTAAACATTGCCAAGTTAGGGAGTTCATGCCCAATAGTCTTCATTTTCTTGGTGAAATGGGAAGAAACCCCATCTATTAAAAAAGAGGGAGAAAGGGAGATTTGAGAGCAGTGAATATATATTTGGAATGAATGTAGGAAATAGGAAAAGGAACTCACTAGGGATAGGCAAGGGAATGCTAAGCCTGAATGAGGCATTATCCCAGTGCCCTCTCCACTGCAGTCTTTAAAGATGAACTTTAAAGATGTCCTTTCCCCTCTCTTTAAGGGTTTTATTGCTGAACGCTGTAGCAGGGGTCCTCCCTGGGAGTTGTATCAGAATGTGAGGGGTGGAGTTGTGTGTGTATGTGGAAATGGCATTGGCGACTCTGATATATTGGCGAGGGACTCACTGTACTTACAAAGGATTAACGAACAGAGAAATTAGAGTAACAGTTGTAGTTGCTGGAAGGGGAGTTTGTTTTAAACTCATTCAGTGGAAGCAAGTCTTGGTTCACCTTAAATAGTGTTGGATATTGCCTCACTGTTTATGTGTCCTCTCTACTGGATGTTTATTTCCTAGAGAGCAGGGAGTGTCCCCTTAGCACACTGAACATTTACCACTTTATGTGGTAAGCCCTCCAGGTTGTAATCACGCCTCCCATTTAGTATTTAGAACACTAGCACCGTGCCTGGCACATGGTATACAAGTGTCAGATGTTGGATGGGCCCTTGACTGAAATGAGGACTGAATCAGGCCTGGCTGTGCTGTCTTGGGGCCCTGCCTTTGTGAGTGTCTGGTGTCTTTCATAGCTGATGGTGGTGTTGTACACCAGACCTTTTCACATTCTCCCCTACCAAGGAACCAGCCTCAGTTAAAGTGTATGCTGTCTTGGGAAAAGTACAGCATCATTGTATTCAGCAGATCTCTGGAAGAGTTTCTTTGGTGTCCTGTGAATCCAGATGGGATAATTATAGAATTCATGCCTAGATACTCTTGTACAGAAATATTTCCCATATCTGTTTCCGCTGCTCTTCTCCAAAACAGCTAGTTTCCCAGCCTTCTGCCAGCTGCAAGCCACATGTAGAGGTAAATGAACTAGGCCTAATGCTTCTCCTAATGTGTATTCCTATGCCTGATGATCACCAGACTCTCAAAGGCCCTTTATTTATGTTAGTAATGAGCATCATTTGGTTTTACCATTTTAAACATTCTCTTGCCTGATTTATTAAAAACAAATAAATAGGGACAACTGCTTCCTACCAGAAACTTTGGTTTTCTTGGGAAATTTGTAAAAATCTCTAGATTGGTCCTTGATTTGGCATGACTGATTAAGCAAGCAACTGTGTGTTAAGAAGCAGAGCTAGGAGTAGAACAATTTAATTAGCTTCTGTCTGTTGAGCCTTTAATAGAAACCATAACTTGAATATATGGAGCTCCATATTTAGTTTTAAATGAAACTTTTTTTTTTTTTAATGAAGGAGAAGATTCGGCATACACCTCAGACTTAACTGAAAATAATTCTGTTAAAAATATAAAATATTCATCCAGTATAACAGATTTAATAAAAACTATAATTTGGGGGGAGGAATAAGTTTTTAATGATGAATTATTTGAATGTTCTTTTGGGCGTGCAGGGTACCAGGGATTAAACTTGGGGTCACTCAACCACTCAGCCATATCCCCATCCCTATTTTGTATTTTAGTTAGAGACAGGGTCTCACTGAGTTGCTTAGTGCCTCACTTTTGCTGAGGCTCTTTGAACTCACCATCCTTCTGCCCCAGCTTCCTGAACTGATGGGATTACAGGTGTGCGCCACCATGCCTAGCTATTTGAATTTTAAAAAATGTATTAATTAAAAGAACATGTCACAAACTGGATAATATCAATGATGTAAATGTTTTATGACAATTTTTAATGAAGATTCATGAAATGCTCATTGTATACCTTGAACTTTAATGAAAGTCACTGAGCATTAGATGAGCAACTCATGCCCATCCCCTGCTCCAGTGCCAGCAGGGAGTATCAGAAGCCTTCAGGACGAACCATCCTCACATTTAAGTTTGAATCTCACTCTCTTCTGATCACTGGTTCTGTTTTCTTCAATTACCTGTCCACCTGACCTCCAGAACCCTCTTTGCTTTAATCTTAGAAAATTTTTTTCCCTTTAAAGCTCACTTAGAAAATATAATGATGTTTAATTTATGTACAAACTTTTATGTATTATTTGGTTAATACTAAACCTAGATTAAAAAGGCCACAAATTAATTTTTTAATGCCCAATAAATGCATGTTGAACTAAACTAAAAACAAAAGTAAATGAGCAATACAGTTAATGGAGTCTCACGGAGAAGAATTGCAATATCAATAATTTTACCAAGCACACACATCAAAAAAAAAAAAAAAGGAAAGAATTCATTACAGACATATGAATTCTGTTGGAAGGGGCCCTGTGGGAGACTGATTCTTAATATGATACCCTGGTTGGAAGGGAATAGGGAATGAAGTGGGGTTATTGCTAGTGCAGTCAATGACTTGGTTTTTCTCTGGTGAATTGGCTTCAGTAGGTGACTTTATTTCTTCACATTAGGCAGCTGGAAATGTGTATTGATTCATTTCCTTTTCATTTTAGGATCAGCTCCATCAAAGATGGAGCCATAGAAATGCTATATTTGCTGGATATGAGCAAATGCTTTAGTGTCTTTTTTTGGTCTGAATGTTTCACAGATTTTTAAGAGCCAAATAAGGTTCAGTTCAATGAGATAGAAAACATTGTATGTGTGTGTGTACATATGCATATTCCTTTTCTTTCTGCTCTGTCCTTAAAAGCTGAAGCTCCTTTATGAGAAAAAAATTTAAAGATAAAAAGTCATAGAGGCTTTTTGTTTCAAGGAAAAAGGTTAAATACTAGTTTAATAATTACAGAGGTATGGTTCTTTTTTAAGACTATCATTCTTAAGATTTTAATTTTGTTTTAAATGTCTAACTAGACAATAAATTTTTATTATGTAATTTTTGTTATTGCAATGTTCTATGCTTTTTGGCTTAATTGTTTCTTAGAAATTATCTAATTCTCCCAATTTATAGATGAGAAGAGTTCAGTTATAGAAAAAATCAGGTGATTTGTCCTAAGTGTAATTAATAATATTATTAAAAGAATACTTTTATAGTATTTGAAATTCCCTCTTACTGTTAAACTCTAGACTTAAATAATTTTGAATAGGGAGATCTTTAAGATAAGAGGTTTTTAATACAAATGTAAGATAATGACAAATAGATGGTAAAGGTGAAGAAATATACAAAACACTTAAAAATTTTTATATTTATTTAATTAAATCAATTAATTTAATAAATCATAGCACAAGAATACATTATCTTGGGTAATATCAGTGTGAGTTAAGCCATTGTCCAAATAGAGTCAAATACAGTTTTTTAAAATTGGACTACTTTTTTGGTGAAGTATTATTATTTTCCTATGACCAAAGAAAATACTTGAGTTACAACACTTAAATTGTCAACTAAGACAGATATGTTTTAAAATATAGCAATTGCTTCCAGAAATGCCATATTTTCCTTAAAGATTAAGTAAAAAGAAATATATTATAAAAGGACATTCAACTTTATTTTTATATAACAATTGTTTATTACTGAATCAAGTGAACAAATAGTAAATATAACAAATTATAAGTAAGGGAATGCCTTACTCTTTTATGAAGTAAAATAAAATAAATATAAGGCTGGATAATTTAATTACTTCTACCAAAATAATCAGAATTCCTACATATGAATAAAATGTAATAAAAAACACTGCGAAGAAATTAAGAACATCTTATTATTTAATTATATTTGCCTAGCCTTCATTTCCTGAGTTCAATCCCTGGTACCATTAAAAATGAAAATTCTTATAGTTTATATTCTTATATTTGCGCTGAATTTAAAAATATTACTAACAATACAAGCACACACTCTTTGAAACTGAAAAAATTAGTCTTGTCATGAGATAGCAAGTTATAACCATCATTTTTCTTCACAGGTTGAAGAAATATGGATACCAACACCAAACTGGTCATCAGCACACTTTGTACCAGCTTTTTCACCTTTCAGCTTCTTTTCCACTTTGTAAGTTATTGGTTTTCAGCAAAAGTTTCTCCAGGTTTTAATAATCTCAGCTTTGAAAAGAAGATTGAATGGAACTCAAGGTAAAGCATATGAAAACGTAATTGAATTAAAAGAAAAACTGAATTTTCTAAAGCAAAATTTTAAAGTATTTTTAAAAGTCTTTCATTTAGGAGCTAACAAAATTCAAGGTCTGGTTTTTAGTTTGACCTTAGGAATAAAAGGAAAGACAAGTAGATTAATCTCACACAAGAAAAATTTAAAAATTCGTATATTGAAAGATGCTAGGAAAAATGTATTGCACTTTCCAGGGAGGTGTAGGAAGATTAAGTAGAATCCAACTGACTGGAAGTTCACGATTTTACATTCTTCTCTGAGCTCTTTGTGATAACAAACATATTCTTGGGCAAGTATAAAAGGAGAAAACATTTTATACTGGACTTGGAGTTGTGAGTAGCTTATACAGTATTGGCAACTTAGTCAGACCCAGGGCAGTTTACCAGGGAACATAGTGTATGATCTGCACATCTGTCTTTTAATTGACCTTTGGTTTAATTTCGAGCCTGTCAGAATTTATTCTTTTATTATAAAATTCTAGAGTGTAACTGCCCTTTAATTTTTTAACAACAGAATCAATGGAACAAGAATTAGTTTATGAATGAAGAAATCTACTGAAGATT
Source organism: Glaucomys volans (assembly GCA_020662805.1). Lineage (NCBI taxonomy): Eukaryota > Metazoa > Chordata > Mammalia > Rodentia > Sciuridae > Glaucomys > Glaucomys volans. Next base: position 344,333 of record JAJEJO010000309.1, on the reverse strand, counting down.
TCTTAAATTGGTTGCAAAGTCTTTGTGTGCAACCCATTAATCTCACAAGGGTTCAAATGCAAAATGACTGCCACTGCTCTCTTGGCTTTAGAGCATTTATGTATTCAAATGTTACTGCAGTCATTGGAAGATTTTTTAAAAAATTATTGTTATTTAGTTGAAGTTAACACCAACTATAAACTGGATTTAGCATCTGTAAAGTTTGCTATCATTATTCTTTACTGAAATTTCCTTTTAGAATTTAAGAACTTCTACCCATGTCTAAGAATGGTCTTATTTGACCTGAAATTCCTCGTCCATCTTCCAGCCTATTTGTTTGGCAGCCATCTACTTCTGTGACTCAGACTGTGAATAAAAATCTAACGTTTTCTTGTGCACTTTACATTAATTTGTCTGGTTCATATGTACTGGCATTCTTTTTCTCCTCTCACCCCTCCCCCAAATTTTCTTAACACATTTTAAAAAATGAGAGGTGTGATTAGTTCGTGTTAACAAAAGCACAAAAATATTATTCAAATGTGGTGTACTAGAGAGGTGATTATTTTAACATTTGAAGATAGATGAAATGGTGGGAAAGACAAGGACTGGGGAGACATTACATTCTTTAATTGTATTTTAAACTATTTTGATTTCTTTTTCACTGTGGTTAGGGTAGGTAAAGGCATTTGGTTATTGGGTAGCTGCACGCCAAAGAAATGAGGGTACAAAGAGATAGTAGCAAAGATGAAAATAAAATGATGAAATTGAAAAATACTTTGTAGTATTCAGTCTTCTCACTGCCATTGTATGATGCAGAAAATGACCATTTGGGAAACTGAGTTCCTATTTGAAAAATGCCTCTAGGATAATACAAGATTCATTTAGCTGTTCAAAAGGTGTTTTTCTCCTCTTTCTCTCTCTCAAACCTCTGCTTCCTGCTCCAGCTTTACGTGGAACTTAAGCCGTGAGGTAGAGAGTGCAAAGAAGGAAAAAAGTAGGGTTTTCTGTCTTTTTTTTTGTAAAATGCATAATGTGTTAAAATTCAGCTTCTAGTCTTAAAACATACATATCAATACAACACAGAACATTCTTTCTAGTCATCAGGAAAGAATCTTTGAACAATGGGTGGTCTAAGCCATCTACTAGTAAAAGGACAAAGGAAATACTGGGAAATGAACATTTGATAATAGTTTAATTATAGGTGAGAAATTTTACTTAATTATTGCTTTTCTGGAAACATATCCACTTATAGGTATTTTTGAATCTTATAATTAAAAAATTTTTGAGTTATTTATATCCAGTTGCTTACTTATAGCATAAGGAAGTCTGATTATGTTGAAATATTACTCACTTTAAAATCTCTTTCTCCAAATTTAGCTCTTTCTTGCCTATTAGAGCTATGTAGTTTCTACTGGCAATATTAACACTACTTGTGAGTAAGTTAGTAACTTTAAATTGCTGTTCTGAAATGGTCATTAATTGTTTCTATAAAGTACCACTTATGAGCACGAATGCTTCTTTTTAAGTCTTTGAGAAAAATTGAAATATTTTATTTTGGTGTTTCTTTTTAGATACTAAGGAATGTGCATTTTTCTTTGCCAGGAATCTGATTTTAAAGAATAAAATATTAAATTTTTACTTACAGAAGTTTCTGAAAGTGTAGACTTTTAAAATGCAAAGTGGTGTGTGAGTTTGCTGTTCCTGCTCAGTACAGTGGGAGCCTTCTGACCAGACCAAGTAGCATTTAATTTTTCTCTGGTGCATACTCTGCCCTTCCCATCAGCTAAAGGATATAATTCTTCCCATTCACCATATTACATCTCAGTGGAGAAGGGAATATGAAACCTGAGTGTCACAAATAAATTTTTTTTTTCAAAAAGGTAACTTTTTGACTCAGTTATGAAACACTAAAACTAGTTGGTGAGAGACTTTTCCTTTTATATCATTTTCTGATAGCACAGAGAGCTGTCTCTGATTATTTAGATGTAGTGTTTAACTTGATAGCAAGGATTTTACATTTTTATCCTGCTGTGCTCAAATGGAATACAGGTGTACTTGGCATGAAAATTCCAAGCTTTAAACCAGATAAATTGGGTTAATTATTCACACTTCAAAATGATCTTTTGGGTATTTCAAAGGATTCTTTGTCAATGACTAAATTAGTGAAAATCTTTGTGAATTTAAAATATGATTTGGTTTAAGATAGTATATTTAAGATCTATTAGATCAAGTATATTGATTTTTTAAGTTAAGATGAAATTTTCTAATATCATACTCAATATTGTTTATTTATGTCATTTTTAAAGATTTGGGGAATCACACTGTAGAAACCTGTTCATCCTTTCTAATGAAAAGAAAAACTTCATTACTTGTAAACTTCTAAATAAAGATGTGAGAAATCTGAAATTGTTAGGTAAAAAGCCTTTATTGTATATCCTGTATAATTCTTTAAGTAGCATATTATAAAGCTCAAGTACTGTTTGAGTCACTAAATTATTAGCCAGATATATTCATAAAAACAAGATTTTCATTTAAACCCTATTCTTTCTAAAAAAAGAAAACTTGACCTGAATCTTGTAAACATTTTGCTTTCACTTAAGTGTTTCATATAACATGACTTTCTGAATAAATTTATGACCCTCAGGTTTTTCTTTGGAAGTACTTTCATAATAATGATAAAGAGGGACTAATAATAGCTGCCTATGTTTTTCACAGATTTGTTATAGAAATCAAGTGCAATAATGCATGGGAATCTACATTTTAAACCAGATAATCTTCATGTCATGACCCATTAAAATTGTTTTAAGAATATGGAACTGTTTAAGGCCAGTGGATTTGGAAGTCATTCCCAGCTGATTGTAGCAGGAGACTTATCCCAGTGATGCTGTCTGGGATGGAGCTCAGAGAGGATACAGAATAGAGGCCTTACCAGCTACTCTCAGTCTGCATAAAACTGATTCTAATGTACTCCTGCTTTAGAACTTTTAACCAAGAAATGAATCACCAGTTTTCTAGTACAAAATTTTGGATCTTGTCATTCTTCTTGTTATTCATATCTAAAAGGCAATTTTATATTATATCCTCTATCTTTAATATTTTAATGCATCGAGGTATAACTTTTTCAGAATGTTTGTCTTTCCAGAATGAGTTAAAGTTTATTGTAAGGAATCTAAAATCTTCATATGTATCTTGTTTCATTTCAGGATAGTATCCACATGCCATTCTTTGCTGGTTGGGATTTTTGGCCTGTACATTTTCTTTTTTGATGAGGCTACCATAGCAGATCCACTTTGGTAAGCTGTTTCTTTCCAAACTAGTGAATTTGATTTATGTTTGGATATGAATTATTAATAAGATGCCACTTGTTTTAAAGCAGAAAACATATTGATGGTGTATGCTTTATTAAAATGCTTATATTCAGACTTACTTCAACAAGGCGCGTTAAAATGATTTTAGCTTGGAATGCAAATACTGAGGGCCATTTTGCTTTAGTATTGCAGTTGTTACCCCAAACCAAGAAAATAAGATGATAGCATAAATACTTATACTGTGTTAATGAGTAAGACCAAGTTGAGGTAACTACTCTTTGGAGTAAAACCATGTTATTATTGAGATAGAATAGTCAGCTGGGATAATATCTACTTAAGATTTTGTCTTCAAGTTTATGTTTGACCCATTGTTTGATATCAAAGTGACATGAAGTATGGATGGTGTAGAGAAAAATGGGACGGGAGGGGTGGGGGAAGGAAAGATAGTAAACTGAGATGGACAGTATTACCCTATGTATATGTAAGATTATATGAATCGTGTGAATCTACATTGTGAAAAAAAGATATATTCCCTGCTGTATAATTATATCAAAATGGATTCTACTGTCATGTATAATTAAAAAAAACAATAAAAAGAAACAAGACTTAATGAACCTTCTTGAATAGTACTTAAATATTTGTACATATCTCCTGTTGCTTTTGGACAAATTCTTAGAATTGCTGGGTGAAGAAGTATAAATATTTTAAAGGTATTTGAAATGAACTAACTGGTCAATTCCAGTAAAGTTGTTTTAGTGTTCAATTCTACCCATCGGAGTGGGGCCCTCTTTTAAGCTAACTGAAATACAGACCTCAGCCCCTTCTATCATCTAGGCCTCATTAGATCACTTCAATCACAAGCAGCTAGAAGATTTTGATACTAGGAGAGGGAAGTTTCCGAAAGGAAGAGGCAGAACCCATTCACAGGGGTTTTTTTGCCCTGTGTTTCCTACTCAAGGCGGAGCTCAGCAATGTTAAAAAAAAAAAAAGTGAAATGAGAATTACAGAAGGCCATGTGAGAGGAATTTAGTACCACACGAGAAGCACTAATAACTGGCAATAATAGGATCATTTATAAATGGTTCCTTTTGAAAAATTAGATGTCATTCTAGTGGCAGAAATTTTGCACACTGTATTTTGCAACATTACACAAGAAGGCTTAGTTCAGCTTAGCTTAAGAGAAGGAGGTGTGCTTTGTGGAAGCACTCTATTGGTATGTGTGGTAGCTCTGGGCTCTGTGAGATGCAGGGAAATTTAATGAGGTTTTTTGACCACCACTGTTAAGGATTTTTTCCCCCACAAATATGAAATTATTCCTGTCAGAATATATCAGTTGATAAATTTTCATTAGGAAGGTATTTTTCAAAGTGAACCAATTTTACAAATTTATTTCTTTGGCCAGAGTTTTATATCATGTACCTAAATAATTTTTAGCTTTTTAAAACTTTTTTCATGTTAATTTTACTAACATTATTGTCAGCAGAACCAGTTCTCTTTTTTTCAAAATTTTTTATTGGTTCTTTTTAATTATACATGACAGTAGAACCCATCTTGATATAATTATACAGCAGGGAATATATCTTTTTTTTCCCACAATGTAGAGTCACATGATTCATATAATCTTATATATACATAAGGTAATACTGTCTGTCTCAGTTTACTATCTTTCCTTCCCCCACCCCCTCCTGTCCCATCTTCCTCTACACCATCCACACTTCCTCCATTCTTTTCTTACTTTCTTTTTTATTTTTATTCTTTACTTTTTTACTTTAATTCTTTACTTTCTTCCCCCCGCACCCCGCCATTATGTATCAGCATCCACTGATCAGAGAAAACATTCAGCCTTTGGTTTTTTGGGCTGGCTTATTTCGCTTAGCATGATATTCTCCAACTCCACCCATTTATCAGCAAATGCCATAGTTTTATTCTTCTTTATGGCTGAGTAATATTCCACTGTGTGTATATACCACAGTTTTTTATCAATTCTTCAATTGAAAGGCATCTAGGTTGATTCCACAATCTAGCTATTGTGAATTGAGCAGCTATGAACATAGATGTGGCTGTGTCCCTATACTTTGCTGATTTTAAGACCTTTGGGTATAAACCCCGAGGAGTGGGATAGCTGGGTCAAGTGGTGTTTTTTTTTGAGGAATCTCCTTACTGCTTTCCAGAGTGGCTGCACCAATTTGTAACTCCACCAGCAATGTATGAGTGTGCCTTTTTCCCCACATCCACACCAACATTTATTATTGCTTGTATTCCTGATAATAACCATTCTAATTGGAGTGAGATGAAATCTTAGGGCGGTTTTAATTTTCATTTCTCTAATTACTAGAGATGATGAACACTTTTTCATATATTTATTGACCACCTATATATCATCTTCTGTGAAGTGTCTCCCCAGTTCCTTAGCCCATTTATTGATTGGGTTCTTTGCATTTTTGGTGTAAAGTTTTGTTAAGTTCTTTATAAATTTTGGAGATCAGTGCTCTGTCTGAAGTGTGTGTGGAAAAGATTTTTTCCCACTCTGTAAGCTCTCTTTTCACATTATTGATTGTTTTTTTTTGCTGAGAAAAAGCTTTTTAGTTTGAATCTGTCCCGTTTATTGATTCTTCCTTTTATTTCTTGTGCTCTGATGGTCATATTGAGAAAGTCTGATTCTAAACCAATATGAAGAAGATTTGGGCCTACTATTTCTTCTATTTGGCGAAGAGTCTCAGGTCTAATTACTATATCCTTGATTCATTTTGAGTTGAATTTTGTACAGGGTGAGAGATAGGGATTTAATTTCATTTTATTGCATATGGATTTCCAGTTTTGCCAGCACCATTTGTTGAAGAGGTTATCTTTTCTCCACTGTATGTTTTTGGCACCTTTGTCTAGTATGAGATAACTGTACTTATGTGGGCTTGTCTCTGTATCTTCTATTCTGTACCATTGGTCTATCTGTCTAATTTTTTTTTGCCAATACCATGCTGTTTTTATCACTATTGCTCTATAGTAGAGTTTAAGGTCTGGTATTGTGATACCTCCTACGTCATTCTTCCTGCCCAGGATTGTTTTGGCTATTCTGGGTCTTTTGTTCTTCCAGATGAATTTCATGATTGCTTTTTCTATTTCTGTGAGGAATGTCATAGGAATTTTTATTGGGATTGCGTTAAATTTGTATAGCACCTTTGGAAGTATGGCCATTTTGATTATATTGATTCTGACTATCCAAGAACATGGAAGATCTTTCCATCTTCTAAGGTCTTCCTCAATTTCCTTCTTTAATGTTCTGTAGTTTTCATTGTAGAGATTTTTCACCTCTTTCATTAGATTGATTCCCAAATATTTTATTTTATTTGAGGCTATTTTGAACGGAGTTGTTTTCCTCAATTCACTTTCAGATGATTCATCGCTTATGTAGATAAATACATTTGATTTATGTGTGTTTATTCTATATCCTGCTATTTTGCTAAATTCATTAATTAGGTCTAAAAGTTTCCTGGCGGAGTTTTTTGGATCCTCTAAATATAGGATCATGTCATCAGCAAATAGTGACAGTTTGAGTTCTTCTTTTCCTATTCGTATACCTTTAATTTCTGTTGTCTGTTTAATTGCCCTGGCTAGTATTTCCAGCACAATGTTGAATAGAAGTGGTGACAGTGGGCATCCCTGTCTTGTTCCAGTTTTTAAAGGGAATGCTTTCAGTTTTTCTCCCTTAAGAATGATGTTGGCAGTGGGCTTAGCAGAAAGAGCCTTTACAATGTTCAGGTATGTTCCTACCATCCCAATTTTTTCTAGTGTTTTGAGCATGAAGGTATGTTGTATTTTGTCAAATGCTTTCTCAGCATCTATCGAAATAATCATATGATTCTTAACCTTAAGTCTATTGATGTGATGAATTACATTTATTGATTTCTGGATGTTGAACCAACCTTGCATCCCTGGGATAAACCCGACTTGATCAGGGTGCACTATCTTCTTAATATGTTTTTGTAAGCGATTTGCCAGAATTTTGTTAAGGATTTTAGCATCTCTATTCATCAGGGATATTGGCCTAAAGTTTTCTTTTCTAGATGTGTCTTTGTCTGGTTTTGGTATCAGAGTGATACTAGCTTCATAGAATGAATTTGGAAGTGTTCCCTCATTTTCTATTTTATGAAATACTTTCAGGAATATTGGTATAAGTTCTTCTTTGAAAGTCTTGTAGAACTCTACTGAGAATTCATCTGGTCCTGGGCTTTTCTTGGTTGGTAGGCTTTTGATGGCTTTTTCTATTTCATTGCTTGAAATCGATCTGTTTAAATTGTGTGTGTCCTCCTGGTTCAGTTTGGGAGAATCATATGTCTCTAGAAATTTGTCAATGTCTTTAAGATTTTCTATTTTATTGGAGTATAGGTTTTCAAAGTAGCTTCTAATTATGTTTTGTATTTCAGTGGTGTCTCTTGTGAGATTTCCTTTTTCATCACAAATTTTAGTAATTTGAGTTTTCTCTCTCCTCTTTGTTAGTGAGGCTAAGGGTTTATCTATTTTGTTTACTTTTTCAAAGAACCAACTTTTTGTTTTTTGAATTGGTTCTTTTGTTTCAATTTCATTGATTTCAGCTGTGATTTTAGTTATTTTCTGTCTTCTACTTTTGGTGTCGTTCTGTTCTTCTCTTCTTTTTCTAGGACTTTGAGATGTAAAGTTAGGTCATCGAGTTGTTGATTTTTTATTCTTTTCTTGAACGTGCTCAATGCAATGAATCTTCCTCTTAGTACTGCTTTCATAGTGTCCCAGAGATTTTGATATGTTGTATTGTCATTCTCATTTACATCTAAGAATTTTTTTATCTCCTTCCTGATGTTTTCTGTTATCCATGCTTCATTCAATAGCATAGTATTTAGTCTCCGGGTGTTGGAGTAGTTTCTGTTTTTTATTTTGTTGTTGATTTCTAATTTCATTCCATTATGATCCGATAGAATACAAGGTAGTATCTCTACATTTTTGCATTTACTAAGGGCTGCTTTGTGGCATAACATATGTTCTCTTTTAGAGAAGGAGCCATGTGCTGCTGAGAAGAAAGTGTATTCGCTTGGTTGATGGATTCTATATATGTCTGTTAGGTCTAAGTTATTGATTGTGTTATTGAGTTCTATGGTTTCTTTGTTTAGTTTTTGTTTGGTAGATCTGTCCAGTGGTGACAGTGGTGTGTTAAAGTCACCCAGAATTATTGTGTTGTGGTCTATTTGATTCCTGTAATTGAGAAGGATTTGTTTGATGTACATGGATAGGCCATTGTTTGGGGCATAAATATTTTTGATCATTATGTCTTCTTGATTTATGAGAACCAGTTATTTTGAGAAGTAAATTCTCCAACAAAGATTTGATTCAGTAGTCAAATTTTGCCTTGTTAACCTTTAACCTAACAAGAAAAAATTAATATTTTTGATACATTTTTTTCTTTTTTGCCATGATTTTTTGCAGGTCTAATTTACCTGGGTCACATTTGCAGATTAAAATTTATAAACAAAACATGGTATCTGCTAAATCTTTCCATTTGTAGTTTAGCTGTTATTAGTTTTATTCTATATTAATTTTACTAGTAGTTTACATTACAAATTAAAGGATTGACTAGGGCAAAAATATATGATCTTGATATGTGTAGGGGTGAAAACAGCAGAGTTAAACTGTCCTGCTCTAACCATTTCCTGATAGTGTGATAATAGGCAGATCTAGTCCTCAGGAAAATGATGATTATAGTACTACATTGCATCAAAAACAGAGTTGGGCTAGATAATATCTTAAGGCATTTGAGTTTCTGATTTAGAATAAAAAAATCAACATCTGGAATCCCATTTGAGTCATCTTGCAAGCAAATCATATGAGAACACATTCATAAATATTTAGTACAATTTTAGTGTGTGCGTGTGTGTGTGTCTGTGTGTAATTGCACACACACAAATTTGTGTAGCTGAAAGTATTATCTTAGATAACACAACGCTTTGGGCACTTCCAAGTTTACAATAGGATCTGGAAGTGATGCCAAGGCACTCCTTATTTGGGTCAACTATGATGGGCCTTTAGTTATCCCTCCCATCCATTGTGAATGCCACTGGTGATATGGATGATGTCTTCCCAATTTAAAACAAGCCCTCTAAAGTTCTGCTGAGTTTGGAGATTCTGGGAATAGTTCTCAAATGCATAGGGTGATCTTGTCCAGCCTCAGGAGGCTTGCTTTTAATATTGGATTGACTTTTAGCATCAGTGTGGGTTGGCCCTAGGGGAATTAGATTCAGCCTAGTTTTCATTACAAGAGTTGATGATTGATCTACAAGGAGAATTTGGACGTTTGCTTAGGCCTAGAGCAAATTTCATGGAAAATACAGGCAACAGAAGATCTCTTGATTAAAACAACTCATCTTGAACAGGAAGGCCACTAGATTTCCTAAGGGGTTGAGGGTCCAGGTTATGCTGAAGAAGACATATGTCTACTAGTACCAAGACCATATGCACATCACAGTTCCACTAAAGTGTTACTCTGTGTTTTATGATTTATATTTAAAATGATAGCTTACCATTGAAGAATCTATAGAAATCATTTTCATTATATTTAAATCTCAATGGGAGAGAACTAACTTCTATTTAAATTTTAAAACATTAACTCATCTATAATGCATATGCTTAAAAATGAACCTTTTTTTAAAAAAAATTTACAGGGGTCAATCATCACTTGCATCCGTGAATATTGCTACTGCTTCAGGCTACCTCATTTCTGGTATGTGATATTTAATTCATTGTCTCTTTCTTTTTCTACTACTCATGGAATTATGCAAAGAATACATAGTTTATGCTTTTGGTTTATTTGAGAAGTAGCTTTCAGGAGCTGTACAAGAAGAAAATAATATCCGTGATGACAGTAGAATGTGAAACATTTTTTTCTTGCCTTTCTGATTCCCACTGAAGTTCCAAGGTACAGAATGGGGCCTCTAACCACCAAGGTCTGGACATTTGAGAATTTTCTTGTTCTAGTGGTCTCTCCTTTTCCTGAAGAGTCTCTCTTGTGTAATTACTGTGAAACTAATGAAATTTAAGCTTTAGGGTCCTTCGCTGCTAGGCCCTTGAAATGTATTCCAATAGTCATGGTTTGCATTATTTTGGTAAAATTTGCAGAAGTAAGCTATTTTAGCCATAATCAATTAAGGTCATGAACTCTTTCTACTCTCCATTCTTTGCTGTTATGTTTCCTCCAATGTTGGATAGGATTGGAGTGACCTTTTTTTCACAGTGAGGCCAAGGGAAGTAAGTTGAAAATATGTCATTTTAACTGCAATTGGAAAAGGTCTTTTAAAATAAATACATTAACAATTAAGACATTTTGAGTCATCTTTTTTTTTTTTGAACCAGGGATTGAACTCAGGGACACTTGGCCACTGAGCCACATCCCCAGGCCTATTTTGTATTTTATTTAGAGACAGGGTCTCACTGAGTTGCTTAGGGCCTTGCTAAGTTGCTGAGGCTGGCTTTGAACTCGCAATCCTCCTGACTCAGCCTCCCAAGTCGCTTGGATTACAGGCGTGCACCACCACGCCCGGCTTGAGTCATCTTAATTAAAAAAAAAAAGATATAATAGAACCATGATTTGTATATTTGTATAGAAACCCTATTTTTAAATTTTAAAATATTAAGTAACTGAAAGAAAACATAAAGAAAAATAATGGGATATGAAACAAAAATGATAATGAACTCAAGAAAAAATTGTGTGCTGGGCTGGGGATGTAGCTCAGTTAGAAGAGTGCTTGCCTCACAAGCATAAGGCCCTGGGTTTGATCCCCAGCACTGCAAAAAAAAAAAAAAAAAAAAATTGTGTGCCATCAAGAGGTGAATCATAACAAAAATAGATTGTATCAAGACAAGTAATTCATTAAGAGGAGGGATCAGTTTTGAAGATAAGTAATGAATAGACTGTTGAATTATTTGGTAACCCAATTTTAAAAGTGAATCGGTGAACTCATCAAAAATATATTTGCTCAGTTGATACAAAATAATGTTATCATGATAAGTATAACACAAAATTCACTCTAAGCCATGTGTACTCATTAATGAGTATTAAGTCAGAATAGCCACTTCTCAGGAAATCCTGTATACAAGAAACTTGATTCAAGTTTTGCGAATAACAATCCAAAAAAGCTTAAAAGAATTATATACTGAAATGAACTTTTCTAAATCAAGTTGAATGAAAAGTTCATTTTATTCTCTCAATAGACCACATTACAAAATAATTAACATAGAAGTTGGTGACCAGGGAGTACACAGACAAAATATGTAGGGAAAATAAATGTATTTAGGGAAGGATATCAGGCAGCTAATTACTAAAAATGTTATGTTACTTTTCTTGAGTTTCATAATTGTGGTATTTGGTTTCTCTTTAAATTTTGTAACTTGATTTCTTTTTCAAAATATTTCATTTGTATATGTTAATAAGTTTTATTTTTACAAATGGTTCCTGTAGTCCGTAAGTTCCAATTCCACAAAATCTGAATCCTTTCCTGGTCTCCATCCATGATAACCATTTGTTTACCTGTCGACATTTCATGTTTAACCATTTGGTAAAGAAAAGAGTTGTGTTAACATTTTGTGCAGTTTCTATTTTGTTAAACAATTTCCTGAATCATGGCATTTAGCAGACCCTTTTAAAGAAAATTGATGCCTTGACTTCTTTCTTTGCATATCTTTTTGTCATATTTTTGATGGTTTTACTATTTTGAATTAGTATTTAATTACAACCTTTGTTAATGAAAAAAAATTTTGTTGAACTTGTGTTATAAATGAGCCGGTCATTTTGAACTTTTTCTACCTTTTCTACCACCATCTTACCTGTTTGCATTATTGTTATGACAAAAATCAGTAATTCAACTTATTTAAAATTTTTTTGATAATATTTTCATTTATTTTAACACAGTTATTCATTTATACTTTGAAAAAATGTACACACTATCGGCCAGGGTCTAGATTCTGAGGGTGCAGAGATGCCCACAGCTTGGCCCTTGTCTTGGAGGGACCACAGCAGAGGGGGTGATTCAGATGAATAGAGCAGATACATGGTGAGAAAGTGGGTAACTGGACCAGCTGAGGGGTGAACAAAGTGTGGTTTCAGAATTGTCAGGAGAAAGAACTAGATACACTTGAAAAACAATGCAGCTTTCTTTCTGTGTAATATCTTACTTATTTTTCCTTCTTACAGATTTGTTGATTCTCATTTTGTATTGGAAAGTGATTGGTGACAAATATTTTATAGTTCACCATTGTGCAGCGCTGTATGCATACTTCTTTGTCATGGTGAGTGCCAGGATTTACTGTAGCCTACCCAGGAGACAAGATTGGAAAGAGGAGCTCAAGGGTAAACATAAATCCAAATGCACAGTCTTGATATATAAAGACTATCTCCAGGTGCATTCAGTGATCCTTCTTGTAATATGGTATCTTGTTTATTAACTAATAACTTTACATGAGTGTTTGTATTAGTGTGTCTGTTTATTTTGAGACAGGAAGATGACCCTAATTCCTTGATTTTCCACTTAAAAACTTTAGGACTGTATGTCTTTCTAAATGCATTTATGATTTAACAGTCAGGGGCATGTAGAGATTCCTGTAAATCTAGCTAAAATATTTATTTTCTGTTTAATTTCATGTATGAGTACATGCACACACATTACATTTAAGTAGGCTGGATTAATAAGGGCAACTTGCCTAGGGACTTTATCAGAATTCTGAGGTTTTTTTTTTGGTTTTGATTTTTAAGAGATAGTGTCTTGCTATGTTGCCCAAGCTAGCAACATAGCAAGTGATCCTCCTACCTCAGCCTCCCAAGAAGCTGGGTCTATAGGTGCACCCCCTGTGTCTGGCTGAAGACTAAAGTTGATTAAAAAAAAAACTTGCAACAAATCCCAGACGTTAAAGCATATTAAATTCTGTTTCTAAAATTATTTTTCTGCATATTCATTTATAAACCAGCAACTTTATATCCCTTGCATGTTTGTTAGGTTTCTTCACAGTGGTTATTTTTCAACCTAGATATGCCAACAAAGCTCAAGATAGATATCTGTACGTAATAGAAATAAATTAGAATTTTATAAATTGCATATCATATGGTATAAAATTCCATATTTTTGCTGTTTTCAAATGTATGTGTAGCTTCTAACTTTTTTGATATTACTAAAATTCTTGTATTACTGGATATTGGACTATGTGGGCTTTGTGGGGGATTTTTAAAAATACATGTAAACTAATAATAGTCTTTTGTTTTTTTTTTCTTTTTTCATTTATCCACACAAAGATAGCTAGTGAATAAGAAGTTGGTTTGGCATCATTTCTGCCGGAATCAGATATATTGAAATATATCAAAACATGTCTCCAAATGTAAATAATTAATATGTTTTCAAATCTGTGCTTTTTTTAAATGTATAAATAAGAGCTTATGTATCAAAAGGGATCTATCATCACTTTATTTTTCTGAAACAATAGTCTATTTTTACTGGCATTTTCTCCTGTTTATTCCTTTGTCCTCTTTTTAAAAATTTTAATACATCATATATAGCTATAAAATATAGAGGCCTGCCTTTTACAGGACTTAGATGTTTGGTATACAGGCATTTTGTTTTTTAGCACTTTTGCTTAGAAAACATACAAACTGACTAACAAAATACCAGGGAAATCTGGGAAGGAGGTACAGTATTAGTTTCATATTATCCTGCAATTTAGAAATATATTCTCTGAACATGAATCACAAATAATCAGTGTACATGCATTTCTGGGGCTGGATTGAATTCTAGGGGTGCTCTACCACTGAGATACATCCCCAGACCCCCACCCTCCCTTTTGTAAAAATTTGAGACAGGTAGGCAGGCCTCGAATTTGGGATCCTCCTGTCTCAGCCTTCTGAGTTGCTGGAATTACAGGCTTGTGACTTTATGCCCACACTTATGTGCATTTTTAAATGTGAAAATCATGAATTGCTATTCTGCCTTGGCTCTTGAAATCACAGGTTTGGCAAATAGGCAGCTGTGCATGGATTGGAGAATTGAATGCTTAATTATGTAAGATAAATTGTAGTTTTTCCTTGGACTTTTAAAGTCACATGCATGCTCCAGTTTTAAAAATCAACAGTTGTCTTAGTAAGCTGATAAAGGAAATCCACTGAAAATTTTTGCAGAAGATACTGTTTTGATATGTCTTCCTATGTTCTTTTGTTTTACTATGAATTTATCTAAAGTGAATCTATTCATACCAAAACAAAATAGAAGAAAAATAGGTGAAATGAAGAATGTTCATGGAGACGGAGATGCCCTATGTTGTTTACAGATTTTCCATTTATTTGTTGTATATAAGATGTTTTTTCCTAGCAGTGAACTGCTCACTCAAAGTACTTCATCATTCTCAGATTAACAAAAGTAACAATTATTATTTTTTTGTGTAAATGGTCATGAAATTTTTAGCACCTGTGAGAACTGGTTTTCAAAATCACTTTGACATAATACTTCTGAAACTGTTTATACTTTTTTCTTAAAAGATTTTGTTATAGAAAATAAATAAAGCTCAAAGTGTTGAATAGCAAATTTTCTGTAGGTTTTAAATATATGTCCTGATGAAATAGTTGAATAGTAAGATTCTTTTGGACTTAGGATGCAATAGGTTGCCTATTGGTTATATAATACCTTGATCACTATTTTTGTACCTCTCTCTGCTATATTTATTGGAGTTTTAAAATTCTCTTGCAGAGTAACTTAGAGTTTAAGGAATCTTCCTCTGCTTATGTAGACAGGTAAAAATCCTACAGCGTTTCCCCAATATTTAGCTTTTACCCTTGGCTCAGGATACTGATGACCAAGGAGAGCATGACAGCTGATCTCTTATTGTAAGGGGCGTGAGCACATTTATGTTTTCATGTCTCATTTTTTGAGGGGGAGGGGGTACTAGGAATTGAACCCAGGGGTGCTTAACCACTGTACCATATTCCCAGCCCTTTTTATTTTTTGTTTCAAGACAGGGTCTCCTTAAATTTCTTAGGACTCTTTATTTTTTAATTTTTCTTAATTTTTAAAATTTGTTTTAATTAGTTGTACATGACAGTAGAATGTACATTGATGCATCCTACATAATGGAGTATAATTTCTCATTCTTTCGATTATACATGATATAGAATCCCGCTAGTCATATAGTTATATATGTACACAAGGTAATTCTGTCTGATTCATTCTATTATCCTTATCCCCATGCTCCCTCCCCTCCCTTCAATCCCCTCTACCTAATCTAAAGTAACTCTACTCTTCCCTAATGCCCCTCACCCACGTTGTGAATTAACATCCACATATCAGAGAAAACATTTGGCTTTTGGTTTCTTGGGATTGGCTTATTTCACTTAGCATGATATTCTCCATCTCCATCCATTCTTAGGGCCTCTTTAAATTGTGAAAGCTGGCTTTGAATTTGTGATCCTCCTGCCTCAGCCTCCCTATTTGCAGGGATTACAGGCTTGTGCTACTATGCCTGGCTCAGGTCTCATTTTTAAGGGTAATCCACCATCCTCTGTTCCCTTTCTGATTTCCTTGGTATGCTGTAGTATTTTCTGCCTTCCTTGTGAACCACTTCCTCTCCCACGTCAAACCATGCCAAGTAGATAATGAGTTATGTTACCTTTAGAAAACATGCAAACTTGAAAATCACCAAGTACACGTCCTTTCCTATATTGTCTATGTTGTTACATTGCCCTGGAATTTAACCATCCAATTATTGTGCTGCAATTTAGGAAGAAAATTTGATTTCCAATAAATTGGTGCATTTATTTAAGGGCATTAGGTACAGCAATGCCTAAAATTAGGTGAGAATTTTTTTTTAATACTTTACCCCAGTGTCTATATTTTAAAAACATTTTGCAAGCAAATACGTATTTGCTTACCAAATAAGTGGTATTGAAAAACGAAAGAAATATTTATTATGTCAGATTCAGTAAAGTTGTAATTTATAGTAGGAGATAAGGATTAGGCAAATATTGATTTTATGTTTAGTCCTAAAAAAAATTATATAACAATGTCATGAAATAATTGCCACTCACTGACATCATTAACAGTATTAGGGAAAAAACCTCATTTTAAAAGGAGGTTAATAGTATTGCCTAAGCTCAACTATATGCAACTTTTATATTTTGTCTTTTTCTTTTATTAGTATACCTTAAAGAAAAAGTTTAGGTGACAATAATAACCGTTAGAGCAACATTATTCAAAAGATAAAAAAGTTTCAAAAATTAATTAGGTTGCTGTTAAAAATGTGCACTTATTATAGCTTACTAAAGCAAGATCCAATATTAAAATTTGTGTGATTTCTCTTTCCCACTAAATTTTCATTAAGTAAACCATGTTAAATATTTAACTAATGAAGAACATTTCAAAAACTTGTATGTAATCTTTTTTCCTACTTAAATGAAAGATTTGATACTCCTACATAAAAACAAACAATAGACTGGCAGAAGTATATTTGGGGAATTAATTATTTTATTGGTATTTCTGTATCTCACAGGAATCTACACAGAAGCACAGATACTTAGGTAGTTTATGACTCATAATTGAGAAATTAGTCCTAGCATTAATGTTAAGTGGTCAGTTTAAAAAATACATGTATTTGTTTACATTCACACACATACATATGTGTGTTTTGTTTTGGAATTTGTTTCAGTATTTATTTGATATAGAACATCTGATGTGAATATCCCAATAACTTCTAAGCCTAGCACAGCTCCTGTAAGGCCTTGCTCAGTTTTGGTTTAGGAACTGGAGTCTGACATTACATACCTTACTCATCCTTTGTCTACTTTTCCACATTCTTCTGTGGGCAGAGTATTGCCCTGGATTTGTGTAGTGAAATTACCTCGACAGAGCTGTCTCCTTTGTTTTCCTCTAAGCTCACTTGATTTTAGAATTCTATTTTCCTTTCAATACCAGGAAAGAGAATAGTTGGTAGACTGGACTTCAGATATGATGATAAAATGGCTGTCAGCCGAGAAGACTGCCATGTCCACTCTAGTGTTTTTGTTAGATTTTCTCAAAAAGCAAGCTCATCGTATTCTTTTGTATATGAGTTACCTAGAATAAGTGAATTCTTGGAGACAAAAAATAGGATGCCAAGTTACCAAAGACTGGGCAGGAAGAATAATGGGGAAGTTACTATTTAATGGGTGCAGAGTTGCAGTTTGAGAATTTGAGAACATTCTGGAATAGGTAGTGCTGATGGTTGTTGTGCAATGAATGCATTTAATGCCACTGAATCATATTCTTAAAAGTTGTCAAGAGGATAATTTATGTGTATTTTACCGCAATAAAAAAGTTAAAGAAAAAGCTTATTAAATGACTGGAACAAAGTTTTGAAGGAGAAATAATATGTTAGACAATGCGTTATATTTTTAAAAAAGCTTCCTACTAGAATAATAATAGATAGAACTTAATAGTAATAAATTTTGTATTTAGGTTTAATAATCTATAAGTAAGCTGAATGGAATAATGACTGGAAGCGGCAAATGATCACATTTCTATTGTACCAATGGTACATCACATCTTAAAACAAAAACAAAAAAACCCAAGGCACTTCAACTATAAGACTCTACTAGGAGAGGCATAGTATCTAATTGAAACATGTTACAGTTTGCCTGGTCAGACCACACACTATATCCTCATTATCCGGTGTCTGTAATCTTGCATATGTTTGGGAGGAGAACCACTAGGGAAAGCAAACAGTTAAATGCAGAAGGGAGATAACATTACTTAGCTGTTGTTTTATGACAGATAATTGAAGGACCTAGAGATGTCTTGTCTGGAAAAGACAAGAAGTCAGAATACATGATGGCTCCTGAAATGTTGAATTGTAAAAAGATTATTAAATGGAAGAGAGGTAAACTTATTTGGGATTAATTTAGGTGTTGTAACTAGAACTAAGGGGAGTGGTAAAACTGGGTGATTTTTAAAAAATTTGTTCTAATTAGTTATACATGATAGTAAAATGCATTTTGACACATTAAAACTGGGTGATTTTTGAACTAAGGAAGCAGGTAGGGAATATGGAAATATATCATGGAATCTGCAGTTTCATTTAAGAAGATTTAAGTATAAGAAACCATTAAAATATTAAAACAAAATGTCACCCAATGGAAAATCATTAAAACTTTAGTAACTTAGGGAATGAAAAAATCATTGTATTAATATTTCCCTCCATATATGGATGTTTGCATAAAAAACTTTTGAGTTTGTAGAAATTTGAGGCTTAGAAGGTAAAACATTTTCTCGGCCTGATTCTCTAGAGATAGCTGAGACAGGAGGATCACGAGTTCAAAGCCAGCCTCAGCAATTTAGTGAGGCCCTAAGCAACTCAGTGAGACCCTGTCTCTAAATAAAATGCAAAACAGGGCTGGAGATGTGGCTCAGTGGTGGAGTGCCCCTGGGTTCAATCCCCAGTACCAAAAAAAAAAGGGGGGGAGGATTTAGACCTAGACATGTATTTAGGAAGAAAATCACGTCAATTGTAGAGTTTAGGCCACCAAAACTAAGGAATTGCAAGAAGCCAGTAGAGACTTAGAACAGATCTTTCCCTAGCACCTTTAGAGGCCTTGTTGACACTTGATCTTGGATTTCTACATCCAGAACTGTTAGGCAATAAGTTTCTGTTTAAGCCATCCAGTTTATTTTTGTTATGACACTCTGAGCAAACTAATACAGGCATGGTGGGGGAGACAAAAAAGCACCTAAGGAGATGTTATCTCACAAGTCTGGGATGCAATAGGCAAGTACTTCTAAATCAGTCTGAGCTTTAGTTACCTTCTAAAAAAAGACTGATAGTTGAAAATAGCAGGCATTTAATTAGCTTGGACAATACTATACAAACATACATGTGTTATTTTGTTATTCCCTTGATGTAAATAAAGTTGCATTTTCCTAATTCATAGCTTGCAATTAAAATATTCTATAGGCAAAAAGGGTGGGGGTTGATGAGATGTGTTGGTCTTTTCTAATATAGAGTTGATTCTATTAGATCTTAACAGGGGTCACTTTTAAATTTCCTCAAAATCTGCAGTTATTTTTACTTTGTAGAAACAAGAGATAGCCTTTAAAGACATGTGTCTACAATATAGGTATCACTGTTGCCAGCATGGAAAAGAAAGCGTATATTAGTGTGCTATAAAATCATATTTTCAGAGTTGTAGCAGAGAATATACTTTTATTTGGAAATAAGTTGAAGATGAGAATGCAGAAAAATAATAGGGTAAACCAGATATTTATGTACATCAGTATCCAAAACTGATCATCTTTGAGGAGCCCTAAGGACCTTAGCAAATGATAAGATGTCTACACCTAAGTTATTTGATGTTATGTATTGGTTGCAACAAAACTTATATAATGAAACACTCAGTTTTTAGAATTGAGCTTTGAAACTAAGAAAATTTACCAGAAATGGGTAGCATATTGGACAGGACTTATAATTTGGAATCCATCCAGTGTGCTTTGGAATATATAAAAATGATGGATGTTTTAGACATGGGTAGTGTAAATGATGAATTTATATTTGCAAAGGGACTTAACAGCTGGTCTGCCAAAGGAAGTAGATAGAAAGATAGACATGGAGCTAGAAAGTGGATAGACATTTCTGAAGAGCTGGAAAGTTATTTCTTATGATTCTAAAAGGTTGCTGTTACTGGAAGTAAAATCTTAAGTATTCTATGCCCGGACATCTTCACTGAGAGAATATTTAGCTTGAGCTCACCATGTTGGGCAAACACCAGGAATTGGTATAATGTGGACTGAAGAGCAGAGTTGTAAGTCAAAATGAATTTTTTGTTAGACCATAGTTGTTTTACCATTGTACACAAGGAAAGAAGGATGTTCTAAAGGCTGCAGGCAGTTCAGAGAAGCATTATTGAAAATGGAAACAGAATAAAAATATCCTTCTATATAGGGGGACAGAAAGAAGCATTAATTTTTTTTTAATTCAGCAGTGTGAATAATAACTTCAGTTAGTCCTATGTTTACCTTTTTTAAAAAAATCCCAGTGGCTCAGGAGGCTGAGACAGGAGGATCTCAAGTTCAAAGCCTGCCTCAACAATGGCAAGGCACTAAGCAACTCGGTGAGACCCTATCTCTAAATTAAAAATACAAAAGAGGGTCGTGGATGTAGCTTAGTGGTTGAGTGCCCTTGAATTCAATCCCCAGTACCAAAAAAAAAAAAGGTTATATATTCTCTTTTATGTACACAGTACTATGGCCTACTATAATTAAAGTTATACTTTACTGAGTTATAACATATAAATACTGTTAAATTTTTTCAAAAGTTTTGTTTATTAGTCTTATTACCATTAACTGCTTACCATATTCTGTTAACGTAATAAACCTGGACATACTAGTTTTTCATACTTGCTTGTTTTTGAACTGTTATGACTTTCTGGTTGACTCTACAAGGTTGGTCGCCCTCCTGTGCACACAGGGTTCATCTGGTCTGTTATTTTTGTCTCTTTAGCCATCCTTCCTCCCTTCTTACTCATTATCCATTTTAGTATCAGTAAAGACAATGAGTTTGACATTATAAAAGTTGTTAGCCTTGAAAAAGTTAATTCTTATAATTCAACTTTGAATTTTAAATTTCTAAAACAGTTTCCATTAATAGGTACTAAAAAAATCTTCAAATAAAAAATTCACTTAATTTTTAATGTTTCATTTAACATAGTATACCCAGTAGAAAAATAGAAAAGTATTTTCCCAAATTGTGTGTGTCTCTAATGTATTAGAGTGGATAGGATTGGGGGTTTTTGACATGTAAGTATAATTCTGATTTAATTAAAAGTGCTGAAGTGACTTCATTTACCTAATTAAAAATTTTGTTTTCTTTATTTTGTTAATGTAGTTTTATGTGGTGCTGGGGATCAAACCCATTGCCTTCACACATGCCAGGCAAACACACCACCACTGAGCCACAACCCCAGCCCTTACCTAATTTTTAATTAGGTAATTTTTAAAGCACATTAAATAAAATTCTTAGAATGTATACTTTTAGTTTACTTTCTGATATTTATTAACTCTGCTGTACTCTTTATATTATTAACTTGGTAGAATGTACTCAATATTATGTTTAAATTTAGAAAGATCCCCAGGTTGTATGTTTTACCTTGAGGATCTTTTGACTGACAGTATATGTTTTTAGGTCAATTATGATAGACAAGACTTGGCATGTTGTATTTGACACATATGTATCTGCTCACAGACTTACATATTCTTATTTAGGATAATTGTGCTTTTAAGATTTTTAAAATGTGCTTCTGCTTAATAATGGATATAAAAATGAGTTCCTATCAGATGTTTAAGTGCTGTAAAATTCCTCAACTTCTGAGATTTCATGCTATTTTGTGATCATTCTTCAGTAATTCAAGGATGCTATTACTAAACGGTAGACACAAAGCTCATTAGTTCAGCATTCAGCATGAGAAAACTGCTTGAAACATGTTTTCATAAAAAAACATTAAATACATAAGTGAACTTAAGCATACAGTACACTATTTTTTTAAAATACTAATTCTAAGGACATTTCTAAATTCTTGTGAAGAAAACCAGTTAAGTAGTAAAAGGTAAAAAACTTCTTGGTCTGTTTTCATATTGATATATCATGCCTAGAAGCTGTTGAATATTTCTGAAGTATTTGGACAGTTTGATAATTACATGTTATCACTGACATTGTGTTTTATGATTATCATCTAGAAAGATGAAGTGCTGGAATACGTTGCAAATTTCCGCCTGCTTGCAGAGCTTTCCAGCCCTTTTGTAAATCAGCGGTAAGTTACACCATCATTAATTATTTTAAAGTTGTGCAGTTTATTTTCAGTTTGGGAAAACTTTTTCTCCAAGATGCAAAAGCTACTTATGTAAAAATGAGAATATGTGGTATGAGTTATTGTCTCCATTGTCCAAATGAGGAAAATGAGCCTTGGAAAAATTCAGTTGAGTAACTTATCCAAGGTTCCCTACCTGTTAAGTGATGGTAGTAGCTTTTGCTTCCAGCTCTCTTTGCACTAGACTGTGCTTTATGCCTGGTTCCAGGGCACTCTTTCACCCTACATGATATACACTGCAAGGTGAACCATATTCACTGAATCTTAGAATTCAGTGGGGGTTCTTCATGACATCGTTCTGGCTCATCTTAGGTTCAGTTTATATTCTTGACACTAATGTCCTTTTGTCCTCAAATTGTGATATCAACATTATCTTTGACTCTCATTAAAAACAACTTTTTATTCTCACTTATTTTTTAAATTTAAAAGACTACTTTTATTTCAAATATGCACACAGCATAAGTAGCTAACAATGTATACATTGATAGCCATTGCTAAGGAATGTTTTTAACCATCCTAATCTTTTTTTTTTTTGGGGGGGGGGGGGAAGAGTATCAGGGAGTGATCTCAGGGGCACTCAACCACTGAGCCACATCCCCAGCCCTATTTTGTATTTTATTTAGAGACAGGGCCTCACTGAGTTGCTTAGCACCTCGCTTTTTTGCTGAGGCTCTTTGAGCTTGAAATCCTCCTGCTTCAGCCTCCAGAGCTACTGGGATTATAGGTGTGTGCCTCTGCACTTGGCTATCCTAACCATTTTAAAAAATACAGTTCAGTAGTGTTAAGTATATTCAGTAGTACTAAATGTGGTGTTGTGCAACAGATCTCCAGGTCTTTTTATCTTAAAAATTGGATTATATTAATTAAACGCTAATTAACGCTAATTCCTCCTCCCAAAACTATGTTAGATACTCCATCTGAATGAACTCATATAGTGTTTGTCCTTTTGTGACTGGTTTATCTTAGCATATTGTTCTCAAGGTTCATCACATTGTAGCATGTGATAGGATTTCCTTTGTTAAAGCTGAATACTATTCTTTTGCATCTGTGTGCCACATTTGCTTTCTCTGCTCATCCTTCCATGGACATTTACATTGCTTGCCCCTCTTGGTTATTGTAAATAATGCTGCACTGCACATGGGTATACAGATAACTCTTTGAGATCCTGCTCTGAATCCTTTTGGGCATATATTCATTAGTGGGATTGCTGAATTATATAATAGTTTTACTTTTAGTTTTTAAGGAGTATCCATACTATTTTCCAGAGTAGGTACACTTTTTTTAATATTCCTAGCAACAGTGAACAAAAGTTTCAATTTCCTCATGATCTCACCAACACTTGTTATTTTCTATCCTTTTGATAGCTTCCATTTTAATGGGTGTGAGGCAATGTCTCGTTGCTTCGATTTGCATTTTTCTGTAATTCATGATGTTGAATATTGTGTTAGTCAAGTTTTCATCACTGTGACCAAAATGCCTGACAAGAACAACTTAGAAGAGGAATAGTTTATTTTGGTTCATGGTTTCAGAGGTTCAGTCCATGGTCAGCAGACTTTACTCTGAGCCTAAGATGAGGCAGAACACCATGGCAGAAGTGTGGCAGAGGAAAAGCTGCTCAGCCCATGACTGCCAGGAATTAGGGGGAGAAGAAGGAGCTGCAGGGAAGGTGCACCCCCAGTGACCCACCTCCTCCAACTTCACCCTACCTGCGTGCAGTTACCACATTCAAATATGGTTATTACACTCAGATTAGGATGGACTGGAGGCTGGAGTTGTGGCTCAGTGGTAGAGCACTTGCCTAGCATGTGTGAGACACTGGGTTCGATTTTCAGCACTGCATATAAATAAATAAATAAGATAAAGGTTCATCAACAACCAGAAAACATTAAAAAAAATTAGGATGCACTGATTAGGTTAAAACTCTCACAATCCAGTAATTTCAGCTCTGAATATTCCTACATTAGCCTAGAAACTTTTGCCCCCAAAAGTTACACCTCATTTCCAAAAACAAGTATCTGCATATACTTGTTGGCCATTTGTATATTTTTTTTTGATGAATTGTCTATTCAAATCTTTTGCCCATTTGTTAATTGGATAATATTTCCTTATATATTATGAATATTAACCCTTTGTCAGATATATGATTTACAAATATATTATTGCATTCATAGGCTGGTTTTTCATTCTGATGATTGTTTCCTTTGGTGTGCAGAAGTTTTAGGGTTACTGTAGTCGTATTTGTCTGTATTTATTTTTTGTTGTCTGTGCTTTTGGTGTCATATGAAGAAATCATTGCCAAATCTAATGTCCTGAAGGTTTTCCCTATATTTTCTCCTAGGAGTTTTATAGTTTGATTTACATTTCAGTCTTCAATCCATTTTGAGTTAAAATTTGTATGTAATATAAGGTAAGGGTTCATTTTTTTGTATGTGGATGTCTAATGTTCCCAGCATGATGTGTTGAAGAGACCGTCTTTTCTCCATCAAGTAGTCTTGGTATCCTTGTCAAAGATCACTTGGCCAGATATGGAAGGGATTATTTCTGAGTGCTCTATTCTGTTCTACTGGTGTGTGTGCAAATCAATCTATTTATCTATAGATAAATATCTAGATAAATAGATAGAGCAAGCCACATCATCTAGATTACTTTTGTTTGGTAGTATTTTTTGAAGTCAAAGTGTCAGACTTCTTTGTTTTCTTTTTCAAGATTGTTTTGGCTTTTCCCTTGAGATTCTGTATGAATTTTAGAGTTTTTACTATTTATGAAAAAAATGCCATAGAGATTTTGATAGGGATTTTATTGAATGTGTTGATTGCTTTGGGTGGAGTAGACATTTTAATAATTCTTCATCTTCTAATCTTTGAGCACAGAATGTCTTCCCATTTTTTATATCTCTGGTTTCTTTTAACATGTCTTGTAGTTTTCAGTGTACACATCTTTTACCCCTTTAGCTAAGTTTATTCCTTAGTATCATCGTTTTTGATGCTATTGTAAATGAGTGTTTTTAAAAATTTCCTGTTAACATCGGTCATTTTTTAGAATTTTAGATTTATAGAAAAATTGCAAAGATAGATCAGAACTCACACATACCCTTCACCTAGTTTTCTCAAGGTTAACATTTTACATTACCACAAAACATTTGTCAAAGCTAAGAACCTCGCACTGATAAGTAACTATTAAGTAAATTCCAGGCCTTTTGGGTCTCATCAGTTTTTTCATTAGTGTCCTTTATCTGTTCCAGGGTCCATTCCAGAGTGCCACACTGCATTTCATTATCTCCCTAGTCTGGGGACATGTCAGTTTCTTAGTCTTTTCTTGTTTTCTTGATCTTGACTCCTTGTCAACTGAAACTGGCCAGTTTTCTCACAGAATGTTCCCCAGTCTGGGTTCTTTGGGTGCTTTTCTCATGAATGGATACAATTTACAAGACTTTGGAAGGACTCCCATAAAGGTGAAGGACTCTTCTTGTCATTCCTTAGCAGGGGTTCTTTACAACTCCATGAGAACACTGGAGATGTTAACCTTTACCACTTGGTTAAGGTGGTGTTTTTATTGCCAGATTCCTACATTATAGTCCCCCCCCCCCCATATTCTGTTCTTTGAAAGCATGACGTGAAGTATAACCTACCCTTGAGGCACTGAGGAAGGGAGGGGATTGTTCATTTTTGACATTGGTTTTATTATTATCCTTTATCATGCTTGCTATTTAATAAGATCTGATGGTTCTTTTCCTGTCAGTTGTTTAGCTGTCCCTCTTTCCATGTCCATGGTCCTTGTTCAGGCCTTCAGGATTTGCACTGCTTCCATCATTTCAGAGCTTTCTCACTGAATTGCCTAATTCCAGGTTCTTCCTTTTTTTGACTATCTCCTCACAGTGCTACCAGAGTCATCTTTTTTCCTAGTTCTACTTTCAATACCTATTTTCTTACTACAAACCACATCCTGTTTATACTGTTCTCTCTGGCTTTGGAAGCTCTCTATGATGTGTTCCATATGTTTCCAGCCCTGTTTCTTACTACTTGGAATCAGCTTTGTACCCTGCCTCCTACTTGTGGGTTGTTTTCACTTTTCTTCCTTTATTTTCCCCATATCTTTAATTCCTCCCCCTTTTTTTTTTTTTATACTGGGGATTGAACACAGAGGCACTTTACTCCTGAGCCACATCCCCAGCCCTTTTTAGTTTTTATTTTGAGAAAGGGTCTCGCTAAGTTGCAAGGCTAGTCTCGAACTTGTGATCCTCTTGTCTCAGCCTCCCAAGCATTTCTCCCAAAATTTTTTAAAAATTACCTATCTTTCAAATTCTAAAACCCCAATTCCCAAATCCAAGGGAAGGCTTTTATGATTATATGTAGTCTTTGTATCATAGTCATGTGTTTTATATTCTCAGGTGGTATAGTAGATTCATCATGTCCAAAATAATGCCATGTATCTCTCCCTGCAGTCTCTTAATCAACATGTGGCTTTGTCTAGTTACTCATGTTCAACATCTGGGAATCATCCTGTTTCTTCCTCGTTTTTTTCTGTCACTAGGACCTATCATATCACCTCTTAAATATTTCTTACCTCTGTCACCTCTTTTTCATCTCTACTGTTAGTGCCCTAGTTCATCACCTCTTGCCCACATTGCCTTACCTGCTTCTAACTCTGTATTGTCCAGAAGAGTCGCCATGAGCTACCTATAGCTAAATATATCCCTTACCTGAAATGCTTGGGACCACAGGTGTTTCGGATTTCAGATTTTTTAGGATTTTGGAATATTTGATACACAAAATGAGACATCTTGGGGACGACACCCAAATCTAAACATGACATTAATTTATGTTTCATGTACATTCTATACACAGAGCCTACAGGCAATTTTATATAATATTTATAGTACACCTGCATTTTGAGTATCATCCATTACATGTGTTACATGTGGAATTTCCCACCTGTGGCATTGTGTCAGTTCTCAAAAAGTTTCAGATTTGGGGTTTTTATGATTGGGATGTTCAACCTATATGACTATTCATATTTAAGTTAATTAAAATTTAAATTTAAAAAAATCAGTTCTTTAGTCTGACTTTTCAAGTACTTCATAGCCCTGAGTGGCCCATGGCTGCCAAATTGGGCAGCACATTCAAGGAGCATTTTCCTCGCTGCAGAAAGTTCTTTTGAACAGTGCTACTCTAGACCAGCTTGGCAAACTATGGTTTGAGCTAAACCTACTTCTGTTTTTGTTAAGTGTTATTGGTGCACAGCTATGTTCCTTTCTTTACCATGACTGCTTTCTTCTGAGGACAGCAAGGCTTAGTAGTTGTGACAGAGAAATTGTGGTCTCCAGAGGCTGTCACTTTCTGACTCGTTTGGAAAAGGTTTGCTGATGCCTGCTCTATACCATACACCTGCCTCGAGTCCTGTCCCCGTTTCTTCTCTCTTTTATATTATTATTGTCTACAGTGAAGATAATATGCAGCTCTCCTTATTGAAACTTCTCAGTGACTCCTGGTGCTTACAGAATAAAGTATGAGTCTTTAATGTCACAGAAAGCTCTCCAAGTGGAGCTGCCTTACCTCTTTCTGACACATTTTTCCCAAACTCTGATCTCATGCCAACTTCTCCATTTCCTGGCAAGGGCCTCCCATCATCTTCATCATTTTTCAGCACTCAACCCAGAGATAATTTTTTATCACTAATTCCCATCTCTTTCCAGACTCGGTTGTGTACGTGCTTCCAATGAAAGCAAATATATTTACTAATTTTTAATTAGTTGGTAAAATAGGAGTGTGATTGCTAGATTGTGTGCAATGAGTATGTTTAGCTTTATAATAGCTGAACTGTCTTCTAAAGTGGCTACCATTTTGCATTCCCACCAGCAATCAATGAGTATCCTGTTGGTTCACATCCTCATCAGCACTGTTTTTTTTTTCTTTAAATTTTAACCATTTTATAGCTGTATAGTAGCATCTCATTTTATTTGTATTTTCCTAATACAAATGATGTTGACTGTCTTTTGTTTGTGTTTTGTTTTAAGGTTTCACTCTATTGCCCAGGTTAGTCTCATACTCCCTGGGCTCAAATGATCCTCCCACTGCAGCTTCCCAAATAGCTTAGGACTGTGGATGTGAGGCACTGCACCCAACATTAAGCATCTTTTTATGTGCTTGTTTCCCATCTTCTCTAATGAGGTGTTTAAGGTCTTTTTCCCCTGTTTTAATTGGGTATTTTGCATATTGGTGAGTCTTATGAATCCTTTGTATATGTTGGAGTCATGTACTTTTATCATGTATGTTTGCGGTAAATATTTTCTCACAGCGTCCAATTGTATTTTCATTCTCTTAATAGTGTCGTTTACAGAGTGAATTTTTTATTTTAGTGAAGTCCAATTTACCAATGTTTCTCTTCCATAGATTGCATTTTTGGTAATATTATCTAAAAACCAGCCATACTGAGGTCATCAGATATTTTTCCCTGTGTTTTCTTCTGGAAATTTTATGGTTTTGCACTTGGTATATATGCCTTTAAGCCATTTTGAGTTAATTTATATATAAGGTGTCAGTTCTCTGCCTAAGTTCTTTTTTCTGCATATGGACGTACAGTTTTGCATATTTTTTCACTTTCTTCACTAAATGACTGTCCAAAATCATCTTGAGTGTATCTGTGTGTCTATTTCTGAGCGGTTTCTTCTGTTCCATTAATTTATGCACCTGTTTCTTCACCAGTGCCTTGCTGTCTTGATAGTGTAGCTTTATAGTAAGCACTGGAGTGGGTGCTGCAAGTCCCCAACTTTGTTCTTTCTAGCATTGTGCAAGCTGTTCTAGCTCTCTGCCTTTCCACTTATATTAGGTTCGTACCTTAAGAAGATGTTCCCCGACTTTATAAACTGAAGCATAAAATTGAGATGGTTAATTCCCAGGGTTTCAGAATATGATGATTCTTTAATTCTCTTTTCAGGTGGTTCTTTGAAGCTCTGAAGTATCCTAAGTTTTCTAAAGCTAACGTCATCAATGGAATTCTCATGACAGTGGTATTCTTTGTCGTGCGGATAGTAGCAATACCTCCTTTGTATGGCTTCATGTATTCCGTATATGGAACAGAACCCTACATAAGGCTTGGACTTTTAATCCAGTGTTCCTGGATCTCGACTTGTGTTATTTTGGATGTGATGAATGTCATGTGGATGATCAAAATTTCAAAAGGGTGCATTAAAGTCATCTCTCTCATCAGACAAGAGAAAGCCAACAATAGTCTTCAGAATGGAAAAGTTGACTAAAGGTGTGCTTTACCAAACACCTTCATTTAGATAAGCAATCCTCATTACTACCCAGCATTATACCTACTAGTAGGATGAAATCTTGGCATGTTCTTGTGCTTTGTTATTAATTATAATTGTTATTCAGGGTTTCAGTGTCATTTATTTTTTACCTTTAGAAAAGAGAAACTAAAATTTAGTTTTTATTCCAAGATTTACTCTTTTTTTCTGCATTACAAGCATGGATAAAATCTTAAAGGTTTAAATAAAAATTATAAATGTAGTGGTGAATTTTTCCAGAAACCTCTCAGCCTGCCCTGGTATTTTTTTCTATGTAGAAAGATGACTGTGATGATTTGGCACACTTGATGTGTCACCAATTTTGCAGAAAGGATGGAAACTATTTTGAAATCTGTAAATAGCACTCAACATTTTGTTGTGCTACACTCTCTTCTCATGTCAACACCTATATGGGGTTTAATTTCTAAATTGTTGACATGTTCTTTTCCTAGGTTATTAGAAATGACTTTTTTCATTTCAGATATGCATTCATCTATTAATGATGAAGGATTTTTCTCACTTTGGTAATATTCATTAGTTTAGTTATGGAATATACTTCTGCATTTTACAATTTTTTAGATGTCACTTTCTTCTATTTTTAGTATTTTATCAAATTATTTCTTATTTTTTAGTAAGGCTTAAGAAAGACATTATGAACCTCCTTAGAGGATGAATTTCCTCTCCTAAAAATGCATGTTGGTACATGACCTCTTAGGCTGATAGGAGGAATAATTAAGAAAAAAGTTTTAAGATTGCTGTTTGTCTGCTTCCCTTGCATTTTTTCTATGAAAAATTATATTATTTCTATTTGCAAATCTCCCCAATTTCAGAATCCAACATCACCAATACCAATTTTATGCAGTTTGGATTTGTCCTGCACCTTAAATAAGCCTCTTCTTGGTGAGACCAAAACTACAAAAAAAAAAAATCAGTATTTATATCTTACAGTTTACTCTCATGCTTGCTTAGCATTTTGAGTGCTTTGAATTTTTATAAAGAGTAGGAGGGAAATAAGGTAATTTAATTCAAGCATTGCTTTTCAAAATTATTGTCCTATGTGAAGATAAATGACTGTTTTTTTGTGCGTGTACGTATATGTATTCACTTTGTTTCTTGCAATCCAAATATAGAATTATATGTTTAGTTCTTAATACCTTTATTTATTTTTCTCAAGTACTTGACTTTAATGATTGTTCTTGCTTAAGAAAAAGGATTTAGTTCAACTTATAGTGAATACTTGAACTTAATTGAACCCAAATCTAAAGATCTAATCCATTGTTTCTCAGTTTGAAGGATAATGTTTGATTCATTTTCATTGCTCATGTTAGGATGATGAAAAGAGTTTAGCTGAATATCATAAATACTTTTAATTTGACTGTCCAATGGAGATAGAGCCTGACAAGTTCTAGAACTCAAAGACAAATTGAAATCTCAGTAATAACTAAATGATAGAACAAGGTTGATTGGCTTATAATGGCACATTTATTTTTGGAAGACAAAGTAATGCAAATTGTAGGTATTTATTTTTAAAGCAGTTAATATTACATTGTTAATTGGTTACTAAATCTATTGCTGCCCACATCAGAGGCATTTAAATATGTACTGGTTATCTAGAGGGTGAGGGTATATGAAAACAAGTGATCTTATCTTGTTCTTGCTCTTTTGCAAGAAAAGTAGCTTTTTTAAAAAAGGAAGACATTTATATTGCAAAACTATTTTGGAAATTGATTTCTTTAGAAAGTAAATGTTGAAATAAATATTTTTGACTCTTTGGATATTTCTATAATTGTAAACACAGATTTTAAACCCACCATCAAAGTGACAAAAATATAAAGCTACGTTAGTGAGTCTCCATATACCAATTTCAATAGTTGTTTCATGCTTTCAACTTCATTTTTTCTGTCACTGACATTACCTTTCACTGATTGGCATAGCTACTCATTAAATAATTATATTTAAAATATCAAGGTTTTGAACTGAGGCTTGTTGTTCTCTTAGCAATCCTTATGCTGGCTGCATGACAGTGAATTCAGTATCCATATTCAGTATTCAGAAGTAGTGCTAAACATTTTTACATACAGAAGATATGAAATGGAAATGTCATGACAAACTGCCAAGCTTCTTTATGTCAATCTTTACAGGAGCTGTACTTTGCTATTCTGCAATCGTATCATCTACCTAAACTGTAAACAAAGACAGAGCATATCATTTATTAAACAATGAATTTTCATTTGTTAAGTGAGAAACTTTTGCAAGACATTTTAGATATTTAGTATTTTGGCTACATGGATTAATTTAAATGATTCAGGCATTCTGATATTTAATAACTATTAAAATATTTATAGAAAATAAATGCAAATTGGTATAAATTTTTAAGCAATTCTATTTTTCTAGAAAATTCGTGACAACCTGTGTAGTATTCTAGAAAATAAAAGTTCTTGTGAAACTTAAAAAGGAATGAAAATCAACTATGAGCTTGCAAAATCACAGATTCTACATTAAATGTTTTATTTGTAAGATTTTCAAAATTATGAACTTGAGTATATAGCGTTTGCATTCTTATGTCCAAAATCTTTTTAAGAATTATTTGCATTTATTTAAAAGTCAAAATAAAGTTATGTGAGTGCACAGAAATTAACTCAAGCTTAAATTACCCTATAGTATGTTGACATTTTTTTAATTGTAAATGTTGTTATTTTATAGACTAATTCTATTAAGTGAAATGATAGTTATATTGTTACCATCTCTAAGGGTGACTGATATATTGTGGATGACCCAGTACTGTCTTAAAACTGACTAGTTTTGAAAACTGGCTAGTTTATAGGTATTTGAATCAAATTCTTAATTTTAATAATTTCTTTGACTTGAATCAGGTTTTTACTAAAGTGACAGTTTTAAAATTTTACACTTTCTCTGAGATGGATTGGGCGTTTGGAGAATGTTCTTTATGGTATGAAAGGTGTGCTTTATTGTCAGTGGCTCATCAGGCGCTTAGAAGCATTATTCTCGTGGAGATACATAGGGGAAAGAACTGTTGTGCATGTTTTTTTTTTGTTTCATCTTTAAGGGAAATAAAAGATCCTATTAAAATAAATATTTGAATAAATTTCTGTTTCTATGTTGCTCTTAGCTCCAAATATGTAAATATACATCTGGATTGGCATTTAGTGGTTTGGTCTGTTGCATGAAATGGAAAAGCCCACCTGTTTGTTGACATCATCAATTATACTTCATAGAAGCTTATGTTTTGGTATATGTTTTGGATTCCATAAGAAGCGAATGTGTCATTTTATCTGAGGAGTGGCTCAGTGTCTCTCAACATGTCAGAGCCAGCACAACAGTGAGACCCTTTCTGTGTGCAGAGACTGGAGGCACACACACCTCCCAGCCTTAACCACAGCTCACTTGCACTAAAGCTGAAAAATGAATTCTGTTTGTATTCTGGTGCTGAGGGTTGAATGCAGGGCCTTGTGCATGCCACACATACACTCTACAACTGAGCTGCAGCCCCAGCCCTGAACATGAATTCCAATGCAAAAAATATGGTAGGAATAAGAAAAGCTCACAGGACCTGGAGTTGGAGGAGACACTGAGACTGCTTTTCCCTTAAAAGATGAAGGTTTTCCCTGATCCAGAAGTTTTTCTCTGAGTCCTTTCAGCCTGTCCATTACTTCATCCTAATACCCCAAAGACTTCCTCAGCACCTCTCTTCCTCATGCTGGCACCTTTCTCTGTCAACTTCTGAAACATCCCAGTTCATCTGTGGGCTGCTCAGTCTGCTGGCAAGTTTAAAGGTTTACAAATAGGTTCTGTCATTTTAAAAAGCTTTGTAGTAAGTTTAAGTAGAGATCAGACAAACCATAATTTATTAACAGGCTACAGGAAGCCATTGAACATTTAATACCTGTTTATAACACAAAGCAAAGCTAATTATGGTTTTATTAAGATCTGTAATCTCTTTCTTAAACTGGTTTAGCAATAAGAGTTTTGTAAAGTGTTTCAGCCAGGGATTTATTGTAGGCATGTAATTATGTAAATGTTCTTAGACCCTGTGACAGAAGAGGAGTGTGGGGAACTGACCTAACTCTGTTATGAGGTGGGGGGTCTGATTTGTTACAGTTAGAATCCTGCTCTTCCACAGAGCAATCTTTGTTATGGTAATATTCATAAAAACAAACTTACTCGAAAACAGATAACTTGGTGTTTCCTGGAGGACAACATCCACTGACTTGACAAGGACTTGAACTCTGCTTCTTTCTTACCTAGACTTCAAACAGTCTCTACTAGCTTTGATAATAAGAACCTTGATTGGAAGGTTTTTTGGAATGCGGTGAAGAATTGTAGGTCTCTCCTAAAGATCTCTCTCTTTTTTTTTTTCTTTTTTTGCACTGATAATGTTTACACTTACTGAGCAGCAGTTTTGATACCAGGCCCTACACACAGACCAAAACAATGAGAAATGTTTCCAAATCTCAAACATTTATAAGTATGATACCTCTGGCTGAAAACTTGTTAAATATCATCTGTATGTTTTGTTCTTTATATTTTTATGTAATGCTTTCTGTGATGAAAAGCACATCAGTTATTTGCTACTTGTTGGTTAACAAAACTGAAAACTTCTGTAAATAAAATGTACTGTATGTTTTTGTTTCTTGCTTGGTTTCTGGTCTGATTATGTCTACTTTTTACTTAATGAACTTTCATGTGGATAATATTCTAACTTAACTACGATAAGTTATGAGTTTTTTTTTGGTAATCATTAGAATTTGTAATAGTGACATTTAAATAGATTTTATTTGAAAAAGCTACTTGAAAACTGCAGTACATGCAATAGTTATAGTGAAATATATATGTACAGGTTTTCCTGAAAATATATAATATACAATATTAAATTGTCAAAGATTTTTGGAGGTTTCTCAAAATACACTTAGCATTTTGAGAATCACATACTTTTAAATTTATTTCCATAAAGTTGAACTTTTATTTATAGAATATAAGACTAGATAATTTATAACTCAGTGTTAAGACTAGTTAGAATATGATATAGTATTTATTTTGGTTTCTGGTTGTGCTTTATCTGAAGGGATGTCTTTCAATATTTTCATTAAAATTTTGAAATGTTTGTATACTTTGTGTACCATTTTAAATTATATGCAAGTTCTAAGCAATAATCCGCATGTTATACAAGGTCAGCCTACTTTGTCATGACTTTAATACTAATTTTGAGAATGATACAAATCATATTCTATAAACTACTTCCCCATGAACACCTTTGGATTTTCTTGTGCTGGAACACTACTAAAATGTAGTGCAAAGCTTTGTATTTTGTGAACAAAAATAAAATCAATTATTTAGTGCAAAAGTTTGCAAGGTGTGTACTTCAATAGTAATTTGGTGACATTATGTCCCTCAAATCAATCTCTTGAGTCCTAAAGGTAAGGTTTTTATTTCTTAAGGTGTTTGAGAGCTTGTTAACCTTCCCTCCATCTCTCCCCTCTGAGGTCCCAGCCTGTCACAAATCAGAAAGAGTTGCAAATATTTTAGTCATGCTTGCTAAGGGAAGGAATGGTGCTATCTAATCAATAAGCCCTTTTAGATCAAGTGAAACTTGGCAGTTAGGTTTTTAATCTTCCCTTTGTCCCCTAGGCCTCTCATATGGTCTGTAGTGTTTTTTGCCAAATGTCTTGGCTGTAATCCCTGCCTTCTCAAATTGCTTGTGGCATTCCTCTTGCATCTTGGTCTCAGAATATTCAGTAGATGAGGAAGCTGAGCACTAATTGAATAGAATACTGAAGTGGTTTCATCTCTGGAGAATATCATGAGTCATGTTCAAAACATGCCTAAAATGTTGTGTCAAGACCTGGCAAGGGAACAGCTGAATTTCAGAATGAAAATAGCAATCACAGCTGTCAGTGGAGATAGGCCACAGGTGAAATTATAAGGATTCAGAACTGCTTGAAGCAAGTGGACACCTTAGGTTGTCTCATACAAATTCACCCTTTATTCTTGTATTCTCTAGTCTTTACTAAAGTCTACTTTCTGCTTCTCCTTCCTTTTAATGGTCCTTCAGCATGCACAAATTAAGTGATTTGGCAAATTTGTAGCTTTTCCCCATACTAATAACTGACAGTCTGACACATGTTCCTGGATGCTCCCCCAAATAGGACTCTTCATCTAAGGACACTGTACACCACTGTGCCTGAGTGACTGTGCACATTGTCATTTATGGCAAGTGTGCCTTGGTCTCCCTGACTTTGCCAATTAGCCCCTTCCTCCACCTCCTCCCTGCAGCTAAATTCCATGACTGCATCTACTCTTGTCATTTTACCAGATCACCAGCATTAACTGCCTTATCACAGGGAGAAATGGAAGGTAACAGGGATGAGGAACTGCCTTTCTATCAAGGATAAATGTCAAAGATAGGTGGAAAGAGGAAAGGACTTACAAGAACAGGAAAAATAAGAAAATGCCATGTGTGCATTTTGGTTGACAGAAACTTATCAACAAAAATAAATAAAATTCTTATACATGGCATCTGAGTTTAAGAAGTTTTATGACTTTATTATTAAAGTGTAATGTGCATACATTATATATGCTCCATGTATATGTATCTGTGTGCATTATCTACATACACATTCAACTGCTGGGTTCCTGATGTGACCTGCAGTTTCAAAGCCACTTTTGTTTGAGAAAGTGCACATTTTTGTCAGTTTCACCCACTTCCAATGATCAGACACCTCCATGCAGAGGCAGGAATGAGGAGGAAGCACAGTGGGCTACCTGAGATTACAGAGACGTGCAAGTCCTGATCTGTAGTAGCTACCAAAACCCCAACAATGCCTGGTCATTAAGTTTTCTAGACAGATAGGTATGCCAGATCATGACAAATTTTAGAAGATGAAAGGAGCAGTTTTAAAGTTTGTTGTTTTGAACAGAGAAAGTGTATGAATGGATGAGGTGCTGGAGGAAAGGACTTTGGATTGTAAATTGGAAAAGAGCAATTTGAAAAGAGATGGTGACCATGAAGAAATTATTGAGTCAGTCTCTTTAAAATATGGTTTGAAGTATCTCTGACATTGCTTCCTACTCTTTCATCATATTAGCAAGAGCTTTAACTTGAAACAAGATGATTAGGAAAGAACAAGTGTACCTTTGCAGGTTCATCAGTAATGTGATTTGAATGACATTCAGAGGATAATCTCAGTGTCAATTTAGATAAATGAAACTACCGACATAGGTTAAGTGATGGAGAAACTGGCTAAGGAATTGCAAAGAGGTTAAGCCTTATGGTTGACCCCAGATAAGGAAGATTAAAAAAAGGGCTGATTCTGATAAATATTGCAGAGATTCAAAAGGATTTAGAAAAACTGAACGTCACTCAGGGATCAGGCTATGAATCTGAGAGGAGACAGATGCCACTGGGCTGTGATGTCAGAAGGAGGCAAGCCCACAGACTCGGTGGAAGTTTGGTCAGCAGGCTGATGGCAGCTCTTATGGGACCCTACGGATAAGAGGAGAAAGAAGTCAGGGGCTGAGACATTTGGGCATGAATAAGGAAAAAAGGTGCAGGAGTTGGAAGAACAGAGGGGAGCCTGTGATAGACTTTTAACAGAACAGCAGGGCTGTAGAGAATTCAGCCTGTGAGAAAGAAACACTCTTAGTAGCACTTGTAGTTTTGATTCTGTTTTTGATTCCTGACCCACTGCCACCTTATCCTCTGGTGCATTCCAGGTTCCTGACAGGCCACTGACTCATGGGTTCCTTGCAACCATGTTTCCTTATTCCCTACTCTGTCCCCATAACTCATGGATCCCCATGGTATCAGTTCAGCCCATCAAATCAAAGAGTTTGTGAAAAGTCTAGAGAAGGTGGTCAGAGGTCCAAAGAATAAGGCTCTTCTATGGAGTTTCAGCTGTGGATCTAAGAGACCCCAACTTGCTGTGGAACTGGTTCCCTAGGTGAGGCAGTTTTTGG
Organism: Glaucomys volans; assembly: GCA_020662805.1. NCBI lineage: Eukaryota > Metazoa > Chordata > Mammalia > Rodentia > Sciuridae > Glaucomys > Glaucomys volans. Next base: position 306,904 of record JAJEJO010000309.1, on the reverse strand, counting down.
TTGGTGAGAGAAGAGGCAAAAGTCTCAATGTGGAGCAGAAGAAGCTGTGTATTCTGAATGGGGATAGAGGCTGCAGTGACTAGGTTAGGTTTCCATTTGTGAATTGTCAAGAGGTGAAATGGAGAGGCACTTTGAAAGCATACCTTTATGGAGTACCATGCAGTCTCTCTTCTCCCTGACTCTTTCCTCTTCCCCCATCCATCAATGCTACTGAGCATGTCATTGATCCTTAATTTTTGTCACAGTCCTGCTGAAAACTTCCAGGACTCCTTTCCAAGTGTAAGTTCCTTAAACTGAACTTAGGATTCTCCACTATATCACCCTGTACTACCTCATTGTCCATCTGAAAGCTCTACCAGGTGGGCACCACTGTCTGTTCCATGGTCCTCCAGCCCAGGAATGTTTACTGGCTGCACCTCTAGTCTTCAGTCCTCACTCACAGATCTGCATCCTACTCATTCTCAATACTATATATTAAGAAAATTGGTTCTTTTCTTTTCCCTCTAAAAACCAAAACAAGTAAATATTCAGGTAGAGTGGAGAGGAATAAACTCATTATTTTACTATTTATAAAATGCGTGCTAGATTGTCAAGTGAGTTCCTGGAACAACCCAGATAAATAAACTTGCTTTTGATTGACAGCCTGTATCATAGCACTTTCTGTCCTGAACAAGCCTTTCTTGCCACAGAAAAGCTGCTATGTGTGCTTTCAGACTTAAGGTCAAAGAAAGGAGTTCACCACCCCCACTGACTGTGACAAGTAGCAGAGCAGGGCACTCCCCTGGCTGGAACACAGACTTTGATAGTTGGAATAACATGGTAGGAAGGAAGGCTTTCCATCTGGGAGGTTAGAGACTTGGACCCTAGCTCCAGCTCTACTACCCAATGGTAACCATTTTAGCAAAGCACTTTCACCTTGCTGGCATTTTTTTTTTTTTCCAATTGTAAAGTAAAAAGTTGAACTGAGTGAGTTGAAGACCCCTTTTCTTTCAAACTCCACCATTCAATGTTATTAATTAGAATCAGGCTTAAAATATAGACCAATGTATGGCAGGTTTTAATTCCTACCAGCAATCTCAGAATATTGTTCAGTTTTGTAAGTTTTTGGACGCAGCCTAAATTCTAAATTTGATTATGCCCTTGAGTGAGTTCTTTTGTTTATGATTCCATCTGCCTCACTTGCAAGAGGAGATGGTATCACTTGCAATCAATGAACCTAGCCAAAAAGGCTGAGTATAATATTTGCTAAGTGCTTCTCAACATTCTTAGGGGAAGAGATAAAGTTTTAATGATGTACTTTCCCACTGTACTTTTGGCCAAGTTGATTTTCAAAATATTCTTCCAAGTGTTAACTTTTGGAAGATGTAAACATCTTGATGATGGTATCCAAACATAGAACTCATTTTGTTTCCCACATAAAATATAATCATCAGAATGGAAAATGGATAAATAATAAAAATGTAATAAGTTATTTATACTTTTCTCCACCAAAACAAAAAAACCTGAATCCTCCATTATCTTGAGAAGTCAGTCCGTCACTTATGGATCAGTTACCTTGGTTGACTCAGTAGTGGGTTAACCAAGGTAAGCTTTCTTTATTCCATAAGCTTTCTTTATTCTTAGTGACTCTAAGCATAGACTGCTGGGGTTATTTGGCGAACTTTCTGGAGAATCAAAGCAAGTATGAATTGGAATGAGGGAATTGTTAGTAACAATGTTAGTTGCCTGTGACTTCTTTGGGTGGTACACTTTATTTCCTGAAATTCTATTGGTCTTTAGCCAACCAATCTACTGTAGTGTATTCTATCCAGGATTATAAATAAGACACTATATCATGATGAAAAATAATGTAAGAAGTTAATCTGGGGAAAAATACGGATAATTCCTTAGCATAACAATGAACTGAAGTAAATAATAATGGGGATTTATATTTTAAAGAAGGAAGTAAGGAAGTTGTTGTGCCAGTATTTTATTTTTTTCTTTAAAAAATACTATTATAAAATGAAAAGTTTTATAAGTTTGGACTTTAAAAAAAAAATCTAAGCTGTTTATATAAAAAGTGAAACCAGAAGAAGTCGACACTCCATTGTTGATCCCTTTCATGATTTTCTAACCATTAGCTTCAACTCTTAAATCTTTTTACCCTGGACCCAACCAAATGATTGCATTTTCTATGCTTAACCCAGATGGCAGAAACCTGCTAGAAAATCATTCACTATCATGTGTTGGATTTGCTGCAAATTCAAGATCTGTTATTACCTTCAATGACACTAATCCTCTATCCAAGGCAAATTCTAGGAAATAGAAATAGGCAGTAAACAAGAATTGGTTGCATAAAATGGGATTTAAACAGTGAATAAAGCTATCAGGGTCCTTGCCCACAGGACACTTGGAGTCTGGAAGGGATTTCAACCATTCCAGGGTTGAATTTTCATGTCCTTCCCAAATAAATAAATTGAAATCCTCTCCCAAAGGTGGTAGTATTAGGAGATGAGGCTTTTAGCTGTGATTAAGTCATGAGACTGGAGCCCTCATGAATGGGACTAGTTCTCGTATGAAAGAGACCTCAGAGAGATCCACTGTCCCTTCCACCATGTGAGGAAGCTGGACTCCATGAGACAGTGAATCTGTTGATAACCTTGGTCTTGGACTTTGAAACTTCCAGAACTATGAGCAAATTCTCATTGTTTAAAAGCCCTCCATTTATGGTGTTTTGTTATAGCAAGCCCTAATGGGCTAAAATAGAGATAAGGAGCAGGGTAAAGCATAGAATATATTAAATGATTCTGTAGGATGTGTCTTTCATCTTTGGTTTCTACTTTAGGCACAGTATTTCACTTATAGTAAGTCACTCAATCAAAATCTTTTATTTAGTACATATTATATGTTTTAGGCTCTGGAGATAGTTCAGTAAAGGAGGCAGACAAGGAAGTTGCTGCTCTTTTAGAATTTCCATTCTAACAGATAGAGACAGGCAGTAAACAAGAGTTAGTGGCATGAAAGGAAAGTGGGGATCAGGGGACTTTTTAGAAAGGCACTTTGTGATAGCATTTGCACTAATACCTGGAAGAAGATGCAAGTGTTGTGAAGAACATTCTTTTTGGGGGAAACAGCAAGTGCAAAGTCCCTGAGGTGGGGTACTTTGGTGTATCCAACAAGGAGGGAATGTGATTGGAATATGGTTAGTGAGGAGCATGGGAGATAGAAGATTGGTTGTATAGATAAGCAAGTGTGTGCTCATATTGGGCTGCTAGACCATCCTAAGGTGTTTGGCTCCTCATCATGCTTAGGATGAGCATTCAGGTTTTAAATAGTCCAGGTGAGAAATAATGTGGGCCTATATCTAGACTTTCAAACATTTTTTTCTATTGTTTTTTTTTTTTTTACCACAATCCACAGGAAGAAACATATTTTATGTGGTAACTCAGTACATACACAAAAAATTCATGAGACATTCTGAGTGCCATGAGTGATGTGCTCTAACATTTTCTATTCTCTTTTACTGTAAAAGAAGAAATTCTGGTTGTCATCCACTAAACTGATCTCATAATTCATCAGTGGGTTGCAATTCATTGTTTGCAAAATGTTGGTTCAGACTAAAGTGACGGCAGTAGAGATGAAGAGAAGTGAATGGTTTCAGGACATATTTGAGAGGTAGAGTTGACTGTAGTTGATGGACTGCTTTCGAAAAGATGTGGGAAGAAGCCAGAAAAATGATGATTTTTCTATGATTTTGGCTTGAACAAAAGGGAAGATGTTGTTCCTATATCCTAAGATAAGAAAGACCAGGGAAAGAGCAAGTTTGGAGGGAGGAGTGAAAGGGGAATTAAAAAGTATTCTCTAAACACTTAATTGTGATTGTATATGTTCATGAACACAGAGATTTATAATAATAATTGCTAAATTACATGCCAACTACAAAAATTTTTATGTAGCCTCTAAAAATTAAAATATTTTGAAATGATTTTTTTACTTTCACCATAAAAATAAAACCCACTCACTAAAATAAAAGAGAAAGAAATATGATCCATGATCTAGCTACACAAAAATTACCATGTTTAGTTTTTAAATGTTTTCTTAATGTAACTTTTTCTATTTTGTTATTTTAATACCTCACTAAGTTCCTTAGGGCCTTGCTAAATTGCTGAGGTTGGCCTTGAACTTGCAATCCTCCTGCCTCAGCCTCCTGAGTTGCTGGGATTATAGGCATGTGACTTGCCTGAGCTTGACTTGCTTGAGCTTTTATAAAGATAACTATATTTAGGATTGGAATTATATAAGCAATGTGTTAGTCTGTTCAAACTACTATAAAAATACCTTTAGTTTAGTTTATAAACAACAGAAATATCTCACAGTTTTGGAGATTAGGAAGTTCAAGATCAAGGCACTGACAGATTCCATGTTTGGTGAAAGCTCCTACGTTCCACTTCATAGAAGGTGTCTTCTCATTGCATCCTCATGAGGAAGAGGCATTTATGAGTTCCTTTGGGCTTTTATTCCCCCCAAATGAGGACTTCCTCCTCATCTTCTTCCAAAGGCCTCATATTTTATTTCATTAGGGTTAGGATTTCAATGTATGGATTTTGGAGGGACTCCAAACATTAAGGCCATTGTAAGCAGTTCAGGGGTCACCACTGAATTTTGAAACAGTGAATTATGATTATTGATGCTTAATGGTTATCTTTATTTTCTTAGTATTAAAATAGGAACCCAGTAATAGGGAACTTAATAATTTGGTCCAATGTTTCTCAAACCTTAAAAATTCACACACATAATCACACTGTAATTATGCTGGTATTGTTTTCACTCAAAGTGAGTATTAATGCTGGATTCTGTGAATATGTTACCTCATAAGGAGAAAAGGACTTTGCAGATGTGAGGAAGAACCTGACTATCTTTGGATATCCAGGTAGGCCCCATGTAGTCACAAGAATCCTTTTAGGCAAAGAGGAGACAGGAGAGTCAGAGAAGGACATGTCCAGTCATGCGATGAGATTATTGTCTGGAGGCTGGAGACAAGTTCTATATGTAGCTTCTACGGGCTGGATAGGCAAGGTGTAGGTCCTCTGCTAAAGCTTCCAGGAGCCCTACTGATGCTGATTTTGGTCTTGTCACAACATCTGGCCTTCTGATCTCCAGAACCATGGGAGAACAAATTTGGATTGTTTTATGTCAGTAAATTTTGTTATTTGTTACAGCAGCAATAGGTAAGCTGGCTATGTAGAGACAACTTTTTTTGTGAAAAGTAGAATTTAGATATAATAGGATTATAGAAAGTTAGATTCCAAATTTTATATTTGCTCTAACATAACAACTTCACTTTTTAGTTGAAAATAATAAGAAAAAATTTATCTGCCAAACTTTTCCTTATTCAAACTTTTTTTTTTTTTTTTTTGGATCAACCATCTGTAATGGCTGCCATCACATGAAGACTGAGGAGAAACGAGACAACGGAGGGATCAGATAGACATCACCCAAACCCACTAATCAGTCCTAACATCAATAAACACCGATAATCAGTAATCACAGGACTCCGGACAGGTTACTCAGTGACACGGTGCCTAGCACAGAGGCTTACCTTACACACAGATCTATACATTTTTTTTCCCAAATGAATTATTTTTGATTCATAACTATATATATAGCAGAATGATTCGTAATAGCCCCAAATTGGAAACAACTCTAATACCATCAATAATAGAATGGAAAACCAAATTGTTATATATTCCCCAAACGGAATAGTGCATAGCAACAAGAATGTTTTAACTATTATAAGCAATAATATGGAGAATCACTTGAACGCATCACTTGTTGCTGGAGAACAGCCAGATGCAAAAGAGTTAGCACCAAGTTCAGAAATAAGCAAAACTATTCTGTTAGGTTGAAAGTTACCTTCCAGAGGGGTGTGGGGCAGGGTAATGACTGAGAAGGACAAAGTGGGTTCATGGGGTTCTGGCAATGTTCTGTTTGTTGCTCTCTATGCGAGGTAAATGAGTGAGCTCACTTCATGAAAATTCATATGATTTGAACAAGATTCTCTGTGCTAGACATCAATAAAATGTTTACTTAAAGTAAATATGTGAATGTTTATGATTTTTATTGTTCTTTTTAGACATGATAGTAAATTATATTTTGACATATACATACATGGAGTACAAATTCCCATTCTCCTGGTTGTACATAATGTGGAGTTACACTGGTCATGCATTCATATATGAACAGTTATGTTCGATTAATTCTGTCTTTCCAATTCCCATCCCTGCTCTCATCTCACCATTAACCCCCAACCCCGTCACAGTGAACCTCACTCCTCCCACCCCACCACCTTTTGTGAGTCAGCATCTGCATATCAGAGAGAACATTCAATCTTTGGTTATGAGGATTGGCTTATTTCACTTAGCCAGCATGATGGAGATTTGGGCCTAATTTTTCTTCTCTTAGGCACAGGGTCTCTGGTCTAATGCTAAGGTCCTTGATCCACTTTAAATTGAGTTTTGTGCAAGGTGAGAGGTAGGGGTCTAATTTCATTTTGTTATGTATGGTTTTCCAGTTTTCCCACACCATTTGTTGAAGAGGCTATCTTTTTTCCAATGTGTGTTTATGGTGCCTTTGTCTAGTATGAGATAACTGTGTTTATGTGGGTTTGTCTCTGTGTCTTCTATTCTGTACCATTGGTCTTCATGTCTGTTTTGGTGCCAATACCATGCCAGTTTTATTACTATAGCTCTGTAGTATAATTTAAGGTCTGGTATTGTGATGCCTCCTGCTTCACATTTCTTGCTGAGGATTGCTTTAGCTATCCCGGGCCTCTTATTTTTCCAAATGAATTTCATGACTGCTTTTTCTATTTCTGTGAAGAACATCATAGAAACCTTAATAGGAATAGCATTAAATCTATATTGTCCTTTTAGTAGTATGACCATTTTGACAATATTAACTCTGCCTATCCAAGAACATGGGAGATCTTTCCATCTTCTAAGGTCTTCTTCAATTTCTTTCTTTAGTGTAGTTTAGTTTTCATTGTAGAGGTCATTCACCTCTTTTGTTGGATTGAATCTCAAATATTTTATTTTATTTGAGGCTATTGTGAATGGGATAGTTTTCCTAATTTCTTCTCAGGTGATTCATCACTGATGTATAGGAACAACATTGATTTACGGGTGTTAATTTTACATCCTACTACTTTGCTGAATTCATTTATGAGTTCTAGAAGTTTTCTGGAGGAGTTTTTTGGTCATCTAAATATAGAATCATGTGGTCAGCAAATAGGTATAGTTTAAGTTCTTCTTTTCTAATTTTATCCTTTTAATTTCTTTCTTTCAATTGCTGTGGCTAAGGTTTCCAGGACTATGTTGACTAAAAGTGGTGAAAGAGGGCATCCCTGTCTTGTTCCAGTGTTTAAAAGGAATGCTTTCAATTTTTCTCCATTTAGAATGATGTTGGCCTTAGGTTTAGCATAAACATAGCCTTTACAATGTTGAAATATGTTCCTACTATCCCTAGTTTTTCTAGTGTTTTGAACATGAATGGATGCTATATTTTGTCAAATATTTTTTCTGCATCTATTGAAATAATCTTGTGATTCTTTAAGTCTATTGATGTGATGAATTACATTTATTGATTTCCTTATGTTGAACCAACCTTGCATCCCTGGGATGAATCTGACTTGATCATGGTGCACTATGATGCCACCACATCAATGTTCATAGCTGCTCAATTCACAATAGCTAGATTGTGGAACCGACCTAGATGCTAACCGACCTAGATCTATCCTTCAATAGATGAATGGATAAAGAAACTGAGATATATATACACAATGGAATATAACTGAGCCATAAAGAAGAATAAAATTATGGCATTTGCAGGGAAATGGATGATGTTGGAGACTGTTATGCTAAGTGAGATTAGCCAATCCCAAAAATCCAAAGGCCAAATGGTCTCTCTGATAAGTGAATGATGATGCATAATGCGAGTTGGAAGGGTGGCAAGAATGAGGAAGGATAGATAGCATAGAGGGAAGGGAGGGGTGGGGTCAAGGTGGGGGGATAAGAATAATAACAGTATGCGTGACAGACATCATTGCCCTGTGTACATGTATGAATGCACAGATGGGGTGACTCTACTTTGTGTACAACCAGAAAAATAATAGCTGTACTCCATTTGTGTTCAATGAATCAAAAAATTAAATAAATAAAAAAATATGTTTTCGTATGCAATTTGACAGCATTTTCTTAAGAATTTTTGCTTCTATGTTCATCAGGGCTATTGGTCAGAAGTTTTCTTTCCTGGATGTGTCTTCGTCTAGTGTTGGGATCAAAGTAACACTAGCTTCATTGAATGAGTTTAGAAGGGTTCCCTTTTTTTCTATTTCATGGAATAATTTGAGGCGTATTGGTGTTAGTTCTTCTTTGAAGGTCTTGTAGAACTCAGCTGAGAATCTGTGTGGCTCTGGGCTTTTCTTTCTTGGTAGGCTTTTGATGATGTCTTCAATTTCACAGCTTGAAATTGATCTGTTTAGATTGTGTATGTCCTCTTGTGTCATTCAGGTACATCATATGTCTCTAGAAATTTTTCAATGTCTTCAAGATTTTCTATTGTATTAGAATATAAGTTTTCAAAATAGATGTTGATCATTGTCTTATCACAGTAGTGATGTGCATGATCTTGATGGTAATTGTAATAGAAACTTGATCTAAAAAATCTGAGTTTAGAGGGAAATAATGAGCAAAATTTCCTCCTGGGCCCTTCTCAGATCCAATGCCCCCCAAAAGAGTCAACAATCTTCCCTGTCTTAAGAATATAAGATACAAAATTTTGCCCTAAAAGACATCTGAAACACTTGCCTTATGTTCTACTTTTTAACCTCTCTTCCTGCAGGACTATTTTCAAACCTGTGTTTAAAAATATTATTTAATTGTGAATAAATAATAGGCTAGAAAGAAAATCTTTAATAAACTAAAGATCAAGAACAATTGCCTAATTATGCTTTTATGGAAGAACATGGCTTTCTGGTGCATTTGGAATTGTATCTGCCAGGGCCACCCTTCATTTGGAGCATGCTACCAGTGGAAAGCCAAGCCCAAAGGCTGCCTAACAAACCCTTGACACCAACATCGTGGTGTTGGGATAATCCACACAAGGCTGGTAAGTTCCTTTATAGAATGCTGAACAATTCATATATTAAACAGTCTTTAAGTGATTTAAATAAATGCTTAAGTACTAAACATCCTATGGTTTCAACAAGAATCTCCTATAACAAATATGTATTAAAAAATGTGTAGTCCTCACGTAACTTCTGATTTTCTGGAAATTGAAAAAAGATATCTGTTGCTAATAATTAAATTTCTTAGGGACATTTCCTGCACTTTGGTAAACATTAAAGATAACGTCAATTAAAGCTTAAATAAGTTCCAGCCTAGTGCTGTTTGTTTATTGTGTTTTCAAGGTCACTAGAGTGTAAGTACTTCCAACATTCCCTTATCTTTGCTAAAAAGGATAGGAACCAACACAGTAATTCTCAAAGTACTTATGGCAACAAGATTATTTTTGCATGAGATTCATTCTTAAATATCACTATGACCTCTAGAATATTTTTAGGTTTACTTAAAGCTGAAAAAATTTAGAGCATGAATATCATTTTATTTCACAATTTTAAGGGGGTCCAAATTATAAAGTTAAATACTGATTTACTATAGTTTGATTTTTTTTTTTTTGATAGCAGTGATTGGACCCAAGTGTGCTTAACCATTGAGCTACATCCCAAGCCCTTTTTATACTTTATTTAGAGACAGGGTTTCATTGAGTTGCTTAAGGCCTCTAATTTGCTGAAGCTGATTTTGAACTTGTGATCCTCCTGTCTCAGCCCTTTGAGCTGCTAGGATTACAGGCATGTGCCACCATGCCTGGCCAGTTTGATTTTTGACAACTCATTTCTTACTAAAACAAAATGAATGAAAGTTAGTGATCAAATCTGGTAGAGGGCTGGGGTTGTGACTCAGTGGAAGAGCACTTGCCTAGCATGTATGAGGCACTGGGTACAATCCTCAGCACCACATAAAAATAAATAAATAAATAAATAAATAAAGGTCTTTTATCCATCCACAATTTAAAAAAATCTGGTAGAGATTATTAACAACAATAATAACAGGTACATTTTAAAAACCTAAGCCAATCAAAGGAAAATAATATGTTAAAGCTGAAGTGCTATCTAGGAAAGAGAAATATTTGTGTCATTATTTTTTGGTCATTAAGTATATCAGTCCATTTTCCATTACTATACTGACATACCTGAGACTGCATATTTAAAAAAGAAAAAGAGGTTTACATTGGCTTATAGTTCTAGGGGCTCAAAGGGTGAACTTCTTACTAATAGAGTCCCAAGGTGAAACAGGGTATCAAATAGCAAGAGATAGGGAATGTACATGTGTGCTGGTTTCTTTCCTTCTTCTTATAAAACCATTAGGATTTAATCATGGGTCTCCACCCTAATGACCTTATCTGATCCTAATCACCTTTCCAAGGTCCCACCTCTGAACACCACTGTGGTCAGATTAAGTTTCTACCCTCTTAATGCTTCACAATAGGGATGAAACTTTAACAGGAATGACATAGATGCCTGTGTAAACTATATTACTGCTGCAGATTGGGTATTAGGGTCACTACTATTTTAATTCATACTTATGTTTAGTATTTTCCCCCAGTGTATAATAACCACAGCAAAATGGTTGTGTCTAGAGGAAATTTTGCCAGATTGTGTGAAACTCATAAACTCACCTCTCCACTTGCACGAATTCTGAGGTCCCTGTGCTGACATCTCTTTCTTTCCCAATGCATTTCATTTTTGGAATCCTTGGTCTATTCTTGCAGACTTGGATCAAGACTCCTTGTTTGAACCTGTCTTAATTTTAAATCATGATGATTGGAGTCGAGGGCTTTGATATCTTCTCTCCAAGAAGGCTGTGAATTCCTTATAGGTCCCACATCATCTCCTCCCAAATGAGTATCTTTGCACACCAAGGAGAGAGAAAATTATTGCTAAAACAAAACAAAACAAAACAAAACAAAAATAAGTTCTTCCTTCCACAATGAAAGGTGCCCACTCACCCGACATTTGCATACCTAAAGTGCTACCCAAATAATCCTTCTGTTGACCAATAAGTTTAAGTTCCATCAATTAATAAAAGGCAAAATTAAAAAATGGTGGAGGGTAAAGGGAGGGGAGAAGACATGGGGGTAGGAATGATAGAATGAAGTAGACATTATTATATGTATTAGGACATGGTTACCTGACCTGTGTATGAGCAGATGAATGAGAACTTATACTGAATTTATGTATGATGTGTCAAAATGCATGCTACTGTCATGTATAACTAATTAGAACAAATTAAAAAAGTGGTGGAGGGTAGGAATCTTGACATATTAGCAAAAGAGGAGGAAATTAAGAAGAGAACAAGGTAGACTATGGGAATGAAACTGGGAATTTATTAATGCCTTCAATCTTCATCAGGTTGAGATTAAGCCTGAGAAGAATTCTCTGACTTTGGACTTGGAGTCATTGTTGGGTAAACACATGGCTGCTGTGGTTTGAAGATTGCATGAAAGATGAAGTGGAGACTACATCTGGAAGAACTTTGTGAGAGGAAAGGACAGTGAGAGAGGATGCAGGAGGGTGGTGGCGAGGTTGGAGGTTTGGTTCCTTAGAAGAAGAAAGAGTGCCTCCAAGGGCTTGCAGCTTCACTTGCATTATCTGTTTCTTTAGAAATTTTAAGTTAACTGAGAGACAGGCACAGCCTGATCAACTATTAAAATGCCTTAAAGATAAAAATTACGTGGCACACGCCTATAATCCCAGCACTTGGGAGGCTGAGGAAGGAGGATCTCGAGTTCAAAGCCAGCCTCAGCAACTTAGCGAGGCCCTAAGCAACTCAGTGAAACCCTGTCTCTAAATAAAATACAAAATAGGGCTGGGGATGTGGCTCAGAGGTGGAGTGCCCCTGGGTTCAATCCCCAGTACTAAAAGAAAAAAAAAAGGTAAAAATTATATTTTAAATAAATCTTACTTTTTAGAGGGAAAAATTTAGACTTATAAACATCTTCCATGAATATTACACAGTTGTTATAGTTCATGATCCAGTGTTCATACATTATTGTTAACCAAAGTCTACACGGCATTTAGGTTTACTTAGTTTTTACCTGATAGTCTTTTCTGGATCTCATCCAGGATGCCTAATGTTTAGTCATGATCCAAAAAAATAATCAGGCAACTGTTGGACTTAGACAGCTACAGCCTTCTGGTTCCTATGTAAGCAAGTCTCAAAACTCAACTCAGAGTAACTTTACCGACTGGAAACTGCCAATTAACCACTAGCTAGAGACTCTGAGACTACTACTTTAGCTGATCAAATATTTTCTTTGTCTCACTTTTGTGACTATCTAATAAGTTTTCATTGGGTGTCTCATCCATGGAGTCCAAACTGGTTGTGGGTTAGTGCCACCCAATTCATGAGTCATTGACTACTCAAATAAACTCTTCAAAATGATGATGTTTCAGACTGGAGTTAAGGCTCAGTGGTAGAGCACTTGCCTCATGTGTGTGAAGCGCTGGGTTTGATTCCCAGCACCACATATAAACAAATGAATAAAATAAAGTTCCATCAACAACTAAAAAAATTACAAAAAAAAGATGTTTCAAGTTTATTTTTAAATGGTCTGTTTTTGACTGTGATAATTTCTCAGAGTGCTTGTTTTTGATGACCTCAGCAATTTTGATATTTTGTAAAATGTCCCACGACTGGGATTTTTCTGATGCATTTTCTCAGGGTTATGCACTTTTGGGAGAAAAACCACAAAAGAGAAGTACAATTTAAACTACATCATATTAATGGTTTATATTATCAACTTATCACTATTGATGTTGACCTTGATCATGTGGCTGAGGTAGGGTTTGTCCGATTTCTCCAATGTAAAATTACTGTTTCTGCCAACCCATGCCCTTTCCATACTGGGCTGTTTGAATGGAAGTCATTATGCTAGCCCATGCTTTAGGAATGGGGTGGTGAGCTCCACCTCCCGGAGGGTAGAGTATCTACATAAATTTTTGGAATTCTTCTGCATGAATTTTGTCTCTTTTCCTCAGTATATGTGAGTTCCTAATCCTAAAAAAGGCTCAATGACTTCATGCCTTGCTTACTAAGATTAAATTTGTAGGATAAATTTCATCCAGGAAGTCAGCTATTTAATTCATACTTTTCAAAGCAGATTAACATGCTGACAGTAGCAGAAGTTGAGAGCAGTGATAAAATCTCACCAAAATCATGTTGAAAGTGTCTTATTCACATATTTTCCTAGTCATGAACATTAACATAGGCCAAGTAAAAAGTCACGTAATGGAAACTACTTTTAACAGTAATTTGAATAACATGAAGCTGGATCAACGTTTTCATTTGTCACTTTTCATTTTGTGATTTCTGCATAGGTAGCATGGTGTAAAAATTTAAATTAGAGAGTTTCTTGCCCTTATAATTGAGCACGGGGAATGGAAGAGAAACTGCAGAATAAGACAAACTGCTTGTGTTGGGCAGCCATCATCCTTCTAGGTTTTCCCATTTACTTGTGTGTTCGAGGGCAAATTAGTTAACCTCTGCAAACCTCACATTTCTCATTTATGAGAATAAACAATAAGAATAAAAGCAATAATGTCTACATAACAATTTTAAGGATTAAATGAGATAATATGCTCTCAAGTGCATCTGGAAACTCTAAAGTTGTACCATTTTCTCAAGCTATTAATTCCTGGGCAAGACAGGGTGAGATGGATGACGAAAGCTCAGTAGGTTAGTCAGAGCCCAAGTTCCTTTAGTTGCTTTGTGTGTGTGTGTGTGTGTGTGTGTGTGTATGTGTGTGTGTGTGTGTGTGTACAGTACTAGGGATTGAACATACTAGGGAAATCATGTCCCTGAATAACTTCTTGAGTATAATTAAGTTAGGCCTCAGTATAAAGTGTAGCTCTACCACTGAGCTAATCCCCAGCCCTTTTGATTTTCTGTTTGAAACAGGTTCTCATTAAGTTGCTAAGGCTGGCTTCAAACTTGCAATCCTCCTGCCTCAACCTCCTGAGTTACTGGGATGACAGGTGTGCCCCACTGCACCCAGAAGCTGTTAAATATTTTGGTATTACTTTTGATAGTTACTGGCAAGCCACACCATGGGTCAGCTCCTTCTTGACTCTTCCAGACATCTATCTACATTAGGTAACAGACCTGAACAGTGGGAACATGAGGTTAAGGGGATAATTATGTAACTGGACCCACTGTGCTGACTCCCACATACTTTCTTTTAAAAAGCAGCTTACCTGCAGCAGTGCCTGGCTTAAGTCAATAGGATATGTTACATTTCTCAGCAAACAACCTGTTATCTGCAGGAGAAATGCAGGCCTTAAAGGCTCCTCCTTACTAATAAGAACACAAGTAATCCTGAAAAAGGGGGGTTACTTTTAGGACCTTTACATAGACCAGATTCCAGAATTCAGAGATATGAAAATTAGGAGCAAAGCATCCTAACCATAAAATCTGTAAGAAAAAGTTCCAATTAGAACTGGTCAGCGTGGGCCAAAGCGACCCAGAATTGCCTTGGATCTTTGCCATCTACAGCAGGGACTTGGAAGTCTGATGCAATTCTGTTGTCAGTCAAAAGTCAAGAGATGGGTCTGGGCAGGACTCTCCGGAAACTTCCCTGGGATTCCCGATAAAACTGGAGGGCAGGAGGGTATGCCATCCTTCTCCTCTATGTGAGGACCCACTCTCTCCCTTGAGAACGTCCCCTTTTTTCCTTTTCCTATCCCTTCTAATAAACTTGTGCCTGCTGCTCTAAGTAACATGTCTGAAATCTTCCTGGCATGATTGTAAGAAACAGAAAGAGAGGAGCTCTGGGGTGCTTTGGCTCCAGAGCAGGCCTTCCCCATCAACATACTGATGGAATGAGCACCTGAGTTTTACCACACATGAATGATTAAAGGACTCTGGTGTGAGGATGTGAGGTAGGGAGCTAATTTACCTGGATGGATTTTGGAAGGCCAACTTTCCTCTTACAGGGGACATATTGGCTCTCTTAGCAAGGAGTGCTGGGACAGTTCTTCAGGGTACCACAGACAGACAGGCAGCCCTGAATTCACTCTGGTTCCATGGACACCCACTGATAGTGCATTTATCTAAAGTAAGGAACCCATGAGAGAAATCATGCTCCTGAATAATTTTTTGAATGTTAGTAAGTTAGGTATCAGTACAAAGTTATCAAAACTTCTAAACCATATGTAGTACTTGAGCTTGAAAATGTCTGTTCTAGGGGATTAGATGACACCATCAAAAAATAATTGAGTAGTGTCCCCAACAATACATTAGAACCTGGAGGAAGTATATTGAATCAATTCTATTTTGTTAGAAATATATTTAGTACTTTGGGAAGATAAAATAATATAATAAATTTGTAGTTACATTTCATATTTTGTCTTTTCAAATCAACATTTTTGACTTATAGAATTGTATCAATGGACTGAAATTGAGAACACAGATATTTTTTGTAATTTAAAATCACTTATTAATGTGAATTTTTAGATCATTTTTGAGGAAAAAAGAAAACATTTATTTTATTTTGGTATTAAAAATTGAAATTAAGCCAGTGTGGTGTTTCATGCTTGTAATCCCAGTGGCTCAGGAGGCTGAGACAGGAAGACCTCAAGTTCAAAGTCAGCCTCAGCGAAAGTGAAGCACTAAGCAACTTAGTGAGACCCTGTCTCTAAATAAAATACAAAATAGGACTGGGAATGTGGCTCTGTGGTCGAGTGCCCCTGAGTTCAATCCCTGGTACAAAAAAACAAAAACAAGAACAAAAAACAAAAACATCAAAAACAAAAAATTGAAATCAATAGTCCATAGGAAAATGAAAAGCATTTCAGCCTCTTATTGTTTAGCTTTGAAGATCTCATTTCAGCTGCAAGAAAACTCAACATACCATTCCAGAACTTCTTGGTGATTTTTCCTTTCCCCAGTTAGTAGTCTTAGAAGATGAAAACTATCATGAGAGTTACCGGACATAAGATTTAGAACAGCAATCTGTTCTTTTATTTCATCTACAGGAATTTTATAGTTAAAAGAAATTCTTACCACTTATCAAAACTATCTCATCTACATTTATTTTTGTTAAGCATATCACTTGACAGCATTGGATTTACATTCTTTTAAGAAAAAACATTTATCAAAGAAACGGGATGGAAAGGGCAGTGAAATTCATTGGATTTACTTGCATATAGTAATTTATGCAATGTCTGGATGACTCGGATCTGTACAATAGCCAAGAATTTTAAAACCAGAAAGGTTCTTAGAAATATCTTGCAGTTTTCATCATGATATGGTGAAGGAGACTGAGTTCCATCAAAGCTAAGTAACCTGCATTCAAACAGAACTTCTCTGAGGAGAACAGAATGGCTTATGACTCTGTTCTTCACTGTTTTTTACCCAGTGCTGATTGAGCCATGGCTTAATCCCTACCAGAATCAGGTACAGAGATCCAAGATGGTGGACTAGAGGGAGTTTGCATTCCTTGTTGCTCTGTAACTTGGATTCAAGCAGAGGAAATACTGTTTCTCTGTGAGGCAGTTGTCGCTGCCCACCCTGCTGTTTACCCTATTTGTCCACTGCAATCATCCACTATCTGCCAACATATCACCTGCTCATTGAGTGTGGATCATTCACTCACTGCTGCCTCTCATCTGCCATTTGCCTGTTTGCCTGTCTCTTGCCTGCCCATCACCCACCTTTCACCTACCCATCAACCACTGCCCAATGTCCACCTGCCAATCATGGACTGTTAGCCTGCAAACTGCCTGCTGACCATCAGCAAATCACCTGTTGTCCACCGTTGCCTAGAAGTCCTTTGTCAAAGGACGTGCTAGTTTTGTTACATGTGGCTGATGCCATTTTAGCGCAATAGCCAGGACCTGCAGGTGACATACTGGAAGCATTCAGGGACACCAAAAGACTGCAGGGTAGAATCTATACTGCCTCCACTCCATACCACTAGTTGAGAAGACACACAAACAACATGAAAAAACTAGGGAACAGAGTGTCTCAAACAAACCAACATGTTCCAACAATAGAATTCATAGACAACACAGTAGAAGAAATATCAGAGATGAAGTTTAGAAAATACATAGTTAGATTGATCTTCAAAATAAAGGATGGTATTGGAGAGAAAATACAAGAAGTGAAAGATCACTTCAATAAAGAGGCAGAGATGATAAAAAGGAATCAAGCAGAAATTCCCAAAATAAAGAAAACAATAAACCAAATTAAAAATTCAATGGAAAGTATCACCAACATACTAGACCACTTGGAAGACAGAACCTCAGACAATGAAGATAAAATATAAACTCTTGAAAATAAAGTTTACCTCTCAGAGAGGAGGTAAGAAACCATGAAAAGAACTTCCAAGAAATATGGGATAATATGAAAAGACCAAATTTAAGATTTATCAGAATAGACGAAGGCATGGAGATACAAACCAAAGGAATGCACAATCTTTTCAATGACATAATAGCAGAAAACTTCCCAAATCTGAAGAATGAAATGGAAAATCAAATACAAGAGGCTTACAGGACCCCAAATGTGCAAAATTACAGCAGACCATCACCAAGGTCCATTTCAATGAGAATGACTAACACACAGAATAAGGACAGAATTTTAAATACTGGAAGAGAAAAAAAATCAAATTGCATGTAGGGGGAAACCAATTTGGATCTCGGCTGATTTCTCAACCCAGACTCTCAACACCAGAGGTCCTAGAATAGTATATATCAAGCTCTGAAAGAAAATGGATGTCAGCCAAGAATTTTATATCCAGCAAAATTAAGCTTCATATTTGAAGATGAAATAAAAACCTTCCATGATAAACAAAAGTTAAAAGAATTCTCAATTAGAAAGTCAGCACTACAGAACCTTCTCAACAAAATATTCCATGAGGAGGAAATGAAAAAAAAAAAAGAAAATCAGCAAAGGGAGGAACTACAATAAAGGAAAAGTCAATCAAAGGAGAAACTAAGTCAAGTTAAAAACCAAAAATAAACCAAAATGACCAGGAATACTAATCATATCTCAATAATAACCCTGAATGTTAACAGCCTACACTTATCAATCAAGAGACATTGACTATTGACTGTCAGATTGGATTTTAAAAAAGACCCAACAATTGCTGTCTTCAAGAGACTCACCTTCTAGAAAAAGACATTAACAGACTGAAGGTGAAAGGTTGGGGAAAAACATATCATTCACATAGACTGTGTAAACAAGCCGGGGTTTCCATCCTCATATTAGACAAAGCAGACTTCAAATCAAAATTAGTCAGATGGGATACATTTCATACTGCTTACGGGAATCATACACCAACAAGACATTACAATTGTAAATATATATGCCCCAAACAATGGAGCATCTATGTACATCAAAAAAACCCTTCTCAATTTCAAGAATCAAATAGACCACAACACAATAATACTGGGTTAATTTAACACACCTCTCTCACCACTGGATAGATCTTCCAAACAAAAACTAAACAGAGTAACTATAGAATTAAATGATACAATCAATGACTTACACTTAAAGGACATATCTAGAATATTTCATCAGTCATTGAGTAAATACAATCTCTTCTCAGCAGCACATGGATCCTTCTCTAAAATAGACCATATGCTATGGCACAAAGTAACTCTCAGCAAATACAAACCAATAGAAATACTACCCTGCATTCTACTGAATCATAATGGAATGAAACTAGAAATCAACAATAAAATAAAAAATAGAAGCTACTCCAACACCTGGAAAATAAATAGCATGCTATTGAATAATGAATGGATAAAAGAAGAAATCAAGGAGGAAATAAAAAAAATACTTAGAGGTAAATGAGAACACTGATACAACATCTTTGGGACCCTATTAAGGCAGTACTAAGAGGAAAGTTCATTGCACTGAGCTCATACATTGAAAGAATAAAGCCAACAAATAAATGTCCTAACATTACATCTCAAAGCCCTAGAAGAAAGAACAAGTCAACTCCAAAAGCAACATAAAACAGGTAATAATTAAAATCAGAGCCGAAATCATTGAAATTGAAGCAAAAGAAATGATTCGAAAAACTGACAAAACAAAAAGTTGTTTCTTTGAGAAAATAAATAAAATTGATAAAACCTTAGCCACACTAACAAAGAAAAAGAGAAAACTCAAATTACTAAAATTCATGATGAAAAAGGAAATATCATGATGGATACTACTGAAATACAGAAGATAATTAGAAACTATTTTGAAAATTTATACTCAAATAAAATAGGAAAACTTGAAGACATTGACAAATTTCTAGAGACATATGATCTACCCAAACTGACACAGGAGGACATACACAATTTAAACAGATCAGCTACAAGCAATGAAATAGAAGATGCCATCAAAAGCCTACCAACTAAGAAAGGACCAGATTCTAAGCCGAGTTCTGTAAGACCTTCAAAGAAGAGTTAACACCAATACTCCTCAAATTATTCCATGAAATAGAAAAGGAGGGAACCTTTCCAAACTCATTCTATGAGGCTAGTATCATCCTTATACCAAAACCAGACAAAGGCACATCAAGGAAAGAAAACTTCAAATCAATATCCCTGATGAACATAGACACAAAAATTCTCAATAAAATACTGACAAATTGCATACAAAAATGTATTAAAAAGATAATGCACCATGATCAAGTGGTGTTCATCCCAAGAATGCAAGGTTGGTTCAACATACAGAAATCAATAAACATAATACATCATAACAATAGACTTAAAGACAAGAATCATAAGATTATCTCAATAGATGCAAAGAAAGCATTTGACAAAATAAAAAAAAGGACAGCACCTCTTCATGTTCAAATCACTAGAAAAACTAGGGATAGTAGGAATATATTTCAACATTATAAAAGCTATCTATGCTAAGCCCATGCCAACATCATTCTAAATGGAGAAAAATTCAAAGGATTCCCCCTAAAAACTGGAACAAGACAGGGATGTCCTCTTTCACCACTTCTATTCAACATCATCCTTGAAACCCTAGCCAGAGCAGACAGACGAAAGAAATTAAAGGGAGACAAATAGGAAATGAACTCAAACTATCACTATTTGCTGATGACATGATTCTATATTTAAAAGATCCAAAAAATTCCACCAGAAAACTTCTAGAATTCATAAATGAATTCAGCAAAGTAGCAGGATATAAAATCAATACTCATAAATCTAATGCATTTCTATACATAAGTGATGAATTCACTGCAAAAGAAATTAGGAAAACTACCCCATTCACAAGAGCCTCAACAAAAATAAAATATTTGGGAATTGATCTAATAAAAGAAGTAAAAGACCTCTGCAATGAAAACTACAGAGCACTAAAGAAAGAAATTGAAGAGGACCTTAGAAGATGGAAAAATCTCTCATGCTCTTGTGTAGGCAGAATTAATATTGTCAAAATGGCCATACTACCAAGTGTTAAACAGATTCAATGCAATTCCTATTAAAATCCTAATGACATTCTTCACAGAAATAGAAAAATCAATCATGAAATTCATTTGGAAAAGTAAGAGACCCAGAATAGCCAAGGCAATCCTTAGCAAGAAGAGTAAAGCAGGAAGCATCACAATACCAGACCTTACACTATACTACTGTGCGATGGTAATAAAAATGACATGTTATTGGCATCAAAATAGACATGTAGACCAATGATACAAAACAGAAGACACAGAGAGAAACCCACATAAATGCAGTTATCTCATAGTAGTAAAAGGTGCCAGAAATATACTTTGAGAAAAGATAGCCTATTCAACAAGTAGTGCTGGGAAAACTGGAAATCCATATGTAACAAAATGAAATTAAACCTCTATCTCCCATCCTGCACAGAAATCAACTCAAAGTGGATCAAAGACTTAGGCACTAGAACAGAGACTCTGCACCTAATAGAAGAAAAAGTAGGCCCAAACCTTCATCATGTTGGCTTAGGACCTGACTTCCTTAACAAGACTCCTAAAGTACAAGAAGTAAAATTAAGAATCAATAAATGGGATGGATTCAAACTAAAAAGCTTCTTCTCACCAAAGGAAATAATCAATAATTTGAAGAGAAAGCCTACAGAATGGGAGAAAATCTTAACCACAGATACCTCAGATAGAGCACTAATCTCCAAGATATATAAAGAACTCAAAAAACTTAACACCAAAGAAACAAATAACCCAATTAATAAATGGTCTAAGGAATTGAATAGTCACTTCACAGAAGAAGAACTACGATTCATCAAAAAAATGAAAAAAATGTTCAACATCCCTTGTAATTAGGGAAATGCAAATCAAAACTTCTCTAAGATTTCCTCTCACTCTAGTCGGAATGGCAATTATCAAAAATACAAGCAATAATAAGTGTTGGTGAGGAAAGGAGGGGGAGGAAAGTACACTCATATATTGTAGGTGGGACTGCAGATTGGTGAAAACCACTTTCGAAAGCAGTATGGAGATAACTTGGAATGGAACCACCATTTGATTCAGCTATACCACTCCTTGGTTTATGCCCAAAGGACTTAGTATCAGCATACTACAGTGATGTAGCCACATCAATGTTTATAGCAGCTCAATTCATTATAGCAAAACTATGGAACCAACCTAGATACCCTTCAACAGATGAATGGATAAAGAAAATGTGGTGCACATACACAATGGAATATTACTCAGCCACAAGAAGAATGAAATTATGGCATTTGCAGGTAAATGGATGGAACTAGAGAATATCATGCTAAGTGAGATAAGCCAATCCCAAAAAATCAAAGGCCAAATGTTTTCTCTGATAAGTGGATGCTGATCCCTAGTGGGGGTGGGTAGAGAAGAAGGAAGGAACTTTGGATTGTACAGAGGGATTGTACTGTGAGGGAAGGGGTGGTGTTGGGAAGAACAGTAAATTGAGACAGACATTATTACCCTATACACATGTATGAAAAATTTTAACAAAATATTTATCACTGTCAAAAAAAGATAATTAAAAAAATAAATAAAAATAAAATAAAAATAAATAAATAAATAAAGATCTAAATTAAATTAAATTTAATTTAAAAAAATAAACAGAACAACATCAGGAAAGCAGAAAGCTCTTTTACCTTTGAGGCTGTTCAGCAACTATCTTAGGAGACAAGGACAGAAGGCTACCATTTTAAGAAATACTTATTTTTCTAGTTATTTAGGACATTATAATAGTTGCCAGATGTGTTGACATAAATCTGTAATTCCAGCTACTCAGGAGGCTGAACGGGAACTGCTACTTCTGGGACTCTGATTTTGATCTCTCTCTACACCTTTTTTAAGCTTTCATTTTGAACTATGAGAAATATTGGGGATTGAGGCAGGGGAGGAAGTAACTCCAAAAATGAAGAGCTTGGAGGCTTAGGCAGAAAGATGGCAAGTTTGAGGCAGCCTGGACAACTTATTGAGACCATCTCAAAATAAAAATTAAAAGAGGACTAAAGTGTTGAGGATATAACCCAGTGGTAGAGCACTTGCCTAACATGCACAGGACCCAGTATCACTTAAAAATAAATAATTAATTATAAAACCAAGAGCTTTAGGGGTCAGTTCAAGCTAGGTTCAAATTCAGCTTTGCAAATTATATCAGTCAGTTGTCTGTTGATAGCAACACAATCCCACAGACTGGGTGCATTATATAGAAAGTAGACTTTCTTCAGCTTGCAATTCTGGAGATCCAAGGTTTAGGGGCTGCATCCGAAGGCCTTCTTGCTAGCAGGTGTGAGGCTGGGCAGGTCCGAGGCTGTGGTGAGAGACAGGGAGCACGCACATATGAGTAGCTCTTTTGGCCTCTCTCCCTCTGCTTATAAAGCCACCAAGATTCACTTGTGTGTGGGGGGGTCTACCTTGATGACCTAATCTAGTGCTAATGACCTCTTCAAATACCTAAGTAGTTGGATTAAGTTTTCAACCTCTTAATACTTCACAATGGGGATTAAATTTCAACACAGGAAGCCTTGGGGGACAGACACACTGAAACCATATCCAAACCATAGCACAAATTTACCTATGGCATGTTACTTAATGGATCTGAAGCAATAAAAATCTGTCAATAAGGTCTTAGTCTGTTTTTTGCTGCTGTAACAAAATTCCAGTCTTTGTAATTTATAAAGAAAAGAGAATTATTTTTCAAAGTTCTGGATGGTGGAAAGTCCAAGAGTGTGGCACTGGCATATGATGAGGAGGGTCTTCATGGTGCATTACAATGTGGCAGAGGGCATAGAGGGCAAGAGACCAAGAGTGAGTGTGAGATCACATGTGTGGAGAGGGATAGAGGAAAGGGTATGAGAGCACATGAGAGAAAGTTGGGAAAGACAAATTCAATTTTATAGCAACCCACTCTCATAATAACTAATCCACTCTTCCATAACTACCTTAATCCACCATGAGGGTGGTGGTCGCATGACCTGATCACCTCTTAAAGGGCCACCTCCTGATACCATTACATTGACAACTGCATTTTAACATTAAAATCAGAGAAAAAGTTCAAATTATAGCAAATAATAAATTTCTCTTTGGGTTTTTTGAGAGAGTTGTATGCACTAATAAACATAAGGCACTCAGTATAACAGTTGGCCTATAGTAACTATGCATAAATGGTATTATTATTCTTATCACATGTTTAAGACTTCTTAAAAAACTTCTGTATATATATATTTATTTTAATTGTAGATAGACACAGTACCTTTATTTTATTTTTATGTGGTACTGAGGATTGAACCCAGGGCCTCACATGTGCTAGGTGAGCCGGCTACCACTGAGCTATGACCCTAGCCCTTAAGATATTGCTAACAGATCTTTCCTACCTATTCTTTCACCATTCCCTTGGCTGAAAAGCTAACATACAAGAAACTACCCAACAAAGATCAGCATTCATAGAATCTAAGATGCCTTCAGTTGTGAGATGGACCATTGGTTTAGGTACTACACTACGAAAGACAATACATTGCCAATCATACTATGGCTCACTATCACTTGAACTTTTTGTTTTAGACTTCTTGTAAAAGCTCTTTGATACTTACTTAGATGTAACATGATCTAGTTTCACTATTGTGCATACACAGAAAGGAAGACACCAGCAAAATACCTAAACTATTCATAAAACCTTTCATATTCTGTGTCTTTTCAACCACATTCAACTCAGTGGCATCAATGTGTGTTTTTCCACATAATTTATCCTCTGTTTCATCAGCAGCATGGGTGAAATTGAATTTCTAAAAAAAGGCTCAACTAATATTTCCAGGTCTTTTTTATCTGAATTGCTCACACCCATTCTGCTGTTCTACAAGTTTTGATTTTGGTACTTTCATTATCTCAGCAGCAACCAAGTCATCAAGAAAAATAACCCATTTAATGTGTATGCAAACATGTCTTACATTTCATCAGCTGCCTGGCTCATGGACAACATAAGACATCGTAAGTGGTGTGAAGTTTCTTGATTTCAGAGATGTGAAAATGTGAAAAATATGTGCATCTAACAATTGACACACATGTGATACTGCACTGCCCTTATCACTACAGATGCCTTACTTTGCAATAAATAAATAAATAAATAAATAAAACCATCTTAAAAGTATTTGAAATAGTTTAATGCATTAAACATTATTTGGATAATGACTCTTTAAGCCTACATGTGTTGTACTGAAATTGTTTTGTTTTAGACATCAACAGACAATGGTAGGCTGAGCTTTCATACTAAAAACAACTTTTCTCAAGTGAAAGAACGCTTTTCTTTATTTCTATAGCATTCCACTCACAGAGAATTTGGTGCCATATGAAGGCACTTGAAATCTGCTGCTTTTTCTGCCAAGATTTGTTGTTACAATGTGAAAATCCAGCAGTGGCAAGGCTTAAGTGTTTTTAAAGGAATACATGTCCTTCATTTTTTAAGCTGAAGGTATACTCAGCTCCAATTCAGGAAAAAGTAAAAAGATCTTTAGAAAAGTTCTATGGGTTTACTAATCTGCTTCTCCCCCCACCCCGCTTTTTTAAATCAAAGCATATCTTACGTAAAATAAAATACACAGTTTTAAAATAAATGAGTTAATTCACGTAACAACCACTATCATCAAGAAATAGAACTCTTCAATGAATTTCTGCCCTTTCCACATAATCTGTTCTTTTAATTTAAGCCATGATCAACAACATATTGAAGTGACAAAGGAAGGAAAAGAAAATGAAAGTTCTTAAGTGATCCTGTGTGTAACAGTGAAAAATCCAAGTCTCTCCTCTTCTTTATTTTAATTGCTATGGTCGTGTTTTCAAGTGAGACAGTTATTCTTTCTATGTTTAATATTAACTTGTATGATAACACAATATGATCCTCTAGCCACACCTTCAGGTTGAAATATTACATATTTTTAGATGGCTTGGTTCAGGTACTATGTGGTTTCTCATTTTACTTTGGGACATAAACTCTGTAGATTTATCTACCACATGACTTCCTGACTTAGCCTAGTAATGTCAAAACTCTGTATTGTGTATAAGCTGTAATAATTACTACAACATTTATTTTTTTCCTTTATACCTGGTGTAATCAAGTGAAGTGGCAACTGTGAATAACTGCTATTCAATGTGTAAAGGTGACTTGTCTTCCCTTTTCATCTCCTGGATGAAACTGTGAGAATTATTAGGCTAAATCTATTGTTTCTGTTGCCCATTTTGCTCTGAATGTGAATCAAGTTAAGGAATGGGTAGCAATCTGCTTGTTTAACATTGATGCATGCCAACATTTCTCAGGCAATAAGGTTTGGGTAGAAATCAGAATCCTGAACTATTTATTTACACACTAAACCTATGCATTCATTCATTCTTTATTCATTATACAAATATTGAATGCATTTAATATACTAGGCACTGGGTAAAGAGTTAGAGATATGACCAAAGATGACATAGAAATATTCTCCCATATCACAAGAGTCATACTCTATTGGGGTTATAGATATATAAGCAATTTTGGTAGTCTTGTGAAGAGTAAATATGATGTGATGGGGGAAAAGAGAAGGCAACCTCAACTCAAACTCAGAAGAGGAATGGGATTCAGATTTGAAGAATGAGTAAGAAGTAAGTCAGTATCTTAGGAGAAAGAAGAGAGGCAAGAATAAAGCAGGTGGTAATATGATTCTAATAGCAGGACCCCTGAGTGTGCTTCACCTGGAAATAGGGAGCTAATGAAGCCATCCATGAAGAAATACCTGACTTATCATTGATTCAGAGGGAGGCAAGATTCCCAGGAATATAGTGGAATTTTATCTGAAACATCAATAAACAAAGTATTTTAGTCTAATCTTTTATTCTTAGACAGTTTTTATATCACAAAGGGAGAGAGGGAGAGATAGAATTGGGGGGGGGGGGGAGAGAGAGAGAGAGAGAGAGAGAGAGAGAGAGAGAGAGGCAGGCAGAGAGAGGTACGCAGAGACTAAGACTGAGGTGTGTTATGAGGTGATAGGAGTGCCACAAAGGAGATTTTATTCTTTTGTATTTACTTGACTTGATTTTTCTTTCCACTAAAACCAGAAGAACAAAATAAAAGAAATGAAAACCAGCAGGAGAATACAGAAACATTCCCACAAAGAGACTATTGTTTTGATATAGATTGTGTTAAAAAGACTAACAAAATAGTGCTTCTTTGTTCTATTGCTGGGAAATACAGGCAGGAAATCTCATTTACTCCCTTGGCTTCAACAGGTGGAAGATGATCAAATGTGTAATCTTTCATGTTCTCTCTCCCACACTGCACTACAGCTTCTAAGAGGCCCAAACCACAGTTTCTAGGCACCTGGTGCAATGCCTGATACATAGTAAGGTACTCGGTAAATGCTTGTTGAAGAAGGAAGGTAGAGATCTAATTTTCCAGCCTGCTTTTATTAAGCTCTCCTCCTTTCTGGGTTTTTGTTTGTTTTTGAAGGCCCTCAACTCACTGGGCAGGGTCTTCATCACCCCTATTGCAAAAGGGACTGGTGTCCTCCTGGAGTGGATTCTGAAGTCCTGGAGGGCAGTGGTTTTATCCTGTTCATAATGCTATACATGAAACCTCATCAAGTGACTAGTACATGGTAGGTGCTCTATAACTCTGTTAAATAAGTGATTTTATCAAAAACTTATGTAATTTGCAATGAATTGTATTAAATATTTATTTAATTCCTCATTTTCATTGCTGTTTTAACTGTGGAGGATACAGAGGTGACCCAAGATAAGGTCCCTGACGTTTAAATTCCGGTGGAGACAATTAGCAAATCAGTCCATGTTTGACCTATGGATACTTATAGTTTTCAAGCTGTACTCTTCCCTCTTTCCCTTTGTGTCCAATCTCTGGGCAGCAGGTAAGAAAGCCTGGGAACTTACTCTTTTGGTGCTCCACAGCAGGTGTGCAGACCATAGAAACCTCAGTGGTATGCAGAATTCTAAGCCAGGCACCATCCCCTAACCACAATGAACAGCAAAGGCATTTGCCCCTCCCTTTATTCACTCCATCTCCAATTGCCCTGATTTTCCAAGAAAGCCTCAGCTTTCGAGCAAGAAAGCTTTCCATATCCTCCTGGTGCATGTATCATTACTCTGGACATCTCAACCAATGTAGCAGTGGTGGTAGAGTTATTGACCCTAATATATGTGTGGTGTCTCAGTCTATCCAAAGTGCTATTACAAATATCTTGGATTGTGTAACTGATAAACAACAGAAATTTATTTCTCACAGTCCTCAAAGCTGGGAAGTCCACGATCAAGACACTGGGTAGTGTGTAGTTAGGGTCAGCTTCCTCAAAGATACTGCTTTCTTGCCATGTCCCTACCAGTGGAAGGGGAAATGTTATTGTTTGAATATGAGGTGTCTCCCTAAAGCTCACGTGCTAATGCAGGAACATTTAGAGGGGAAATGATTGAATGAGGAGACTTCTAGGTTGTAATTGTAGGCAGGTGGGGCATGGTTGGAGGAGGTGGGTCACATGCTCTGGAAAGTTTCATCTTTTCTGTAGCTCCCTCCTCCTTCCTTTTCTCTGCTTCCTGACTGCCAAGAAGTGAGCACATGCCCTCCTGCTATGATGTTCTGCCTCACTTTGGGCTCAGAGCAATGGACTTGGCCAACCACAGGCTAAACCTTTGAAACTATGAGCCAAAATAAACTTTGTTTATGCCTCTAAGTTGTTCTTGTTAGGTATTTAGATCACAGAAATAAAAAGTTAATACAGATATTGGTATTGAGAAGTGGGATCATTGCTGTGACTAACCTGATCATGTGACTTAGAAGTGTATGGATCTGGTTTGCAGGGGGAGTTTAGAAAAGTCTGGAGATACAGGCTTGAGAATCCTTAACATTTTGTGATCAGAGATTAATGGGTGATTTTGGTGGGAGTTCAAAAGACCAGAATGCCTACAGGAATGCAGACAGTAAACACTGTGCTCACGGGGTTTCAGAGGGAAATATGGACTCTTGGGAATTGGACTAGAGGCCATTTGTGTTATATATATATTAGCAGATAACTTTTTAAAATTTTCTCCATGTTCTGAGACAGTAAGTAAGGCTGAATTTAAAGGTGATGGACTATTTAATCTGTTGGAGAAAATGTCAAGGCAGCACAACACTCAGTCAGTGACATGGATTTTGCTGGTGCTTTTTAGCCAGGTTTACTGTGAGAATTGGGAACAGAAAGCAGAACTGAAGGATTTTAAAAACTTGCAGTTTAGCCAGGAAAAATGCAAGTAAAAGTAGGGTCACTGAAATGTTGGTTGTTAAAGAGATTATAGCTAAAAAAGAGATGATAAGTACTTTGCACAGAAATGATAAGAAAGATGACTTGAGGGCATCTCAAGAATTTGCAACATCATACCAATTGCAGTCTCAAAGATGTAGAACAGAAAATTCCTTTGAGAAGAGATCATGGGGACACCCTGCTTTCACAAGATTGCTAAGAAATTGTTTATGCTCGATCATGTACTCACAGATTGCTGCTGCTGTGATCCAAGGGGGCATAGCTACTGCATGAGCTGGTGGCAAACCTTGACATCATTCCATATCATTCTGTGTCTTCAGGAATACAGGATGCTGAATTTAAAGGGTTATGGAGGCCACCACTGAGATTTCAAAGGAAGGTCAGGCAAATTGTAGCAGGGTCAGAAGCCTGTAGGCTGCCCATGAGAGTGTGATACATAAAACTGGGAAGGTGAAACCAAAGCTGAAATGGAGACCCCAGAAATTAAGAGATGCCAGTGATGTGGACTCTCTGCTGAGAAAAGTCACTGACTATGAAGAGAGGTCATGTGTACTGAAATTGTGAAGGCCAAAGAGACAGGACTGCTAATCCCTTTTGAAAACACATCTTGCTGCCATATGTCTTAGACGCTATATACCGAATTATGGGCTCTATTTGCCTGACTGGGTTTTGGTCTTGTTTTGATCCCTTCCCTTCTTCCTATGCTCCTATTCCTCCCTTTTAGAAAGGTAATGTTTATTCCATCCACTGTGTGTTGGATATATGTAATTTGCTTTTGATCTACAAGGGCTCATAGTCAAAAATTTTTCTTGAGTGCCAGAGGAGACTTTGGACTTTTGGGCAACGGATGAGACTATGGAGATCCTTGGAGATGGACTAATGCTTTTTGCCTTGTGAGATGAACATGAGTTTTGGGGGGCAGGGGTGGAATACTATGGTTTAGATATTAGGTGTCCTTCAAAAGCTCCTTGGTTAACGCAAGAACATTCATAGGTAAAATGATTGGATTAAGAGACTTCTGAAAGTTAACTATAGGGAGCTGGGGCATGACTAGATGAGATGGGTCTCTGGGTATGTGCCTGTGAAGGGTTCATCTTCTCTGCAACCTATTTCCCTCTCTCTCTGCTTCCTGGTCAACAAAGTGAGCAGTACTCTTGAGCCATGTCCTTCTGCCATAATGTTCTGCTTCACCTTGTGCTCAGAGCAATGTTCTTGGCTGACCATGAACTAAACCTCTGAAATTATGAGCTGAAATAAGGTTTTTCTCCTCTAAGTTGTTCTTGTTGGGTATTTTGGTTATGGTGATGAAAAGTTAACACAGGCAGAAACTTCCTCAAGCCTCTTTTGAAAGGACACCAATCCCATTAGGTGAAGACTCAACCCTAATGACCTAGTCTCCAACTCCCAACACCATCACATTGGGGTGTGAATTTGGGGGGAAATAAACATTGAGACTACTCCATGGAGAAACCACAGACATACATAAACAAATAGACAAGAGGATTTCAGATAATGGTAAATGTTATGAGAAAAATAGAAGAGGATGATAAGATAAAGAAAAAAGTGAGCTCTGTAGAATTATGTGAAATCTTAAATCTCTTGACTAGACCTCAACTAACTGTGGTGGGGAGAGCCAGCTATTACCCAAATGGCCTTTCCCCTTTCTCCATAATAAAAACGAAAGAATTAAACTGACTGTCATTCTTCTGAAGGGGTGTAAACTTGGTGGGAATTCCAGAAGCCACCCTGGCCCACAACATACCTGTGAGAATTGAAGCAGAGCAAGTCCACAAAATAAATAACAGTTGGCTCCAGACACTGTCTAACTTCAGACTTGAACATGTAAGAGAATACCACTTGTATCTTGTTAAAGCCACTGAAGTTTTAGGGTCTATGTTTTTCTCATCTCTCAATATCTTTCATTAACTTTATTTTTGCTAGATGACCTTCAGATTGATTTGATATCTTCTGTCTTATTTTTCTCTTTGCTTCTGTTCTTTTTTCCTTATTGAATGTTTTGCAAATGCCCAACATCTTGAGCTATTACCTACAGAATAATTTTAAAAATTAACTTTTATTATAGAGAACATAAAATATGCAAAACAGGATAGAATAAATTGTTAAATTATTTAACACTCAGTCCAATCAGACCTCATGTTATTATCATTAATGTTTTATTTGTACATTATAGTTATACTTAATAATGGGGTTCAATTTGACATAATCATACACACAAAGAATATAATTTGCTCCGTTTCATTCACCACTATTTCCTCTTTCTCCTTCCTTAAGTTGCTCTCCTTCCTCTACTGACCTTACTTCTATTTATTTATTATTTTTTATTGGTGTATTTTAGATACAGATAAAGGTGACATTCACTGAGGTATATATATTCACATATATATACATAGTATAATTTGATCCATTTCATTCCAAAATTCCTTCCTTTTCCTGTCCTTCCTCCCTCCCCTTCTATCCCCTTCTACTATTCCATTCCATTTTCATGGAATTCTCCCCGCTCCCCTGGTACTTTTTCCCCCCTTATTCTACTGTTTCTTCCACAAAACATTTGATCCTTGACTATCTGAGTCTGGCTCAATTCACTTACCATGATGTTTTTCATTCCATCTATTTACCAGTCAATACCAGCCTCAGCAATTTAGTGAGACCCCAAGCAAGTTAGCAAGACTCTGTCTCAAAAGCTCATTCTTCTTTATGGCTGAGTAAAACTTCACTGTTTTTATATACCACATTTTCTATATCTACTCATCTGCTGATGGACACCTAGGCTGGTTCCATTATTTGACTATTGTGAATTGTGCTGCTGTAAACATGGGTATGCATGTATCACTATAGTAGGCTGACCTTAGTTCTTTAGGATAAATACCAAGGAATGGGATAACTGGCTCATATGGTTGTTCCATGCCTAATCTTTTGAGAAATCTCCATACTGCTTTCTAAAGTGGTTGCATTACTTTGAAGTCCCACCCAAAATGTATGAGTACAGCTTTGCCCCATATTCTCACCAGCATTTATTACTTGTATTCTTGATGGTTGCCATTCTTGATGTTTGGAATCAGATGAAATCTCAATTGCTTTAGTCAACTTTTTCACCCCTGTGACCAAAAAACATTACTAGTACAATTTTAAAGGAGGAAAAGTTTATCTGGCACACATGGTTTCAGAGGTCTCAGTCCATAGAGGGCTGACTCCATTGCTGTGGGTCCAAGGAGAGACATAACATCATGGTGGAAGGGTGTGGAGGACCCTTCAGAACATGGCACCAGGAAGCA
Source organism: Glaucomys volans (assembly GCA_020662805.1). Classification (NCBI taxonomy): domain Eukaryota; kingdom Metazoa; phylum Chordata; class Mammalia; order Rodentia; family Sciuridae; genus Glaucomys; species Glaucomys volans. The sequence continues at coordinate 274,779 of JAJEJO010000309.1, read as the reverse complement.
AAAAGAGAGGGGGGGGGGGAGAGAGAGAGAGAGAGAGAAAGAAACTCTGCTTCCACAACATATATATCCCATAGGCATGCCCCCAGTGGCCTTCCACTTACAGCAATACCCTACTTGCCTACAGTTATCATCCTGATAATCTATTCAAGTGGATTACTGCACTGATTAGGTTAAGGCTCTTGGACCCCAGCATTTCACCTCTGAACTTTCTTGCATTTCTCACACATACGCTTTTGGCAGTCATCTCATTTTTAAACCATTGTATCATTATAGGTTTAATTTGTGTTTCTCTGATTGCTAGGAATGTTGAACATATTCCCATATTTCTTTATTAGTGCATTATAGTTGTATATTATGGTGTATGAATATGAAACATATTCACACACAATCTAACAATATAATTTGGCTGAACTTTTTTCATATGTTTGTTGGTCGTTTGTATTTTTTCTTTTGAGAAATGTCTGTGTAGTTCTTTTGCCAATTCCTTGATTTTTTGGTGTTTTTTTGAGTTCTTCATATATTCTAATACATATATTTATACATATATCTATGTGTGCATATATATACATATATATATGTATATATATACATATATATATATATATGTTATGGTTTGGTTGTGTAGGTGTTCCCCCAAAGCTCAAGTGTGAGACAATGTGAGAGTGTTCAGAGGGGAAATGATTGGGTTATGATATCCTTGATCCAATTAGTGAGTTAATCACCTGATGGGATAAATTGGTAACTGAAGGCAGGTGGGGTGTGGCTGGAGGAGGTGGAGCATTGGGGGCATGGCTTTGGGATATATATTTGTATCTGGTGAGTGGAGTCTCTCTCTGCTTTCTGATCATCATATGAGCTGCTTCCCTCTGCCACACTCTTCTTCTTTTTTTCTTTTGTGAATACACATGTTTATTCATGTCATGATCTTTGTCATTCTTTCAAACACATTAGAGATGAAAATTTTAAAGTCCAAATAATAGGGAATGCAGGGGTAAATGGGCACTCAAAACGTAATACATCATATAAGGTGAATATTTCCCCATTCATGATGCAGTCATTATTTTCCCACAGTCTTTCTCATACATTTATTTTAAGGATGTAAATGGGGGTGGGAGACTATTTTCCATCTGGGCTAAAATAGACCTTTATTAAAATAGTCATTGCTTATTAAACAAAACAAGTGAAGCAAGAATAAATAAGAAACAATGGAAAGCAACACGAAAGTCAATTTTTGAAGATATTAAGATTGTACACTGGTCAGCCAAGAATATCAACTGAAAAACTCACAACCGATAGAATTCAGTGAAGTAGCTCAATAAAACATCAGAGCCTAGATAAAGAAAAGCAGCAACCTGTTGGAAGCTTTATTAGAATAAAATACTGAGTCATGTAATAGAAAAAAAATTTAAAACTCACTAGAAATAAGCTTAATAAACACGAAAGCTCTATTTGCATTAAAAATTTTTTAAACAATACTGAGACACAAAAACAAAACAAGGGGAAACTATATTATATTCTTGAATAAGTGTCAAATTAATGTACTCTCAATAAAAATATTACCAGGATTTATTTATTTATTTATTTATTTATTTATTTATTTATTTATTTATTTTTGGAACCAGGGATTGAACTCAGGGACACTCGGCCACTGAGCCACATCCCCAGCCCTATTTTTTTGTATTTTATTTAGAGACAGGGTCTCACTGAGTTGCTTAGGGCCTCGCTAAGTTGCTGAGGCTAGCTTTGAACTTGCGATCCTCCTGACTCAGCCTCCCAAGTCGCTTGGATTACAGGCTGCCACACTCTTCTGCCATGATGATCAGCCTCAACTGGAGTCCTGAGGAATGGAGTCTATGGATTGAGACCTCTGAAACTGCGAGCCCCCACATAAACTTTTCCTCCTCTATAATTGTGCTGGTTGGATCTTTTAGTCACAGTGGTGAAAAAGCTGACTAAAACACGCCATCTATCTACATGCAGGAGTAGCTGGTGAAGATTTTCTCTCATTCTATAGGCTTTCTCTTCATGCTCTTGTTTCCTTTGCTGCCCAGACCTCGTATTGTTACTGAATAAAATTTCAGATCTCTATTGTTTAAGAAGCAGGTGACTCCATCTTCTTTACTTCTTCTAGATCTTATAACAAATTCCTACCTTATTATTTCCTTTGCCTCAAAGATCATCCCTTTCTTAATATTCCCCAGTCTTTTCACCCTTCCCTCCTTCCTTCCTCTTTTCCTATCTTTTTTTTCCCTTCGTACCTTCTTCTTTCCTCATACTGTTTCCTTTTCCTGATTTTAGAAAATCCAGGTCTAATTTTTCTAGCTATAGGTGTAGTTCTTTGAAATATACATGTATCTCCATCTTTAACTGCTGAGAATATATCTTGCTCAAATGGCAGTGCCTACTCATTTATAGTCCCTTTATGATTTGGAGAAAAGGATCTTTAAAAAGTCACTCAATCCTCCCTGGTGTGATGGCACACACCTATAATCCCAGTGGCTTGGGAGGTTGAGGCAGGAGGATTGCAAATTTGAGGGCAGCCTCAGCAATTTAGTGATGCCCTGAGCAATTTAGCAAGACTCTGTCTCAAAATTAAAAATTAAAAGGGGTTGGGGATATGACTCAGTGGTAAAGTACCCTTGGGTTCCATTCCCAGTACAGAAAAAAAAAAAAAATCCTCAACTCTACCTTAGATTAAAAAATTCTGGCTACATTAGTAATTTCAGTGGGGAAATACAATTAATTAAATGAATCCACTTGTATTAGTAATCAAACTTAAGTATTGGGTTATTATTTTAACCAGACAAACTCTAGTTGTCTGAATGATAAGACTTTGTTTTATAAGCAGTGAAACATGGACCTTGGCCATGGGTATGATTCTTTACAAAGCCAGCTGGAACTGCTTTGATACCACTCATGTGTAACAATCAAACATGGGCAGAGAGCAAATACTTTGGAGCAAGCATAGACTACTTGGACATAATAGAGGCAGATTCTTCCACAAAACGATATGATCACAGTAGTCAGTTCAAATTCTTATGGAATTAATTTGCTTTTACTTTGACACCACGGTGACAAATAAATTTGCAACTTGTATACTCTAATAGAGCAAAAAGAACTGACACCAATTAACAATACTTTGTGTACTTTTGGAAGTTAACTATGTTCTCGAATATTACAAAATTATTTCTCCTCCAGAAAGTGTGGGAGAACATGCTGTTCCTCACCCCACTGCTTTCATTTACATCACTACACTGAACTTCACACTGATAAATTGGCAGTTCTTGTGCCCTAAGGTTGGAGAAAGAACTTGTAATTGCTGCATTTTTTTTAATCTAGATGGAAGACTGAAGTCCTGAAAGTAATAACTTGTTGCTTTTATCTCTTTATCTCAACATCCAGCTCACAAACCTAGGCCAAAAGTCCGTGAGTGACCAAGAACATTTTGTGATATGAGTAAATACAGGAATCATTTAGATAGAACTAGTAAGAACGAGTAGCAGTTTCTCAGAGTTCAGATGTATTCAGGAAGTCAGCATTTAAAGTCTCTTTTGTTTTCTATTCTTAGTAGTTCTTATATTTTTACTTTTCTTGTATGATAATTTTCCTTACCATGTCCTAATCCATTTAGGGTCCTAAACTTTTTCCACGATACTAATACTTAATCCCTTCAGTACTCTTAAACTTGTGTGTCCTCATTTCTATACCCAAGCGGGTTGGGACTTAATATGTTAGACTTCGAGTGGAGTGTTAAAGTTTCTATACTATTCATGAGAAACTGAACACAGCTGTTGTCCCAAAATAGTTAAAAAACTACCTCTTGGGTTAGTGGTTTCAGTCAGAGGTGAGAGGTTTTAAATTCTTTCCCCTTATGGTCTATAACTACTTAGAAAAATTGTGTGAAAAAATAATATCGTTCTAGCAATTCATACACTGTTTTTTTGTGTGTGTATGTGTGCATAACACAAATACAGATAGGGATAGATAATGCTAACCATAGACATTCATTCCACATTTAAATATTTAGAATTTTCAGTAGCCTGTGAATACAAGAAAAATTATTACATTAAGGTAGACTTAGAGATTTGACATGTAGCTGATATTTTCATAGTGTGAGAAATATCAAGCTGACATTATGCTGTCTCTGTGATGATTACTTCTAAATGTCAAGTACAGAAACTTATTCATGGGACTTCAGTGCCTTAGGATACTGTCAGTTTAAAAGACATTCACATCGAGTTCTTTTTTATTTAAACATGCTAAATGAAGTATGAAAAGCAGGTTAAGAAATCAACGGAGAAAGAAAGAGCAAAGAGGAAACCTATTGACTAGAAAATTTTAAATACAGTAATAGATTGCTGTACTCTTAACATCAATTTCCAAGGACCCCCTGCTGACAGCAGGCTTTGGCAACTGACTCCAAATACTTCTGACAGCTGAAATCATGGGGCTCGTAGTATTGCACTCATATCACTTATATTGAATTTGTAAAATTAAAAATAAGAACCATTTAATTATTTTGTAGCTTATCTTTAATATATGTCAAATAAATAAATATTTTCCTGCCACTTTTAATAGTAACACTGTACTTCAATCGAAAATCAAATAACTCAGTGATATTTTAAACTATAAATTTATTCTTTTGTTCACAACCTCTTTAGCAGTTAATTATGAACCTACTGCTACTTCGGAAATAACTCAGAGTCTTTCTTTCTTTCTTTAAAACAAATTGGCCACATCAGAGATAATTATGAGTTTAAATAAACCTTTGTCTTTCCAATTATGTGCACGGCAGGGCTCCTAATTACTTGGGGTCACTGAAATCCCATGGCATCCTCTGAAAAACATTTTCCTTTGCAGTTCATTTTGTTAGATTTCCTTTCTGTTCTTGAAAACCACTATCTTTGCCTTTTTCAAATCCCTTTTTTAGCTAAAAAGGGGATGATGATGGTGATGGAAATCTGGGTTCTTAGTCTTAAAGTCAGGCAAGTTTATTTTGACTTCTGTAGGTCAATAACACTAGTTGCTGTGCAATCACCTAAATTCTGACTTATCTTATAAAATGTTATTTCTGATACAAACAAAAGTTGTGGGCCCTCTTTGAGCAAGACCAGCTGTTTTGAGGGGCTGCAACATCTTAAACCGTTACTTGAAAAAACAAAAGTATAAGATAAATGCACCCAGACGGGACTACTAAAGAGCCTTGTAACCTAGTTCATTAAAATCAAAGTTGAAACAGAATGTATTGTTAATTCAGTTATCCTATTGATATTGCTCAAATTTTAAAATTTAGATGCAAGATTCAAGGATGACATTTCCAGGAGTCACATTGGTAATATCCATATTGTTTTACACACAAAATAAAACCACTGAAAAGCTAGCATTTGCTAGCGTTTACATGCTTGGATCATACCCCCAACCGCCAACTTTCAGCAGGACTGTTCTCTGAAGTAGAAGACAAAATGAAGACACTAGGACTGTGCTCCCAGAGCCTTGGAGCATAGTTCCCCCTAAAGTGCAGGGTGGGAGGTTCAACCCTCCCCTTTCGCGCCCTTTAAGCAAAAAGGGTCCCAGAAACTGGGCCTTGTCCAGAGTCCCATTGGCAGTGTCAGTTCGGCATCGTGGAGGTTGTCACTAACTTGGCCCTTTCCCGGGATTCCCAGACTGCCAGCTCCACGAGGATGGAGAATTTCATGTGTTTTGTTCACTGCGGTATCTTTGAAACTTAGTTTGAGAGCCGGACACTTAGTTCAAGGGCTAACCTTTTCTTCCAGTCTCTTCCCAGTTTGTTCACTTTCTCTTTTACAAACAGTTAAGTCTGACACTGCGCAGCCCCATCTCAGCAGCTCAAAGCGAGGGATGCTGAGTTCAGAGCCTGGGCCTAAAGCTGGGGACCTGGGGCCTTGGAGGGAGGCCTCCGTCGGCCAGGAAAGCACCAGCTAGGCTGACGTGGGGCCTCGGCCTCCGAAAACACTCTCGAAGGCAGAGGCGAGCCGCCCGGAGAGTCCGGAGCTGGGGCTTGTGGGCGGCGCTTGCCCGCCGGGCCGCGGAGGCGGGGCGCCCTCCGCTGGCCGCGCCGCCGCGTTGCTGCCCGGCGGTGGCCGCGTTGACGGAAGAGGAGGTGCCGAGCCCGCAGGCCGCGTGGACATGGCGGATCCGGTGCGGGAGGAGCTCCTGGCCCTGGCCGCGATTTTTTGCGGGCCCCACGAGTGGGAGGTGCTGAGCCGCTCAGGTGACTACCCCGGGGACGGAGGGACGAGCGCCCTCAGACTGGGGCCCGCCCTGTCCTTCCCTCTCGGGGGCCTGGGCAGCCCGCCCGGGCCCGCAGTTGGGAACCGGGTTAGTTGAAGGATGGAGTGACAGGCAGCGGCGACTGTGAACGTGTGGGATCAGGCCGGAATGTGAGACGACCCCCCAAAACGTGAACAGAGCGGCGCAGCCCTCGGGTGCGCCGCCGCCGGCTCCCATGCGCGCCCCACTCCCGGTGCTGAGCGTCCTGACCTCCGAGGCCGGCCTCGTCTGCAGAGCGCTGCCCACGCTCTTCCTGGCAGGCTGTCTAAGTGTCCTTGCGCTCTTCTTAGAAAGAAGCCTATGCTGACCTTCTCCCCGCCCGAAATCCAACTCCCCCATCCCCCCCCCACCCCCCCCGCCATTAGTCCATTTCCTTAAAAAATCCTATGCCTTAAGCCTTTGACCTCACTTACTCGCCACAGCTTAACGCTAGGCCGGTATTTGGTTGTCTTAAGTTGAACAGCGGCAGAGACCTTGGCTGGTAATCACGAATCCCAGTGCAGCTAGAGACCTGCCCAACATAGGTAGTCAAGAAATGTTTGTTGAATGACTTTTTGAATTACCTCAGTACTCAGTCCTTATCTTATTCTTGTATTTCCGATTTGGTTGCTTTTCTCATTCTTCTACTCGGTTGAAAGGCGGTTGCCAGTTACAGGCTCTTGGGGGCGCCTTAATCATTCAGCCCACATTTATTTCCCTGCTCCTTGCAAACATCAACAGGGCACCATTCTGTCCTATAGGAGCTTACAGTCTGCAAAACCGTTTTTTAAAAATCTTTTTTTTTTTTCAATAATAGCAAAACACATTCCATTTCTGTGTTAACTTCTATTAAGTAAACAGGCAAAGCAAAACAAAACCAAACCCTGCCATTTCAGAGAAAGTATAGCGATGCATATAACTCAATTTTTATTTAACTTTCAACATATTAGGTACAGTTTTAGGGGCATAGCATTTATCCTTCTAATGTTATAGTGTAACTTATATTGAAATTGACTTTGTGACCATAAATTGGTTGACCTTAAGCAGATAGTCTAAAATATATGAGAAATCTAGGATTAAGATCGTTTTCCCATTTTCCTGTGAAGTGTTATTCATGTATAGGGTGGCAGTTGGCTCCTTTTTATTACTCCTTCTTGCATCTGCCCATCTGTGCACATTCATGGAGCACTGTTATAGTTCAGATACTATGAAACTTTTTAGAGCTTCTTTCTTTTAAGTGCCCAAATCTATCTTATATCTTTTTGAAACAACTCTTTAAAATCCACATGAACAGATTTATTCCCATTTAGTGTTGTCTTGTCACCCCTCTTCTGATTGAGTAGCATTCCTAATTCTTCATCTCCCTCTATTAATAATTACTTCTGCCTGAGGCAGCTATTTGAAGAGATCATTAGTTATTCCAAATTCCTTTATTATGGCTCAGGTGGGAATATCTGAAAAATGAACCTGTGATGTCCCATCATACCTAAAATATGTGGTCGTCGTCTGTGACATGAATCCATTGAGCATTAAACACGGCTGACAGGTCAGAGAAAACCCCCAAAAGTAAGTGCTGAAAGAAGGAAAGCAGTTTCTTAATCTTGAGAACACTGTGGACTCTTATCTGCTGTTAAATTGAGCATGACTTTGAAGCCATGCCTCCTAATTAATTTAATTCAGTGTTCTGGCATCAATAAGTAATTGAATTATAAAAGAATTCAGTGTAACAACTTAGGACATTTTGTTGCTGAAAGGTTCATTGGAGGGTAGAACAACTTAGTGGTTGAAATAGGAATGTTGGATACTCACACTGGGAATTAAGGGTAAGGTACGTCCTTCTTTAACAGACCACAGTAAACATGCAGCAGGCACCACTGTCAGTGCTCCTTGCCAATATGGGTTGGAGGATATAACAGTCTGAATCCCATCAATTTCTGGTCTCCCCCAAATAAACTTGTCAGTGGGATCAGGAGAACATTCTAGAGAGTCAGCTATTTAGGCACTAAGGTTGAAGAGGCTGAATAATTGGATTCAGTTTAGCAAGGTTAATTTATGCTAAGAATTTAGAGGATTTATCTATGTTTTTGCCTTTACAATGGTTATATAAGCCCATAGTAAGGAGGCATCAGATATAACAATCTCTTAGGGTACAAATTATGTGAGAGTACCCACACTCCTAGCTATGAGAGATGGATATGGGTAGGCCAAATTAGAGATATTCTGTCCCTTCTTCTACAGTGTAGACAGCCCAGATGCCAGGTTTCACGTAGTCACCTACTATCTTCCTGATACTTTCAGTGCATCTTATTTGATAGAAGCACTCTTATCTTCATTTGCACAGAAGATAACTGATGCTTAGACTGGTTAAATAACCACCAGGCTTCACAATGTAGAAACCTTCACATGGCCTCATGATCGTTGGTAGAGATGGGGCAGCTGTGTCAGGATAACAGTTCTTAGGGAGCAAAGAAACACTTGTCCAGGAAGAGAGAGCACAAATAAGCACCCAGAGAAAAGGCATGGATGGGCTCCAACCTATGTTCTGAACAGTTGGGAAGGGGAGCATGTGTGCATGCATGTGTGCAGGCACCTGAGATAGGTAAATAGCATTGTTATATATCTTCATTTTCCTGATGGGTTCATTGCTATAGTCAATGCTCATTACATGTAGGAGTTACATTTCTGAAAATCATCTCACAGATCACAAAGTTGTAAAATAGGAAGTACATGAAACCCAGTATTTGCACAATAGCTTCAGAGTGGATTTTTGTATTTTGTTAATGCTAATGTTCAGATTGGATTGAGCCATCTTGCAAAATGATTATGACTGTCACTCACTGACCTTTCTCAGTATGCTCAACTATTTCCTGCTGATTTTCAGAACTGAACTCACCTCTGTAAAAGCAATTCAGCCTTGAACTTCACTTCTAAAGGATGGGATGCCACTTTTACCATTATTTCTTTTTCTTTTTTTAGTCTCTTGTAACCACACTTTAAACATATGTAAAAGTCCAGCTGAAGCATAAAATAATCATTTATGTATGCATACTTGGGGTTAGCTGCCTGGGAGTAAGAGGAAAGAAAACCCTGTCACATGAAGTATGAGAAGGTTTTGGAGACTTCTTAGTGGTTTTCTATAAAAAGTCTTGCTGGGGATATATAAACATGGCAAAAACCAAACAACCACCCCCAAACGACAAAACAACAACATAACAACAGCAAGTATGGGAAATATCAGCTACATATGGTATATAAATGATTTCTTAATAGGCTTTAGGTTAATCTGAAGAACTCATTCTCTTAAATTTTGCTTACCTTTTCCAGTGCCTTCTGTGTTTGGATTGCATTCACAAGTTTCTTCTCTGTGTTATAGTCCTGTGAAGTAGAGAGAAACCTGAAAAATAGCTTTAGTATAGAATTAGGGTTCAGTTCTGCTTCTCTAGTTTGGAATTCTGTGGTTTGGAGCATAATTTCTTTCATGTGTTTGTATGGAAGGTTAAGGTTTGAAACATCTCAGTTTGTTTTTTAGTTATGAAGTTGATATATTTATTATCATAAGAGAGTGACATAAAAAAGAACTGCCAAATATTTATATGAACTTCAACTAGAAGGTAAGACCTATGTCTTTTGGTATGGTCTTGAGAATAGATGAAAATAACCTTTGAACTTGTGAAAATTTAGTTTGGCAGGGCAAGCATAGGTTCTTTATGGTATAGGTGTTTATTGAGAACAATGAGTTCATGAGTTAATAATGAGTTTTGGGGAGCTAGGGAGGGGAAGAGATTAACATTAGATGTAGACCACAATTATTTTTCTGTTAACCAAGAGTGTTTAGCAGTTACTAAACTTTTAATAATCTTAAAGCACATAGGGTCACCTTTGTTTTCTTTTATTAGGAAAAAGATGAAAACAAAAAAATTAAGACCATAGTGCATGTGATATGTGAAAAATTCTGGAGCAAAAAGGAGCACATTTAATTGCTTGTACAAACTAAGGCAGATAAGAAATGAAAGGGGAAGATACATAATTCTAGGCATTTAGGGAGAAAATGAGTTTTTAAAAGATTGTATAATTTTATTACCACATTACATATCAGCAGAATGGGATGGGGTATTGGGCTTTTCATTTTCTTATAGAAATCATATCATTTTGTGTAGTTAACTTTGCAGCTACAGTGTGTATGTGGGGGAGAGATTAACCAAGAAGACCAATTAGGAAGAATGTTAAACTTTTCCAACTCCTACAGCAATCAAAATAGGTTTTCTTCTGAACATATGCATTATAACTAGTAGTTCCATAGTTTTGTACAAAGTCAGGGTTTTTCCCCTTTGCCGTTGTCTTTGCTGACTAGGACCAGAAAATAACAGAGAAAAATGAAAATTGGTAAGGATCTACGTGGCTGGCTTAATATCCTTTCAAGCCTGTTTCCCTGGGTTGTCTGGGTCTGTCAGTTAGGGAGACTGCACTGGGCAGGGGCAGATCGTTATTTATATTATTTATAGGTTGGAGAATACCCTGGGCTTTTGTGTTTTGATCAGAATGGGGAAAAGCTTGCCTTGAAGGCCACAGATGTTATGTTAGTTTTCTGTGACCGCTGTAACAAATAATCAAAGATGGTTAGGCAAAGACAGTATATATTTAATTTCTTGAAAGTTCTGGAGGTCAGAAATTGAAGATCATTTTCTTTGGGCTGAAATCAAATTGTTGCAGGGGAATCTGTTTCCCTGCCTTTCCCAGTTTTTGGAGCTGTGTTCTGTGTGTCCCTTGGCTTATGGCCCCTTCATCCAGCTTTAAATCCTGCAGCATAGTATCATGCTTCTGTGCATGCATTGCCTTCTTAGTAAAATATCCCTCCACTTTTCCATTATAAGGACACTTGTGATACATTTAGGGTCACCTGAACAATCCAGGGTAACTCCCTATCTCAGGGTCCTTAATTTAATTATGTCTTCAAAGACCCTTTTACTTTTAAGGGAACACATTCATATGTCCTGGAGAATAGAATGCACATATCTTTGGGTCTGTTCTTTAGCCTATCATGATACCAAGGATTTTGTACCTGTGAGATTCATGATTATAAAACTACTCACATAATTCCAAGAACTGTATAACTGTAAAAAATTAAAAATCCTTGTAATTCTCTGCCTCCTTCATAGTAATTGCTTAAAAAGAAAATTGGTATTTTAGTGGTGGAGAAAATGTTAATTTGGTTCAATCACAACGATCCAGGGTTGTGACAAATTCAAAGTACCATGGACCTCATAAGTTGAGTATTAGAGAGGTGCTGTGGAGGTTGGCAAGATTCTAGTAGACCACAAAGTCAGGAATCTACTTGAAAGATTGGAAAGCAGTAGCAAGGCCCAAAGATGAGAAGCCAGAGACTATTCAAGTTACTGCATAAAATGGGTGAGTTGAAGTAAGAAGTGATGAGAGGAATTTAGAGTGGCAGGCTGGCCCTAGGTGTTGGATGGATGAATTTGAAATTTGTCAGACTGGCATGGTGACGTAGAGTAATTTTGTGTGGGGAGAGCCAGGAGTTGAGAAGACCACTGTTGCAGAAATCAGGGAAAGGCCTGAAGCAGGAGGGTGGTAATACAAATTGAGAGAGAGAACTTATGTAGAACTTGTCTTGAGAGTTTGGCAATTAAATGTTAAGTATGAAACAAGGATTGGGAAAAAAAGAGCTAATGGTGAATTTAAGATTCCAAGCCTAGATAGCTTGAACAAGACCTTTTTGTGGAATTATGCTTTACAGAATGTCTGCATTTAGGAATTTAGGAAAAGAAGACAAAGTGGTGAAGGCATGAGCAGAGGTGTAGGGATGTGAGGGAAGAGTTTTAGAAGATTAGTTCAGCGAGTTCAGCTAGTGTAGAAGGTAGAGCACAATAAATAGGGCCATAGAATGTAGCTATGTCAGGGTCCCCAAACCACCTTCAGATTCCATGATTTGCTAGAGGGACTTACAGAACTCAGAAAAACTGTTACACTCAGGTTTGCAATTTATTACAGCAAAAGGATACAGACTAAAACCAGCAAAGAGAAAAAGCATGTGGGATGAAGCCCAAGAGAAACCAGAAGCAGGTGTCCAGGTATCCTCTTCTAGTGGAGTCACACAGACATGTTAAATTCTCAAAGTAATAATGTGACAAATGTTTGTGACAAATGTTGCCAACCAGAAAAGCTCCCTTGAGCCTTGATGTCTAGAGTCTACTGGGCTCAGTCATGTAGGCTGCAGCACCTGCCTGACTTCAGCTACTCCACTCCAGCCTCTATAGCAAGAAGAGTTACCATAAACCACGTTAGTAACATAATCCATTCAATCAAACTGAGCCCAAGGGGCCAAGGCCTCAGGCATATACAAAGAACTCTTATCAGGGAGAATATTACAAGGACTCAGAACTCATGGCTCCAGGGCTAGCCATGGGCCAGTCCTAAAGACCGACTTTAGGAATGTACAGGGTTTGAGCAACTCAGGCCTGTTGAAGCACAGTAGCAATTAGAAGGGCGTTGGTAATGTTTGAGAATGGAGCTGCAGGGAGAAGTGATGTTGGGAGTCATAGTACAAGTAGTTATGGAGAAACTGGTTTGTGGGAAAATGGATGCAGGTGAAGAAAGATGAAGAAGGGACAGAGAAAGATATGTAGATTAAAGGAATCAGTAGCATCAGATTTTTTCCTTTTTTGTGAAGCAAGGAAAAGATCACTATTTTCTAGGAGGAAGAAAACAGTAGAGGGAGGGTTAGAAAATTCAAGCACAAGAAGGGATAATGCTTGGAACAGTGTCTTAGAGATAGTAGGCTTCCTGTGGAAGGGAGAAGGAAACTTCTTAGAAAGGTGAAAAAGAGATCAAGATGGTGAAAAAAAGTATATATTATGCAGTGATGAAGCTGTTTGTAAGCGGCAGCAACATCTGTAGCTGGGGCAGGAGCATACTGCCATGGTGCAGCTAGTAGGGAGGCAGTGACCCACGTGGAGTTAGCATTGCTCACTGTACAGCAGATGGCATGGAGGTTTGTCCCCCATGTCCAGGGTCAAGGGAGGTAGGCCCGGGTGGGCATGTGTGCGTAGTGGATCTTTGTCACATCTAGGGACACTGAACTTAGGAAGTCCTAAATCTTGAGGAGAAAGATGTTTGCCCTGGTTTAAACATTATATACACAATATGTACAGGTATCACAGTATCACATGGTACCCCATAAGTATACACAATTCATTATGTTTTTATCTATCAGTTAAAAATTAATTTTAAAAAATCCTCCAATCTACAAAGGGATTTCTAACAATTTTGCTCCACCTTTGTCCTGAAAGAATGCATTTTCTTTATTGTACTGGTTTCTCCCTCCTGGGGGGAGAAGCTTTAGTTTCCAAGGCTGTCTGTTATACAATGATATCAATGCCTTTTGCTTAGAAGACATTTAGAGATGCCAGACAATGGAGAATTATCTCCTGATGCACGCACACACACATAGATATGTGTATAAATTATAGGTATATGTGTATATTTATAAGTAGAGACTTTCTGGGTATAGAAGAGAGGTCCAGGAAGGTCACCTTGGAAATTTCTACCTTTTCATGTTCAGAAGCACTAAATTGAGTCAATGTGATAGGATCTGAGTCTTGCCCATCATTTTTTTCTTGGAGACCAGTACAGTGCCTGGGACTTGATAGGTGCTCAGTGAATTTTTGATGAATGATGAATGAATGATAATTTTTAGAAGCTGAGAGAGAATATGAACTCCCTAGATGGTTACTGGAGTTTATTCAGCTTAAGTCACATGTTTTTGCAGGTCTATTTAGACACAGACACAAACATATAGGTATATAAATATAAGTAACTCAGTGAAAGAAAGAATAATTTAGAGAACTAGGATAGAGGAATTTACCCTGTGAGGTTTAGGATAATTTTCTTTATATAGTACACATTTTACTTATGTCATACAAATTTAAATCGTGAGTATGGTCTTCATAATGGTTAGTGCCTGTGTTTCTGGGTGATGTTCTAAAATAGTCATTCTTTGTAGCTGGTACTGAGGTATGTTAAAGAAAAACTGTGAAACAGATGTACTTGGTCCTGTGTGAATCAGTGTCTGTAACAACAGCTCTAATATACATGAAATCAGATGGCTAGGAAGCAATTTTAATGTTCTGCTAGGTTCTTTAAAATGGGGATAGATTCAGGTTTCAGTTGTTGAGGCTGTTAAGCAGCAACCCAGGTATGAAAATGAGAAAGATTTGACTGTTTCCCTTGTGAAGAAGAATAAAGCAAGGGCATATGGACAAAGAAGTAGGTACAGAGGCAAGTTCACCTCAAAGAGATTCATTTGCACCCTGTTCTATTCTCTGCTCTTCTGATCTGTGTGCTTCTGCCCCCTGCAGAATGAATCAGCCTGACGTTTATCAGCTTTTTGAAAAGTGGGGTGAAGTGGTGTGGAACATATCAGAGGGGTGAAGCCGAGCAAATCTGAAAGAGAACGGAATATTTTATCTCATATCCTATGTGTGCTTACCCCCTCCCTTCTTCAGGAGCCAGAAGAGGAAGAATTGATATCCACTCAATTTCAGTTCATCTTGCTACCTTCATGTTATTCTGTTTCTAATACATAGGAAATAAGAAAAGAGTGGTTCCAGGCAGCTACAGTGTCACACACAGTCATCAGTTTCTCCACAACCTTGAAATCATATAGGACCCTAGGGTGACTTAACCACAAAATGACCTTCAGTGGATTTAGTATATAACTTTGTAAGAAATTACAAATTACTGATTTTATATATACTTGGTACTGTTTCTTTGAAAGTTCATGAGTTTATTAGTGATTTTCAGAATTATAAATTAGGCCTGACTACAAAAATTTGTGATGAAAAACCTTTTTTGGTAGATGTTTGGTAATAAACATGGGCGATCATAACTATAAGTTCCAGGTGAGTTCAAAGTGTTGGTATGCATGAATACGTGAGTGTATGTGTGTGGTTGGAGGAAAGAATCTACAAATCATGACTTTCTTAGCATTATGTGTCTCTTAATGAAATAGATCAGAGTTTTCCCATGAGAAATTTGAAGCAAAACTACATTTGAAGCAAAACTTTTAACTTGTTAGTATTCATTCAAATTCAGTTATGCACAGCTAATGATTATTTTTTGGATGCCTTCCAGAGACAGATGGAACCATTTTCAGAATTCATACAAAAGCTGAAGGACTTTTGGATGCAGATATACCCTTAGAGTTGGTGTTCCATTTACCAGTCAGTTACCCTTTGTGTCTGCCTGGTATCTCTGTTAACTCAGAACATCTGACCAGAGCCCAGTGTGTGACTGTACAAGAGAAGCTACTTGAGCAAGCAGAGAACCTTTTGTCGGAACCGATGGTTCATGAACTGGTTCTTTGGATTCAGCAGAATCTCAGGCATATCCTCAATCAACCAGAAACTGGAATTGGCAATGAAAAGTGTACTTTTTCAATGAGCACGACTGTGGATGATGGATTGTGGATAACTCTTTTACATTTAGATCACATGAGAGCAAGGACTAAATATGTCAAAACCGTGGAGAAGTGGGCTTCAGATTTAAGTCTGACAGGAAGACTGATGTTCTTGGGTAAAATAATACTGATTTTACTACAAGGAGAAAGAAACAACATCAAGGTGCCAAAAAGTTAAATGTTGAACATGAATCTGGTTATTTTCTGTTTAAAATGGTGTGTCTTTGTGTTTTATAACAATGGGATTGATTAATCATTAAGATGCTTCTGTTTTCTCTATTACCACATTAATAGATGTTCATTTTCTTTTTTTTTTAGGAGTATCTAACTCCTAATGGTAACTACAAACTTGCAGAGCTCAAAGAATAAGATTATATTTTAAAAATCATGCCACTTTAATTAAAATGACAGGTTATAAAAAAATTCCTGTGGCACATGTTTGTTTTTATAATTAGCCATGAGCCTTAACTTTATAAATGTGCACTAGAAGTTTGTGCATATTAATATTTCCTCCCATAGTTAGGCATAGCAAGGTGTATATTTGTGGGTATTCTGCAAACTAACTTGCTGGCAGTTAAAAATACATTCTGACACTTTAATTTTGTATCTGTAATACCTGGAAAGAGAGGCTTGTGCCTTATAACCAAGATTTAGTGTTGGTAGAAGTAGAATCATTAGGACTGTCATCCTGTCACCTCCCACCTCACTTCTGCTTTCCACCTGACTCGTCTCAGCAGCTGCTTTCAAAACCGTCATCTTCAGATTTTTAAAGTTCTTATTCTAAACTCCTCTAACCTGTTTTATGAGGGACAAGACAAGGAAAACTGCTTATTATATTTTAAATCTTAAAAGAGCTACAAATCACTTAATAAGTTTTATACTTTTAGGTAGTTTTAACTTTTCAACGGTCAGGATTAATTACAGTAGAATTTATTTAAAACAGATTTAGCATGAACAACCTATAATCTTAAAGACTCGCAGAATAATGACATTTTTTTCAAGATGAGCTGTTATCACAAAACTTCTTTGGCATTTAGTTAACTATATTTTTGCTGGGTTATAGTAAGTTAAATAATGATTCAAATTTAATACATATCCTGGATTGGGGCCTGACCGGGAAATCACGTATTTTGAGCTGATTTGTAGTATATCTACAAACTTTGATCCTTTTTGGGTGAAATACAAATTGACAGAAATGAATTCAAATTGATTCCTTGCTCATATTTACCCAAAAGGCTTTGATTTTTCTTTATTAGGATAAATGCATCTGTTTTACAGATGCTGTTTCTCAGATTGAATCATTAACAAGTATTTATTCATACAACTAGAATTGTGTTAATACAGAGAAATGATACTTTATTACTATTTTTTAGTTATCTCTAAAATGTCATTTCATGTGAATTTTTATGTTACATTTTTATAAGATTGTTTGCCAGGATTGAGGATGTTCAGGTATGTTTATAAATGCCACCAATTTGGAACGGTAAATGCTGTGTATCTGATATTCCATTTAGATGCTGGATTAGTAGTAATAACAGCAGTCACTCGTGCTCTTGAGTGTGCCATAGCACTGTATGCCAGGTGTTCCTGTAAGTATTTTGTGTGTATTATCTCATTTAATTGTCACGGCTTCCCTAGGAGGTAGATTCTGTTATGAGTCCTGTTTTATGGAGGAAGATAACTGAGGCATTGAGAATTTAAATATTCAGCCTAGAGTCAGAGCTCGTAGACAGTTCAGTCTAGATTGAAATTTGAATAGTTTGTTTAAATTACTCTTTACTTCTGCATTCACCAGAACATTATTCTACCCTGTGTGTAAAAACACTGTGTAGCTATCTTGCTGCTTGATTCAGAATGTACTCTTTAATCATGACAATAAACCTGCAGGTTTATGGCTCGTTTAAAACTAGGACTTTGAGGTTCAGAGTAAGATATGTATTTAACGTGCAGATTTATCATTTAGGAGTACCTGATTCTTCAGAAAACCTCCAAAGTAGATGTGGACTCAAGTGGAAAGAAATGCAAAGAGAAAATGATTAGTGTACTGTTTGAAACAAAAGTACAGACGGAACACAAAAGGTATAATTTAGTACCATTGCAGATGGAAAAGCAACTGAATCGATAATTATACTCTGACAAATCTAGGCATATTCATGAGTTTCTCTTGTATAATGCAGGTTTCTGGCATTTGAAGTCAAAGAGTATTCAGCATTGGATGAGCTACAAAAGGAATTTGAAACCGCAGGACTTAAGAAGATTTTCTCCGAATTTGTACTTGGACTGGTAAAATGAAATGAATGACAGGAATCTTTTATTAAGTAGAAGTGTTTTTTTGTTGTTGTTTTTGCATCAGATTTGGGGAGTGGCTAGCAAATAGTCATAAGAGAGCAATTTTAAAGTTTCTCTTCAGCAAAATTATTCTAATTTCAGAAACAAAAGCCAGTTCTGTTTTAGGGAATATGAAACATGAAAAGACCCCATATATTCTAATCTTTGCCAGGGAAGCCTAGGTTCAATAGATAGAACATAAACTAAAAGATAGATAAAAAAATACGGTGGTAAATAAGCCCTTGTTTTTATATAGAAAGTTTGTTTGGAACTATGCAATTATCTGACTAATTTTCTTGTAATTAAATGATTTTTTTACAAAGGAGATTTGTTTTCATGTTTTTTTTTCATGATTATATTTTTAGCATTTAACCACATTTTCCCCCATTCAGCTTATTATACCTGATACTTAAATGTTAAGAAAAATATAACACTGATTTTGGATGTGTGTGCATGTGTATTTGTATAAATTATCGTTTAAATACGAACCAAAGAAGTTCTATAGAACGTGATATGCAGTTGCTTTCTTTTGGGGTTCTAGAATAGCATGGTATTTGCTAGCTATGGCCCTAGAGAGTTGATTGAAATTAAAATTCTTATTTGAAAAATGTAACTTCTGGTTTTACATGGGGAGAAGTGCTCACACAAAATGAACCTGGCTTGCTGGATAGAAGAAATTATATGGAGATATTATTTTTTGTAATGATATCTTTAAGCCATGATAAATACACTTTTTCTGATCTAAGGAGAAAGTCACAAAATAAAAGCTTGTACTAAAATATATAACATAAAGGTAAGAGGGCATCTGTGTCTGAGAAAGGATATTTGTGTGCATGAAACCACCTGGGCTTCTAAAATAAGAAGCTGAGTCATGGAAGAAAGGCCAGGCAAATCCTTCTCACTGCAGCCTATGAAGAACACTGATGTCGTCATAAAATTATAGCTAGTAGGGGAGAGAAGTGAGAAAAACATGTGGCCTGCTGAGTGTATTTCTTGACAGTGCAGTTCTGTGATCATGATAGTTCAATCTGATTATCTTATTTTCAGGCACCTTTGTTATTAAATTATGCCTACTTATTACTCATTTTATGGAGTTCTAGTAATAAGAGGGTAGTTTCAGTTTATCTCTTTCCAGGTGTTTATGATTTTTTTTTTTTTTCTGGAGAATTGGCAAACATAGATCGTTCCATGAGAAAAGCATATGTAGCAAGGTAAATTTACCCTACTTACATGCGTAACTGAGAAAACAGGCTTCACATTTTGGGGCTGGTCATTTTTACCCCTTCATTTGATTTACTGACGTTTTAGTGAAAATTAAAATAGGGAAAAAGAACAGCATTGAAATTATTGATCATATGACTGAGATGAATGGAGGCAGATCATAATGTAATAACATTGAAAATTATTACCACAAAACTGTAACAGTAGCAGTAATAGGAGATGGGGTTTGAATTTTTTAATAATAGAACTCTAGGTCCTCTATTTTACCTTGACTGTTGTTGGCTAAAGTGTCTTCCTGTCCCATGCTTTATGGTACTTCTTCAAACTTTTATCTTTGACTCTGAAAAAGAGTTGGATCAGGACTGGGTTGTGCCTCAGTGGTGGAGTGTTTGCCTGACACACGTGAGGCACTAGGTTCTGTCCACAGCACCACATAAAAAAATAAAGTTTAAAAATTGGATCAGGTCAAATATTAATAATGACTTTCTCCAACTTAATTATATTTTTATCTGCTAAAATTATGTAAAAAAGCATTGGCTGTTACTACTTTTTGGGATGTTTATATCAGTCCTTCTCAAATGTGTATCAGAATGGAAAACTAAATTTTAAGTGTTCATATAAATTTAAATTGACCTTTGACTAAGAGAAAATTTAAAGTTATATACCAAAAAGTTATAAGGATCTCTGGTATTTTTTAAATTTTAGTGTCAGAGGAATAGAATCTTAATTATTTCCATTGATATTTTTGTCTCAAACTCTGCTGCTGTCCTCTCAGTTTATAGTACTTATGAAAAAATAATTAGGTCTTCTGTTTTGGTAAGAACAGACTTCTTCTTACTGAAGAAAACTGAAAATGAAACATACAATTTAAAATGTCTTAAAAGTATCAAAGTCAGGAAGATAATGAGAATTGTTGGTCCAAATTTGGGAAGGGAAAGGGATCCCCAGAGAATTAAACCCAGCACTTTGGGATATTTTTTCCCTGGCATGTGTTAGCCATTCTGGAAGAATTAGCTGAAGGCTGAATTAAATTTTGTCAGCTTAAAGCTTGAGGGTAAAACTTTGGGGTCCAGAGAAGAGAGGTAGGAGACCAAGAGCTGGTAGCCCAGAAGGATTACACTGTAGGAGTAAGGGTGAACTGTAAACAAAGCACTTATCCTAGACTATAGCCAAGTTTTGAGAACTCTGGTGAGGTTGAGAAAATCTTAAACCTTGAATTTGGATTAAGGAAACCCCTGATTCTAAAGTTCTCCAATCCTCTGAATCTTCCTTGGAGGAAGAAACATCATCACATGCCCCACGTTGCATCAATGAATTAGTTTTAAATTCAATATGCAACAAACAGAGGTAATTGGATATATGAAGAAACATGATAGTGAGAAACAGCAGAAACAACAGGCAATAGAAATAGACCTGCAGGAACTCCAGATCTGCTGTGCTGGCATTAGCAGACATAAATCATGAAAGAGTTATGCTTAAGTTCAAGGACATATAAATCAAGCTTGAAATCATTAAAGATGACATGGTATATTTGAATAAAACCAAAGAACTAAACAAATAGAAATTCTAGGACTGAAAAATGCAAGAGTTCAAACAATGGTTAATCAGTGAAGATTCAGTTAAGAAATCAGAAACCAATTTAGGTACTTTAAACAGTGATTTTAAAATAGACATTGGTTACAGATGAGAAAGACTGGAAGAGCAAATGGGAGGGTGGGGCTGGATTAGAGAACAAAGATGGTGGTACACTTAAGAGGTCAGGAACTGCTAAGGCCTATGCCCTCTGTTGCACTGCTGGAGAACTTTTACTGATTATAGATCTCACATACTGCTTGGACCAGAGAAAAACTTCCCAATAAATAGGTGCTTTTCCTGCTCTGTTGAAATTTGGAATGACTTACCCATTGCCACTATAGCAACTGCCAACAACTACCATAGTGGGGGCAACTTGTGCTGTCTTTGATCTCCTAGAAGTGCCTTCTGTTGACCTAACAGGAATAGAGCTGACAAGGAAGTCTGGGAAATACAGTTTTTGGAAACCCAACCTCAGAAAACCAGTTGTAGGAGGATGGATGTGTGTGTGTGTGTGGGGGGGGGGGCAGGGAGGGGGGGGTGGGAGGGATGTGTGTACCCATAGCACAACCCTCTTTTCTAGCTAGTAAGCATCTACACACCCTTCTACATGTATTTAAATTTCTATTTATCAATAAGTTTCTGGTTCTATATTTGTGCTTCTATCTTTTTTAGTCTCTTTTTATTATGTATTTATTTCTTGAGACAGAGTCTTGCTCTATTGCCCAGGCTCACATTGAACTTGTGTTCCTTCTGCCTTAGCCTCCTGTATCTCTGGGATTACAGGCATGTACCACCATCCCTGGCTCTTCTATCTTTTATCCAAAGAAGAAATTCTTACCTTCTCCCTCAAAAGGGAGAAACAAAGTTTATACCAGTTACTATTATCCTTATTTGCATTAATTCTAATTTACTCTCAATCCTTCCTGGATAGTCTAACCTGAAGATTAAATATATTCAACTACCACCAACACTGCTTTTATAATATGTTAGGGACCTGTTGAAAAAAGTAGTTATTGTATACAAAGACACAGAAAAAGCAATGCAGCAAAGCTGGATAGTTACGTTGGCACTTTTTTCTTTAACTGGTCATGAAACTATTTGATGTTTATAACCTCTTCCTCTTTGATTTTTCTTAGCTCTTGGCCAGCACTTCCACTTCAGATGTCAGGGTTTGGAGGGTAACTGAATCTTCATTCTGAAGAGGCTGTGTTTTAGGAGTTGACTTGCTTATTAACTGTTGCTATTAAATGAGAGTCTTGCTGGGCATGGTGGTACACACCTGAAATCTCAGATGTTTGGGAGACTTGGGCAGAAATATTGCAAGCTCCAAGTCAGCCTCAGTAGTTTAGTGAGACCCTGTCTGTAAATAAAAAAAAAATACATAAATAAAAAGGGCTGTGGATGTAACAGTGGTTAAATGCCCCTGGGTTCAATCCCTGGTACAAAAAAAAAAAAAAAAAAAAAAAAAAAA
>JAJEJO010000309.1:233977-252339 GCA_020662805.1 Glaucomys volans | reverse complement strand
AAAAAAAAAAAAAAAAAAGTCTTAAGAGGCAACCCAGAGAAACCCCTGGGTTCCTGACGGACCTTGTTGATCCCATTATGTAGCAGCAACCCAATATTCATTGTAGCAATCTAGACCGATCACTCCAGTCAGTACAGGAACCTCTCTGTTTGTTGGTTTAGTGTCATAGGCAGTCTTAGCTTCCAAATCATTTGAACTATTTAATGTGCCCCAGTAAGAGCATTTTCTAGGTTTCAAGATGGTGGAATAGATCAGGTCACTTTCCTGGCTTCTCTGTGGCATGAAACCAAGAAACCAGACAGGCAGCTTCTCAGCAAGTTGGATGAATGAAAAGAAAGGGGGGATTTTACTGGAATTTAATACTGGACACTGAAAGCAGATTGGGGACTCAGGTGGTTGAGGAAGAAAGCTCCAGTATTACAGCCACTGCTGTGGCCAGTGGCACCAGTCAGAGTGGTCCCTCCATGAGCACAGTGGAGGGATAAGGGAATTAAAGGAACTCACATTTTTAGGAGAACTGAGGCTTGTCTGGGTTTGGAGAGTTTAGAGATCAAAGACACTGCCTGACTAAACTGAAAGGTGCACTGCACAATAGCCTTGTATAGGAAAGAAACTGAATCTCTCCTGGTAATGTGTGGAGGACAGAGGAAGGAACCATGTTGCAGCCATGGTGTGGGAACCAGCCCATGAGAGACCTGATACCTGGCAAACCTGAGGCTACACTGCGTGACATAGAGTGTGCCTAAGTGACCAGAAGAAAATCAAACATGGAGAAAGGTTTACATAGGAGACTACTGGTCATGGCAACCCATCCAGCTTTCCTCCTACCCCTCCAGGACTGGCTGGGAGAGACATGCTTGGCTGGGAATTTGAAACGGCACAGGCAGAAAAGAATGAGTTTGGAGACTGAACCCAAGACCAGGAAACTTGGGGTCCATAGGTGACACAGTGACTAAGAATTGGCTCCTCGAGCACACAAGTGGAATTCAGGGGAGATTTTTGGGGTATAGTCTTCCAGCATGGACCAGTAAGTTCTGGACCCTGGAGGTTTGCTGATTTAAAATCTCCAAACCAAAGGGTAACCAGCAAAGAGCCTGGAGCCCACCTAAGCCTAAACCCCAGGTCCAGGAGTTCCTCCTACCGGATTACCTTTCTCATCCTAGCAACCCCACCCTGAGGGTAGAACAGGCATCACACATAAGACAATTCCACCTAACTGCTAAGAAGGGAGCTGAGAATCTGAACTCCAATGGAAACAATTCTTTAACTTTTCATTGAGATCTTTTTTTCTTCTTTGCTTATGGCCTTACTGGTTCATGAATATTTATACATATTCATATTTGTTTTTCTTTGTTTTCTCATTTCTAGCATTTTTGAAACCAGTTATTTTTCATGGATGAGTTTTTTGAGGAATAGAAAGTTTGATTAGTATATTTTAGGTTTGTTTTGTATTCTTTTTTGATTTTAAATTTTAAAATTTTTACATATTTTTTCTTTCACTTATCTGTTTCTCTTGAATCTCTTTCTCTCTTCTGGGTAAGCCAATCTCTATTGTTCACTCTTCCTTTAATTTTTTTTACTTCTATTCTCTCTTCTCTTCCCTCATAATCATCATACCCTACATACATCACTTCTGTTCTCTCCCTGTCCATCATTCCACATTGTAAGTTTTTTGCAAACACTTTTTGTTTTTATTGTAGGCAATAACTGATCATATAATTTCTGTTTATTGCAACAACATTGTAGACATCATAGCAGGAACTATTTGTTTTAGTGCTGCATACTGTTTGCATTGGTTGTTGATATTATTTGTCTCCCCCTAAACAGTGAGGTACTGGAAGCCTTCAGGGACACTAAAGTACTTTTACCCTGACTAAAAGTCTACAGGGTAAAAACTCTACTGCCTCAGATCTATACTGTTAGATGGGTAGACACACAAACAGCATTAAAAAGCAAGGGAACAAATCACCTCAAACAAACCAAGATACTTCAATAACAGAATCCATCACCACCACAGTGGACGAAATGTGAGAAAGGGAGTTTAGAATGTACATAGTTAAACTGATCTGTGAAGTAAAGGATAGTATAGGGAGTGAAATCAAAGAGAAAATACAGGAAGTGAAAGATTACTTCAATAAAGAGGCAGAGATTCTGAAAAAAAGCAAACAAATAGAAATCCTTGAAATGAAGGAATCAATAAACCAAATTAAAAATTCAATGGAAAGTATCACCAACTGACTAAACCACTTGGAAGACAGAACATCAGGCAATGAAGACAAAATATATAATCTTGAAAATAGAGTTGCCAACAGAGAGAAGATGTTAAGAAACCATGAATAGAACTTCCAAGAAATATGGGATAACATGAAAAGACCAAATTTAAGATTTCTCAGGATAGATGAAGGTGCAGAGATACAAACCAAAGGAATACACAATCTTTTCAATGAAATAATGTCGGAAAATTTCCCAAACCTAAAGAATGAAATGGAAAATCAAATATAAAAGTGTTATAGGACCCCAAATGTACAAAATTACAGTAGACCCACACCAAGATATATTATAATGAAAATGCCTAACATACAGAATAAGGATAGAATTTTAAAAGCTGTGAGAGAAAAAATATTAGATTACTTATGGGGGAAACCAATATGGATATCAACTGATTTCTCAATCCAGACCCTCAAAGGTAGGAGGTCTTGGAATAATACATATCAAATTCTGAAAGAAAATGGATGCCAGCCAAGAATACTATACCCAACAAAATTAAGCTTCAGAATTGATGATGAAGTAAAAACGTATAATAAATGAAAGTTAAAAGAATTCACAACCAGAATGTCTGCTCTACAGAACATATTCAACAAAATGTTTCATGAAGAAGAAATGAAAAATATGTTAAAACCAGCAAAGGGAAGAACTACACAAGAAGAATAACCAATGAAAGGAGAAACTAATTTAAAAACCGGTTGTTAATCATAATGACTAAATATCTAAATAATAACATTGAATGTAAATGGCCTAAACCCATCAATCTAAAGACATAGACTGGCAGATTAGATTAAAAAACAAGACCCTACAGTAAACTGTCTCCAACGGACTCGCTTCATAGGCAAAGACATCCCTAGACTGAAGGTAAAAAGATGGTAAAAAAAATATTCACATGGATCTTGTAAACAAGCAGGGGTTTCTATCCTCATATCAGATAAAGAGAACTTTAAGCCAAAATTAATCAGAAGGAACAAAGAAGGACATTTCATACTGCTTAAAGGAATTATGTATCAATGAAATATATAATCGTAAATATTTATGCACCAAAAAATGGAGCATCTACATATATCAAACCATTCTCAATTTCAAGGATCAAATAGACCACAACACGATAATACTGGGTGACTTTAACACACCTCTGTCACCACTGCATATATCCTAAAAAACAGAAAACAAAAAACAAAACAAAAACAACCTAAATAAACAAGCTGTAGAACTAAAAAATATAATTAATAATTTAGATTTAACAGACATATATAGAATATTTCATCCATTAATAACTGAATACTCTTTTCAGCAACACATAAATCCTTCTCTAAAATAGACCATATCTTGGGTCAAAAAGCAACTCTCAGGAAATATTAAAAAAATAAAGATAATACCTGGCATTTTATCAGATCAAAATGGAATGAAATTAGAAATCACTGAAAAAATAAAAAATAGAAGCAACTCTAACACCTGAAGACTAAATAATATGCTACTGAATGACCAATGGATAGCAGAAGAAATCAAGGATGAAATAAAAAAATAGAGGTAAATGAGAATAGTGACACGATGATATATCAAAATCTCTGGGACAGCTGGGGATATGGCTCAGTTGGTAGAGGGCTTGCCTCACTAAGCACAGGGCCCTGGGTTCAATCCCCAGCACTGGAAAAAAAAAAAAAAAAACTCTGGGACACTGTGAAAGCAGTCCTAAGAGGGAAATTCATTGCATTGAGCTCATTCATTAAAAGACTAGAAAGTCAACAAATAATCTAACATTACATCTCAAAGCCCTATAAGAAGAGGAACAAACCAACACTAAAAACAATAGAAGACAAGAAATAATTAAAATCAGAGCTGAAAGCAATGAAAATGAAACAAAAGAAACCAAAAAATCAAAACAAAAAGTTGGTTCTCTTAAAAAATAAATAAAATTGATAAACCCTTAGCCATGCTAACAAAAAGATTGAGAGAGAAAACTCAAACTACTAAAATTCATGATGAAAAAGGAAGTATCACAACGGGCACTACCAAAATACAGATGATAATCAGAAACTATTTTGAAAATTTATATTCTAATAAAATAGAAAAACTTGAAGACATCGACAAATTTCTAGAGACATATGACCTACCCGAAGTGAATCAGGAGGACATAGAAAATTTAAACAGATCAATTTCAAGCCATGAAATTGAAGATGCCATCAAAAGCCTACCAAGAAAGAAAAGCCCTAGATCAGATGGATTCTCAACTGAGTTCTACCAGACTTTCAAAGAACAACTAACACCAATCTTCCTTAAATTATTCCATGAAATAGAAAAGAAAGGAACCCTTCTAAACTCATTCTATGAAGCTAGTGTCACCTTGATACCAACACTAGACAAAGACACATCCAGGAAAGAAAACTTCTGACCAATAGCCCTGATGAACACAGAAGCAAAAATTCTTAAGAAAATGCTGTCAAATTGCATTCAAAAATATATTTAAAAGATAGTGCACCATGATCAATTGAGATTCATCCCAGGGATGCAAGTTTGCTTCAACATATGGAAATCAATAAATGTAACTCATCACATCAATAAACTTAAAGACAAGCATTACATGATTATCTCAATAGATGCAGAAAAGGTATTTGACAAAATATAGCATTCATCCATGTTTAAAACACTAGAAAATCTAGGGATACTACGAACATATTTCAACATTGTAAAGGCTATATATGCTAAACCTAAGGCCCACATCATTCTACATGGAGAAAAATTGAAAGCATTCCTTCTAAAAACTGGAAGAAGACAGGGATGCCCTCTTTCACTTCTTTTTAGTCGACATAGTCCTGGAAACCTTAGCCAGAGGAATTGGAAGAAATAAATTAAAGGGATAAAATTGGAAAAGAAGAACTTAAATTATACCTATTCACTGACCACATGATTCTATATTTAGAAGACCAAAAAACTCCTTCAAAAACCTAGAACTCATCAATGAATTCAACTAAGGAGCAGGATATAAAATTAACACCCAAAAATCAATGGTGTTCCTATACGTCAGTATGAATCAACCAAGAATTAGGAAAACTATCCCATTCACAGTAGCCTCAAAGAAAATAAAATATTTGGGACTCAATTAAACAAAAGAGGTGAAAGACCTCTACAAAGAAAACTAAAGAACACTAAAGAAAGAAACTGAAGGAGACCTTAGAAGATGGAAAGATCTCCCATGTTCTTGGATAGGCAGAGTTAATATTGTCAAAATGGCCATACTACCAAAAGTACAATGCAGATTTAATGCAATTCCTATTAAGATTTTGATGATGTTCTTCACAGAAATAGAAAAAGCAGTCATAAAATTCATTTGGAAAAGTAAGAGGCCCAGGATAGCCAAAGAAATCCTCAGCAAGAAAAGCGAAGCAGGAAGCATCACAATACCGGACCTTAAATTATACTACAGTGCTCTAGTAACAAAAGCAGCATGGTATGGCACCAAAATAGATCTGAAGATCAATGTTACACAATGGAACTCACAGAGATAAACTCACAAAAATACAGTTATCTCATATCAGACAAAGCACCACAAACATACATTGGAGAAAAGAGAGCCTCTTCAACAAATGTGTGGGAAAACTAGAAATTCATATGTTACAAAATGAAATTAGACCCCTTTCTCTCATCCTACACAAAACTCAAAGTAGATTAAGGACCTGGGCATGAGGTCAGAGACCCTGTACCTACTAGGAAAAAAATTAGACCCAAATCTCCATCAAATTCCTTAGCAAGACTCCTGAAGGGCAGGCAGTAAAATCAAGAATCAATAAATGGAATGGTATCAAACTAAAAGCTTATTTGCAGCAAAGGAAACAATCAAGAACGTGAAGAGAAAGCTATGGAA
The DNA here is from genome assembly GCA_020662805.1 of Glaucomys volans. Classification (NCBI taxonomy): domain Eukaryota; kingdom Metazoa; phylum Chordata; class Mammalia; order Rodentia; family Sciuridae; genus Glaucomys; species Glaucomys volans. Next base: position 246,209 of record JAJEJO010000309.1, on the reverse strand, counting down.
TGGTAGAAAATCTTTGCCAGCTGCACCTCAGAAAGAGCATTAATCTCCAAGATATACAAGGAACTCAAAAACTTAACACCAAAAAACCAAATAACCCAATCAATAAATGTACAAATGAACTGAACAGACACTTTACAGAAGAAATATGAATAGCCAACAAATATACGAAAACAGTGTTGAACATCTCTAGCAATTAGAGAAATGCAAATTAAAACTACACTGAGATTCCCTCTTGCTTTAGTCATAATGGCAATTATTAAGAATACAAGTAACAATAAATGTTGGTAAGGATGTGGGGAAAAAGGTACACTCATACATTGTTGGTGGGACTGAATATTGGTGCAACCACTGTGGAAAGCAGCATGGAGATTCCTCAGAAAACTTGGAATGGAACCATCATTTGACCCAGTTATCTCACTCATCAGCATATACCCAAAGGACTTAAAATCAGCATACTATAGTGACACAGCCACTTCAATGTTTGTAGCAGTTCAATTTATAATAGCAAAGCTATGGGACCAAACTTGATGCCCTTCAACAGAAGAATGGATAAAAAAAAAAATGTAGTACATATATACAATGGAATATTACTCAGCTATAAAGAAGAATTACTTTATGACATTTGCCAGCAAATGGATGGATCTGAAGAATATAATGTTAAGTGAAGTAAGCTATTCCAAAACAAAGGCCAGATGCTCTCTCTGATATGCAGATGGATGCTGACTCACAATAGGTATGTGTGGGAGAGGTTCTCCAGATTGGGATGGGAGGAAAAGGAGGAAGAGTGGGAGGATGTGAATGGGAAAGGCGGTAGAATGAATTGGACATAACTTTCCTATGTTCATCTATGAATAGACGACCATTGTAACTACTCATCATGCACAGCCACAAAATGGGAAGTTATACTCTATGTATGTATGATATGCCAAAATACATTCTACTGTCACGTTTAACTAAAAGAACAAATAAAAATTTAAAAAAGAGCATTTTATTCCTTGTGAACTAAAAATTCTAAGCCAGCCTTGCCCGTGTTTATAAGGATGAGAATACAAAATTCTGTGAGAGAGCTACGGAGTATAATATTGAGAAGAATCAGTTCGGTTTTTATCTCTTCATTTTGGACTCATGTTCTGGCAATGGGAGAAATAACAACACGTATTTTTCACTGCCTCAAAGTGTATAGTACTGTTCTGTGAAAGCACCACAACCTCTGAGGGTCTTGCTATCCCCTAACCTGATCGCTGAGATTTAGTAGGCAAAAAGGTGAAGCAGGAGGTCATTACATTGGCCAATCAAGCCCGCCTCTTCTCGGCGTGACTTGGTACACAGGGAACACTATGGATTTCAGAGTCATGGTCCTACTGCTACATTTGTTGTGAAGTGAGTTTCTTATTTAGAAGTTAAATGAAGAATACCGTGTCTGTAAGATCATGGTTGATAGAATTATAGTAAAGGACTTCAGAGTCATATCCAGAAGAAGTATCTGATTTAGTAAGGACAAGTTGCTGGCACTTCCATTAGAGAAGTAATGTAATCAGCCACCAGGTAGCTGGCTTTTCCCAGGAAGTGAGACCCTTGGTGGCCCAGGCTATGTTCCAAGCAGGATGGCACTTAGCAGTGACAGGAGCAAGTTCAAATTGGTAGGAGCAAGTTCAAATTGGTGAGAGGAACATCTTTTTTTTTTTTTTTTTTTTTTTTTGGTACCAGGGATTGAACTCAGGGGCACTCCACCGCTGAGCCACATCCCCAGCCCTATTTTGTATATTATTTAGAGACAGGGTCTCACAGAGTTGTTTAGGGCCTTGCTAAGTTGCTGAGGCTGACTTTGAACTCGCGATCCTTCTGCCTCAGCCTCCCAAGTGCTGGGATGACAGGCACGCGCCATCGCACCTGGCGAGAGGAACATCTTGTTATTGAGTCTGTGCATAATTTCCATCCCTGCTGCTGTATTTGCTTTGTATATAAGTCCACTGAGCAGGCACGGGATACTAGGGAAAGAGGTGGACTGATGTCCTCAGGATGAGTCATCCTATCCACTTGATTAATGAAGACTTTCTCTGCAGTGGCTGTCCCTTGATAAATATCAATGGGACATGAATATCCTCAAATTTTGAACTTATTCTCAAAGGCCCATTAATTTACCTCTGCCTCAGATCTCCTTGTCATCAATCTTCTGACCTTGTTTTTTTAGTCTTTGGCTAACCTGTTGGCCACTGACCATGAAATACTGTAGATATAAACCTCAAAATTTCTCTTTACCTATATAATGAGAAACTTTATAACCAGATATTCCTCCTGAAGAGCGTCTGCTGACTGAGATTTTTCTTCACCTCTGTCTTGCATAGACATTATGTATTGGAGTGGTAATTGTTACAGCATATTGTGAAGAACCACCCATAAACCAGGTCTGACTTCTTTCTTCCTCAATTATCAAGTTACAGATAATCCTCATGAGGTCATTGGTGTAGACTGAGGAAGAAAAAGTTGTGCAGAAGGACTAGGCTTTATGGATAACTGAGTTACTTCATAATGGAGCTTACATTTGTCTTTAGTACTTGCTGGTGCCTGATCGTGTATATATCACTTCATTTGTACATGCCTAAGTTCATGATTTCATGGACAAAATAATATCCAGTTCATGATACATAGCTCAGTTCCCACAGTCAATTGATGTCATAAGGTAAGTGTTCCAGTTTCATCTGAGATCTAGTAGCAAACTAGGAGCTCTTTTTTTTTTTTTTTTTTTTTAAGAAGAGGACGTGGCTTTGATTTAAACTCCTAAAACTGTATTGGGCTTTGTAGGGTACTAACACATCCTCACCATGTGCCATTGCTACATCAAGCACCACTGTATCTTCTGCTTTATAAGCCCAAGTAGCACAGCAGCTCACACTGTAGTCTGGATCTGCAGCCTTATTGCTCTGGGACCCACTCAGAATTGGCAACTCCAAGGTCAGCGTACCACATTCAAATATGGGATACATTGATTCCAAACACCAAAGATGCCTGGGAAGCTTTATACCTTAATGTATGAGTACAAGATGAAGCAACTTATCTTTCACAATGGGATATCCTGGGATACACCCCAAAGCACTGAACTGAAAACTTCACCAAGCTGATAGTTTTCTGAATTTTTGTGGGTTTTATCTCCTTCCATCTTTGAAATATGAGTCTTCTAAGGCATTTGGAGTGCTTTTTTCTGTTCATTAGGTACAGTTAGCATGTTTGGTGGGATATTAAAATGAATGTCTTTAAATACTGAATTATGTCATATAGCCAGAAAGCTGATATAAACCTAGGGTAAGATAGAGTCCCAAAGAGAAAGTATGCAGCTTGTACTTGTTTCTAGTGGTGTTCAAAAATTGATATTGAGTAAAATAATTTGCAGGGTTAAGAGTTAGATACCAAGTACTCAGAGCTATGTTGATTTGTTCCAATATAAGACGACATTTTGGAAGAGCAACTATAATTGGCATCATCATCTACTTAAATTTGATAATCTGCAGTAATTCTCTAAAACCCCTCTGCTTATGCATAAGCCCAAGTGGTGAGTTAAGGGGAATGTTATTGGAATCATACTTGGCAAGAAAAATCTTTTTAACACATAGTCCTGGAAATTTGGATATCCACATGGAAAACAAACAAAATGTTCCCCTACTTCACTTTATACCCCGGATCAATGCCAGGAGGATTACAGACCTCAGTGTGAAATATTTTATAAGAAATATTTCAAATAAAATTTTTGAAGGAGTATTTTATTGACCTTTGGGTCCTGGTCTTAAAACACAAAAGCAATATCTTTATGGAAAAAACTGATAAATTGTACTACATCAAAATTAAGAATAACTGTTCACTGAAAATATTAAAGTTAATAGAAAGGCAAAATATGGAATGAAGAGAGTATTTGAACACATTTAATTTATATTGGTCTAATTTCCAAAGTGTTTAACAAAAATCGACCATAGTCAAAGAAACTTGAATAGGTATTTTGTACCTATTTGTACCTGGATTTGAGAGTATCCAAATGTTCAAAAAACATATGTGAAGATACTTAACATCATTACTAATCAGGAAAAATACAAATTAAACCATGATAAGATATCATTAGCCATTTAACAGAATAACTAAAACTTACTTAAAAGATGGATAATCGAAGAGTTGGCAAAGAAGTGGAACATGGCAATGCTGCTACATTGCTTGTGGGAATATACACTGACCCAAGGACTTCGAACAGTTTGATATTATCCAGAAAAAACAGAAGATTCCCCACCCTATGACCCAGCAATTCTGCTTTTAGATGAATACCTTACAAAAGTGTGTCTATTTGATAAGAATTTTCATGTTTATGGTATTAATTTTAAAACCCAGATGAATCAACCAAATATCTATCAACATTGAATACATGAACAAATTGTGGCATTTTCATACAACAGACTACTTCATAGTAAACTAAACGGATGGACTACAACCACACAGAGCAACTTAAATGAAGTAAACACAAAATCCTATAAACTGTATATTTCCAAAGCTCAAAAACAGACAAAGTGATCCTAAATTAGGGTGCATGTAAGTGCAAACACTAAAGGATAAGCAAGGAAGTTGCTAAAATAAAGGTTTGGATGACAGTTACCTGTAAGAGGAAGGAATGAGGTTGTGGTTGGAAAGAGGCACGTGAGGGCTTCTCTGAAAGATGATTGCACCTCCTATTTCTATCCTAGGTCCTGGTTTCTCATATGTTTTGTTTATCATAATTCATTAAGTTTTATAGTTAGAAACATGTATATTTCTGTATTTCTTCGCCCAAATAATTGTGGCTTAAAAATGCCAGAATTATTACAATATTTTGGTAAATAAGAAAAATATTTATGGTAATTTAAAAATATTTATAATTAATATAAATTTTTAATCCTAAAATTTGACTCAGTTACAGACAACACTGTAAAGTAGGCATAGAAGAGTAGCCTATTTCAAGTTATAGGGAAATCTTTAAAGAGATGACAGTTGAGTCAATACCAGGTATTTAAAGGATCAACCACAGGAAAATTAATAAAATTGGATGAAGACAATTTGATTTAAAATCCAGAGGTTGGATTGAGTAACACCTGTTACTTTTCTGTTTGTTTGCTTGTTTTGGTTTTGTTTTTTAATCCAGTGAACCATGGATGAAGCAGTTTTTGTAAGCACAACTGTGTACCTATACCAAGCTCAGCTCAGTCTGGAACTCTCCAGCTCCCTTCTCCTTGGAAAGGGCCCCCTGTGCCCATAACTGGCCATAACATCATGTACTTTTTATCATGAAGTATATATTCATATCTCTTTTTCTCTGGTTAAATTTGGTTGTCATCTTGACTGGATGGATGATACCTAGAAAATTGGCTGAGATTCTGGGTGAATCTGTGAGGGTCCTTCAAGAAATGAGAGGCCTACGGGTCAGTGATCTGAGTGGGGAAAGACCCACCTGAATGTGAGCAGCACCATCCAACAGACTGGGGACTAGATGGAATAAAAAAGTGGAAGGAGAAAGCTCACTAGTACCTGAGTACACAACTGCTGTTGCGTGGCTGTGTTTTTTGCTGCTGCCATCACCTGCAAACATCAGACTCCAACTTCTTGAATGTGAACTTGCACCAGTGATTCTCCAGTGGGCTTCCAGGCCTCGAGGCTTGGGCAGGAACTGCATCATTGGTTCCTTTTGTTCTGAGGCTTCTAGTTTCTCTGACTGAGCAGCTACTGGTTTCTTCAGCTTTTCATCCTGCAGACAGCCATGTTGAAAATATTAATTCTCTGTGTGAGCCAATCTAATATATCTATATCTATATATCTGTATCTATATCTCTATTCTATTAGGTCTGTTCCTCTAGAGAATTCTAACTAATACAATGTATATAATTTGTATTGTTTTGAACATGAAATACATAGTTTCCTGAACCTTTACTACTCAAGTGTGGCTTGTGGAGCAGCATCATCTGTGCTGGAAATACAGAATCTCATGTGCTACCCTAGATCCAGTGGAATGGCATGCATAATTTAATAAGATCTCCAGGTGATTGATGTGCACATTAAAGTTTGAAAGGACTACCCTAAGATTATATGTTCCTAAAAATATGTGGGGAGATTGAAAGTGAAAAGTTGTACAACAGACATACATATCATGAGGGCATTCTAGTCCCCCAAAGCTGAAAATATTATAAAATCCCAAATATATTTTGCCTATCAAATCAAACAATGTGTCTAGCATTCCTTGCATGTTTTTAATTTTGTTTTTTGTCTTATAATTGAACATTCAAGTGAGTAAAGCTGAATGATTATATGATGAATGTTGTACATTCTCCTTTCTTAGAATGCCAAATGATCACCTTAATTATGCTAATTGTATGTGACTTTTGACCCTTTAATTTGCATTTTCCACTTATTTTATATAAAAAGGGAAAACCTAGCATCAAATAATTGTAAAAATGCGACTATGTAAGATGAAGATGCTATTAAAATTTTGAAATTATGTGATATCTTGATTTATTTGTCAGTTGATGTACAAAAGTCTGATTTGATTAATTAAAAATGTTTTTAAGTTTTCACTATCATAAAGTGTAGGAAAGTGAATGTGAAATAAATTTTTAAAGGTAGGAGTAATCCTTCTATATTATGAAAAATAGACAAAATATCTCTTTGGAAAACTGCCAATAATGTATAAAAATTACTAGGAAGGGAAGAAAATTGGAAAATGGAGTCTTCATTTTTTATCAGTTTGTCATTTCAACTAATTTAATGCCTCAATCAGTTAGCTTTCCACTATTTAGTTTTTGACTAGATTGTGTCTTTCCAAATAATGTGGATCATAAATTTCAATTTCTGTGTATCATCTGAACTTATATTGCCTTATTCCTTGTATCCATTTTATATTAGTTAGTGTTCTCCAGAGAAATAGAACCAATATGTGTGTATATATATACATATTTGTATGAATATATAAAGATTAATCATTAATCTTTACTCACTTGAGTGTTCAATTGTAAGACAAATAACAAAATTGAAAACATGTAAGGAATGCTAGATTTTATTTAAATCTAACTCTCTTCCAAAAACACCCTCACAGAAATATCCAGAATAGTGTTTGATCAAGTATCTGACCCATCCAAGTTAACAATGGAAACTAACCATTGCACTTCCCAAGAAATAGTCTGTCAGTAGTTCTACTTTTAGAAGAATGTGGCTTTCAATTCATATCTGCTTACCTTATTGCAAACTCTCCTTTACTATATTTTCACTGCTATAATGCATTAAATACTGATAATTTTAGCAGAATTGAGAAGAAGGATACTTTTTACAAAATAGGTTAACAACTTGACAAACTGTAGTTTATTTTGGCTTGAATGGCTTTTCTTGAATCAGGACCACAATAACAGGCTTTGCACAGAGCTACATTTCCACTAGCTTAGGATGATAAAAAATATATATGGCCTCGAGATGTATTGATTTTTTTTAGAAAAGTGAATTCATTTGCTTTGGGGTATCTTTCTAGAACTCTAAACTTGTGTTTGCCCAGTTCACTGTTGGCAAGACATCCTGAAATAGTTACTAAGAGGGAATTCAGGAACTGTGCTCTTTTCTGTGTGAATGCCAATGTGGAATGTTTCTGGAATGTCTGACAGTGTGGTTCTTCCCCCATTGAGGGCCTGTTAGCCTCTGCTAATGTTAGCGACAGACCTTTCCTGCAACTAAGAAAGCATGCTGTAAAAGGTGTGGTTTGTCAAAATTCCATGGACATGTATTTTCACTCTTTTATTTTTTAAGCATTCCATCCATTTCCATAGTTTCCATTATTTTGTCTATGTAGTTAAGTTTTGAATTCACACCTCAGTCTTGATCTCTGTCCTGAACTCTAAACACTCACTTCTTTCTTTTTTAATTTTATTAGTCCTTCTTAGTTATACATGACAGTAGAATCCATTTTGATAAAATTTTATACAAGCATGGAATGTATCTTATTCTAATTAGAATCCCATTCTTGTGGGTGGGTACAATGGTGGAATAACTTAGGTATTTTCATGCTAGATTTATTCTACTGTTCTATATTATGTTAGATGTATTCTACTGCTTTTTCCTATTCTTATTCCCTTCCTTTCTTTCATTCCCTTGTTTAACCTACTGAATTTCTCTTCTCCCCTGCTCCATTTATTGTGGTTTAGCTTCCACATATTTTTGAAAACATTCAATCTTTGTTTTTTTTTGTGATTGGCTTATTTAACTTAGCATAATATTCTTCAGATTCATCCATTTGCTGGCAATTGTCAAAGTCATTCTTATTGATGGCCAAGTAATATTCCATTCTGTACATGTACCAAAACTTCTTTTTTAAATTTATTTTTTATTTAATTTTTTGATTCATTGAACACAAATGGAGTACAGCAATTGTTTTTCTGGTTGCACACAAAGTAGAGTCACCCCATCTGTGCATTCATACATGTATACAGGGCAATGATGTCTGTCACACATACTGTTATTATTCTTACCCCCCAACCTCAACCCCACCCCTCCCTTCCCTCTATGCTCTTTATCCTTCCTCCATTCTTGCCATCCTTCCACCCCACATTATGCATCATCATTCACTTATCAGAGAGACCATTCGGCCTTTGGATTTTTGGGATTGGCTAATCTCACTTAGCATAACAGTCTCCAACATCATCCATTTACCTACAAATGCCATAATTTTATTCTTCTTTATGGATGAATAATATTCCATTGTGTATATATACCACAGTTTCTTTATCCATTCATCTATTGAAGGATATCTAGGTTGGTTCCACAATCTAGCTAATGTGAATTGAGCAGCTATGAACATTGATGTGGCTACATCACTGTAGTAATCTGATTTTAAGTCCTTTGGGTATAGGCCAAGGAGTGGGATAGCTGGGTTAAATGGTGGATCCATTCCAAGTTTTCTAAGGAATCTCCACACTGCTTTCCAGAGTGGCTGCACCAACTTGCACTCCCACCAGCAATGTATGAGTGTACCCTTTTCCCCATATCCTCGCCAACACCTGTTGTTGCCTGTATTCTTAATAAAACACATTCTAATTGGGGTAAGATGAAATCTTAAGGTGGTTTTGATTTGCATTTCTCTTATAACAAGGGATGTTGAACATTTTTTCATAAATCTGATGATTGCTTGTAGATCTTCCTCTGTAAAGTGTTCATTTCCTTGGCCCATTTATTGATTGGGTTATTAGTATTCTTGGTGTAAAGATTTGTGAGCACTTTGTAGATTCCGGAGATTAGTGCTCTATCTGAAGTGTGTGTGGCAAAGATTTTCTCCCACTCTGAAGGCTCTCTCTTCACATTGCTGATTGTTTCCTTTGCTGAGAAAAAGCTTTTTAGTTTGACTCTATCCCAATCATTGATTCCTGCTTTTATTTCTTGCGCTTTGGGAGTCATGTTAAGGAAATCTGATCCTAGGCCAACATGATGAAGATTTGGACCTATTTTCTCTTCTATTATGTATAGGGTCTCTGGTCTAATTTCTAGGTCCTTGATCCATTTTGAGTTGAGTTTTGTACAGGGTGAGAGATATGAGTTTAGTTTCATTTTGCTGCATATGGATTTCCAATTTTCCCAGCACCATTTGTTGAAGAGGCTGTCTTTTCTCCATTGTATGTTTTTGGCTCCTTTGTCAAGTATGAGATACCTGTATTTATGTGGGTTTGTCTCTGTGTCCTCTATTCTGTACCATTGATCTACCTGTCTATTTTAGTGTCAATACCATGCTGTTTTTGTTACTATTGCTCTGTAGTATAGTTGAAGGTCTGGTATTGTGAAACCCCCTGCTTCGCTCTTCTTGCTAAGGATTGCTTTAGCTATTCTGGGTCTTTTATTCGTCCAAATGAATTTCATGATTGCTTGCTCTATTTCTATGAGGTATGTCATTGGGATTTTAATTGGAATTGCTTTGAATTCGTATAGCGCTTTTGGAAGTATGGCCATTTTGACAATATTAATTCTGCCTATCCAAGAACATGGGAGATCTTTCCATCTTCTCAGATTCTCTTTAAATTCTTTCTTTAGTGTTCTGTAATTCTCATTGTAGAGGTCTTTCACTTCTTTTGTTAGATTGATTCCCAAGTACTTTCTTTTTTTTTTGAGGTTATTGTGAATGGGGTAGTTTTCCTAATTTCTCTCTCAGAGGATGCATCACTTACAAATAAAAATGCATTGGATTTGTGAGCATTAATTTTATATCCTGCTACTTTACTGAATTCATTTATGAGTTCCAGAAGTTTTCTGGTGGAATTCTTAGGGTCTTCTAAATAGAGAATCATGTCATCAGCAAATAGGGATAGTTTGAGCTCTTCTTTTCTTATTCGTATTCCTCTAATTTCTTTGGTCTGTCTAATTGCTCTGGCTAGAGTTTCAAGAACAATGTTGAATAGTAGTGGTGAAAGAGGGCATCCCTGCCTTGTTCCAGTTCTCAGGGGGAATGCTTTCAATTTTTCTCCATTTAGAATGATGTTAGCTGTGGGCTTGGCATAAATAGCCTTTACAATGTTAAGGAATGTCCCCACTATCCCTATTTTTTCTAGTGTTTTGAGCATGAAGGGGTGCTGTATTTTATCAAATACTTTCTCTGCATCTATTGAAATAATCATATGGTTCTTGACTTTAAGTCTGTTGATGTGGTGAATTACATTGATTGATTTCTGGATGTTGAACCAACCTTGCATCCCCGGGATGAAACCCACTTGATCATGGTGCACTATATTTTTAATATGCTTTTGTATGCAATTTGCTAAAATTTTGTTAAGAATTTTTGCATCTATGTTCATTAGGGATATTGGTCTGAAATTTTCTTTCCTTGACGTGTCCTTCTCTGGTTTTGGTATCAGGGTGATATTAGCTTCATAGAATGAGTTTGGAAGGGTTCCCTCCTCCTCTATTTCATGAAATACTTTGAGGAGTATTGGAATGAGCTCTTCTTTGAAGGTCTTGTAGAACTCGGCTGTGAATCCATCTGGTCCTGGACTTTTCTTTGTTGGTAGGCTTTTGATGACTTCCTCTATTTCATTGCTTGAAATTGATCTATTTAAGTTGTGTATGTCCTCCAAATTCAGTTTGGGTGGCTCATATGCTTCTAGGAACCTGTTGATGTCTTCCAGGGTTTCTATTTTGTTGGAGTATAAATTTTCAAAGTAACTTCTTATTATGTTTTGTATTTCAATTGTGTCTGTTGTAATATTTCCATTTCCATCATGAATTTTAGTAATTTGGAGTTTCTCTCTCCTTCTCTTTGTTAGCGTGGCTAAGGGTTTATCAATTTTGTTTATTTTTTCAAAGAACCAACTTTTTGTTTTGTCAATTTTTTGAATTGTTTCTTTTGTTTCAATTTCATTGATTTCAGCTTTGATTTTGATTATTTCCTGTCTTCTACTTTTGGTGATGATCTGTTCCTCTTTTTCTAGGGCTTTGAGCTGTAATGTGAGGTCATTGATTTGTTGAATTTTCATTGTTTTATTAAATTCACTCCATGCAATGAATTTTCCTCTTAGCACTGCTTTCATAGTAAACCAGAGATTTTGATATGTTGTATCTTTGTTCTCGTTGACCTCTAAGAATCTTTTAATTTCCCCCCTAATGTCTTCTGTTATCCATGCATCATTCAATAGCATATTATTTAATCTCCAGGTCTTGGAGTAGTTTCTGTTTTTAACTTTATCATTAATATCTAATTTCATTCCATTATGATCTGATAGTATACAAGGTAGTATCTCTATGTTTTTGTATTTGCTAAGAGTAGCTTTGTGGCATAACATATCGTCTATTTTAGAGAAGGAGCCATGAGCTGCTGAGAAGGAAGTGTATTCACTTTTTGATGGATGGAATATTCTATATATGTCTGTTAAGTCTAAATTAGCGATTGTGTCATTGAGTCCTGTGGTTTCTTTATTCAATTTTTGCTTGGAAGATCTGTCCAACGGTGAGAGAGGAGTGTTAAAGTCCCCCAGTATTATTGTGTTTTGGTCTATTTGATTCCTGAAATTGAGAAGGATCTGATTGATGTACATGGATGCACCATTGTTTGGTGCATAAATATTTCTGATTGTTATGTCTTGCTGATTTATGCTTCCTTTAAGCAGTATGAAATGTCCTTCTTTATCCCTTCTGACTAGCTTTGGCTTGAAGTCTGCTTTATCTGAAATGAGAATGGAAACCCCTGCTTTTTTACTCAGTCCTTGTGCATGGT
>JAJEJO010000309.1:219291-233577 GCA_020662805.1 Glaucomys volans | reverse complement strand
TTTTGTATGTTCGGTATTTTCATTATAATGTGCCTTGGTGTGGATCTGTTGTAATTCTGTGTGTTTGGTGTCCTGTAAGCTTCTTGTAATTGATTTTCCATCACATTCATCATATTTGGGAAATTTTCTGATATTTTTTCCTTGAATAGATTATTCATACCCTTGGTTTGTATCTCTGTGCCTTCCTCAATCCCAATAGCTCTTAAATTTGGTCTTTTCATGATGTCCCATATTTCTTGGAGGTTTTGTTCATGATTCCTAACCATCTTCTCTGTTTGTTCAACTTTGTTTTCAAGATTGAATATTTTGTTTTCATTGTCTGAGGTTCTGTCTTCCAAGTGATCTATTCTGTTAATTATGCTTTGTATTGAGTTTTTAACTTGGTTTATTGTTTCCTTCATTTCCTTGTTTCCTTCAAGGATTTCTGTTTTTTTTTTTTTTCAGAACTTCTATCTCTTTATTGAAATGATTTTTTGTTTCCTGCAATTGCTCTATTAGCTGATTATTCATAGCCTGAATCTGCTCTCTCGTCACATCATTCTCTTCTCGGATCATTTTAATTATGAACATTTTGAACTCCCTTTCTGTCATTCCTTCTACCATGCTGTATTTGGGTTTTCTTGATATATCATCTAGGTTTGTTTGGGACACTTTCTTCCCATGTTTTCTCATGTTGCTCGTGTATCTTCCCCTCTAATAGTGCAAATCAGAGGGATTGCAATTTCCCTGTAAAGACTTAAAGTGTCCCTGCAGATTTCCAGTAACTCACCTGATGTTTGAGAGGTGCTTGATCAAGCGGTGACCCAAGAAAGGTGCTGTCCCACTACCTCCAGGTTGGGAATGAGCAATGCTTCTGGGCAGAGGCAGCCTGGTGTTGATAGACAATCAGATACAGCAAAGTGCTAGACCCCGGGCCAGGGTGTGGACCTGGGCAGTAGACCAAATTGGGGTGGTGTCACAGAACTGTGCTCAGTGATGGAGACACTGGGCTTGAGAGCCCAGGCAGGCCTGAGTTCCTGGCTGGGGGCTCAGGCGGTGGCACGTGGTCGCTCTCTGCCAGGGCAGCTGTAAAATGGTGCCAAAGGGCCTAAACTCCCTGCTAGAGCTGGTGACTCCAGCCAGATCTCTCCAGGAGCTGTAGCACCGTGGCGACCCCAAAATTTCTTTATCCATTCGTCTGTTGATGGGCATGGCTGGTTCCATAACTTAGCTATAGTGAATTGTGCTACTATATACATTGGTGTAGCTGCATCACTGCAGTATACTGATTTTAAATCCTTTGGATATATGCTGAGGAGTGGGATAACTGGGTCAAATGGTGGATCCATTCCTAGTTTTTTGAGGAATCTCCATACTGCTTTCCAGAGGGGTTGCACTAGTTTGTAGGCCCACCAACAATGTATGAGAATTCCCTTTTCCCCACATCCTCACCAACATTTGTCTTTACTTGTATTCTTGATAATTGCCATTCTGATTGGAGTGAGATGGAATTTCAGTGTCGTTTTAGTTTGCATTTCTCTAATTACTAGAGATGTTGCACATTTTTTCATATATTTGTTGATCATATTTTTTGAGAAGAGTCTATTTTGTTCCTTTGCCCATTTATTGATTGGTTTATTTGTTTGTTTTTGGTGTTAAGCTTTTTGAATTCTTTTTATATTCTGGAGATTAATATTCTATCTGAGGTGCAGGTGGCAAAGATTTTCTCCCATTCTGTAGGCTTTCTTTTCATGTTCTTGATTGTTTCTTTTGCTGTGAAGAAGCTTTTTAGTTTGATACCACCCCATTTATTGATTTTTAAAAATTTTATTTCTTGTGCTTCAGGAGTCTTGTGTAGGAAGTCAGTCCCTGTGCTAATATGTTGAAGTGTTGGGCCTATCTTTTCTTATAGTAGATGCAGCATTTCTGGTCTAATTCCTAGGTCTTTGATCTACTTAAAGTTGATTTTTGTGCAAGGTAAACACCCACTTCTAATTCTCTGCCTCACATCATAGCTTTAGATGTCCTGCCAACACCTTCAATCCAACATGATTAAAATTACTCATTATGATCTCTAATGATTTTTCTTGTTGATGATGTTGTTGAAAATGCTACTACTAGGCTTCCAAGATTAACCCTGGATTTTACTTTGACTCCTTCCTCACTCCATTACATTCAATTAGCTGCCAAGTTTAGTTCTCAGTGAATTTTATATTAATCCATCTTTTTAATTCTCCTGACTATCTGTACATCAGATTCTTTTTTTATCCAGGTCAAGGACTATTGGAAGTCTCCACACTGGCTGTCTTGCCTCTTTTCTCTTCCTATTGTCCCATCCTATACATTGCTACAGTTGATAATCCCTCTACAAAAACTTTTGGAGCTATTTGTGCTTTAGGATGCAGATTTTTTTAAATCCTTAATTTGTGGATTTTAAAAAAGATTATATGATGAAAATGCCATATATTATAAAATTCCCCTGCTGGAATTGTTACAACATCCTTTCATCAAATACTGCTATTTCTACAATGAAACATGAATGCTCACTCTAAGTTGGATATACAGAGTATAAATGGTGTCACGTTGGTTCAGATTAAACTGTAATGCTAAATAAATTCAGATTAGATTTTTTTTTTGTCTCAAGTAAATGATAAAAAGAAAAAACCCATATTTTGGGTTTTTGAACTTTTTGGATTTTGGAACCCTGGATAAGAGGTGGTAGACGTACACTTATCAAAGACATATTCCTCAAGAGATCTTATCAGTTTCACCTCCATTAGTTGTAAACTCCTCACTCTGTCATTTTCAGATGTCTTCTCAATTTGACCCCAAAATATTATTTTCTGGTTTTATCTTTTACTTATCCTCTACATATCCTTTTTCCCTTGGCCAAAATGGATAAATATTGCCCCCTACATCCCCATCAACTCTGCATACACTCTGATTTCTCTATCTTCCTGAATGTCCTTTCCTCTTGTCCAATCTTCTACCTGTTGACATCTTCCCTATACTCTCAGGCCCTTTTCTCTATAAAGTAGTTGGTATTCTTTCATACTTCTGGTGTGAACCCTTGTAGCAAACATCAGTTTTGCCATATATCCAATTAGAGTAATGCCACATTCTGACCTCTAACACATGTCATTAAAATACAAATCACCTAACAACGTGTCTGACACATAGTTGGAACTCAGTGTCATTAGTTCTTCCCTTTCTCTTCCTCCTTCCCTTTTCTTAGTCTATACTATATTTTATTTATTATCTATATTTTTTTGTGTGTGTGGTGCTGGGAACACAACCCAGGACTTTACATATGCTAAGTCACACTTTCTATCACACCTCCAAGTCCTGTACATTTTGTTATGGTTTTAAATGCATTTTATCCTTCAGTTACAAGATTTGAAGTTTTTCAAGGGTGGAATATTGCTTTTTGAATGATTAGTAAATAACTATGTGAAGTGAATACAAATGGGGTTATCAGAAAAAGTAAGTCCCACTCTGGATTCCAGTAAAAACTGGTTTGTGTACATATGATTGTATATTTAAAAAAACAACAACAAAGAAAACAAAACCTGCAATACAAGTGTCCTAAAAAAATTCCATTCTACCTGCCAACGATCACCCACAATGACCTTCCATACACTTCCTCCAGTTCAAATATTTTCTGTACTGCTCTTCTCTTTGCTTTCTTGTCTGGAGATAGAATGGTTTTCTTTTTTAAGGTTAAAACTTCTGATTTGTACACTTGATTTCATCCTGTCGTCTATGGGATTTTATAACAATAATTCTCTCTGGCATTTTTAATATTGAATGATGAAAATGCTCAAATCTTTCCTTTATAAATAGCATCCACAGTTGGGACTAGGGATGTATCTATGTGGTGGTATAGTGCTTGCCTAATATGTATCACACTCTGGTTAGATCCCCAGAACTGATAAAAACAAAATCCCCCAAACAACAACAACAACAACAACAACAAAAACCCAACCCAAAACAAACAAAACAAAACAAACTTTCTGTATAAATGGCATGTTCTCTTAACTTTGATTCCTCATTGCTCATTAAATTGAAATTATTATTATGTAATCATCTCCCCAAACTCTTATTTATTTATTTATCTTTATTTATTTTTAAAAATTTTTTTACAGACTGCATTTTGATTCATTGTACACAAATGGGGTACAACTTTTCATTTCTATGGTTGTGCATGTTGTGAAATAGAAAATTCACATAAAATGGATAAAATATAATTGTACAGTTTAAGAAATTTTTTTTAAAGTGAAATCAGTAAAACCATTACTTGTTCAGGAAATTCAGTCTTGCCAGCATCTTTACACTTCCTAGTGAGTGACAGATGTGAATGCTGAAGCCTGTGACACTCACTCTTGATGACACACTGCAGGCCCTTCTCTATATAAGTTCCCCTAATAAACGTTTTGGGTGGATCACTGTGGCATTTAGTGCTTCTGTCTTTGGAATTCCAACTGGCTCCATCTCGGGAAGGTATGGGACAGTTCCTTGGAGAAACTCCCTTGCCTCCTCTTTTAGGGCTGGGTTCAAGCAGATGGAACGCTAATCTAGGCACAGAACTTTCTACCTCCCCAGAAAGTTCTCTTGTACTTCTTTGTAATCAGATAGGGAACTCTGATCTTATTTTCTACTCTGGTAACCAATTTTCAAGGTCTCAGACTTTGTAATACTGAGTCTTAAAGCATTTATTTTGTTACCCACATCTCAATTCTGTTTTTCCTTCACTACCTTCTTTCTGGGTTGTGGGAAGATCAGGAACCACTGTCTACTCCCTTCTGCCATCTTCTCTACCCTCCCAGTGCAGTAATTTTTAAAAAAATATTTGTTCCAATGCATTATACATGACAGTAGAATGCATTTCAGTTCATTGTACACAAATGGAGCACAAATTCTCATCTCTCTGACTGTACATGATGCAGAGTCACACCATTGGTGCAATCATACATGCACATGGGGTAATAATGTCCATCTCAGTCCACCATACTTCTCACTCCCGCAACCCCCCCCCCATTTCCCTCTATCCAATCCAAAGTTTGTCCATTCTCCCTTAGACCCCTATCCCCATTGTGGATCAGCATCCACATATCAAAGAAAACATTTGGCCTTTGGTTTGGGGATTGGCTTATTTTGCTTAGCGTGATATTCTCCAGATCCATCCATTTACCTGAAAATGCCATAATTTCATTCTCCTTTAAGGCTGAATAATATTCCTTTGTGTATATATACCACAATTCTTTATCCATTCATCTGTTGAAGGGCATCTAGGTTGGTTCCAAAGTTTATTGAGAATTGAGCTGCTATAAACATTGATGTGGCTGCTGATTTTAAGTCCTTTGGGTATAGACCAAGTAGTGGGATAGTTAGGTCAAATGGTGGTTCCATTCCAAGTTTTCTGAGGAATCTCCATATTGCTTTTGAAGTGGTTGCACCAATCTGCTGTCCCACCAACAATATACGAGTGTACCTTTTTTCCCACATCCTTGCCAACATTTGTTATTGCTTGTATTCTTGATAATTTAGTGCAGTAATTTTTAAAATGTACAGCTGCAGATCCTGTTTGAAAACCTCTAGAGATTAGCCCTATCCTTATGGGGCAGCAGTTAAAGTGGACAGCACAGTTACTAGCAAGTTCTTGCATTGAATCAAAATCTGCTTTCTTACCTTCCAGCTTTTTTCCTAGTTCTGACCTCTGGAGCAACATAGAATTAGTACACTTTCTCCCCCATGACAGCCCTTCAAATATCTGAAAGCAGATATTATGCCTTTCCTTTTTCTTCCCCTCCTAAGTTACTTGAATAATTTATCAAATACTGTAGTGTTTCCCGTTCACTAGGACATTTGCCTTTCATTACATTCTAATTGACCAATGTCCCTTTTAAAGTGTGGCATCCAGAATTTAATATTATAGATGTGGCCAGAAATACAATAGAACTGTCATGGATAGTGATTTGGAGATAGTAATTTCTCAGGAAAAACTCATCCTTCAGAGGACTTCAGTCCCTTAAAAGAGAGGCTGAGAATGTTGCTCAATGATAGAGCACTTGCCGAACATGCATGAGGTCTTTGATTCAATCCCCAGAGCACATGTGAGCTCCTTAAAAGAAGGACACTGACATGAAAACACTTGGTAAAGTGCAAAGTGCTTTATAAATGAAACAAATTTTGACATTCTCTTTTAAGCCTTTAAAATATAACCAATAATCAGAGAATATATTTTTTATACTTCTTTTACAGCATTTTATAAAATAGTGATTTCAACCTTTGTGTCCTTAGAGTTAGCAAAAACTAGCATTTTTTTCCTTGGCAAATGTATAAAAATTCTTTTAATCTTAGCCATTATGCTGAAGTACTGGGATCTCTGAGTTGAACAAATTTTAAATAATCTAGTAATTTTTGGAACTTTTTATAAAAGAAATGATGTCATTTTTATCCGTATATATTTAATGAGACCATAGAATTTCTATTGATAATATTTTAATAGAATCATTTTCAAGGTAGAGCTTTAAATATGTAGAGTTTATTTAATTTTAATATATACTTTAAACTTCTCTGATTTTAACTAATTTTGTTTAGAATGGGAACCTGATCTGAGTATGGTTTAATATTGTTATGTATTCAGTCATTCTCAATTACTTATTGAGTATTTTTTATGTGTTAAGGACTTGGAAACAATATTAAGTAGTCATTTATCCTTTTTTTCTTCATTAACTCAGAAGTTTTTGAAAATAATACTTTTTTCTAATATGTTTGGCATGTAGTTACATGCTGAATAATCTTAGTAAGTATTCTAGCATTCTAACTATAGGTTATAGTTAGTGAATATAAATATATACAAATATAATTGTGCAATATAAATGAGGCCCAATGGGATAATAGCAGTAATGAATGCCCAATACATTCCCTGGTGCATGATATTTATCAATCTATTTTCCATTTCTATAATAAAATACCTGAGGCTGGACATTTATAAAGAAAAGAGGCTTAATTGGCTCAAAGTTGTAGAGGCTGAAGCTCAAGATTAGTTTGCTCCATTGCTCAGCTTCTGGTTGGAACCTTGTAGTGTTTGGCATCATGGCAGGTGCATGTGTGACAGAAGGAGAGACCACAGGGCGAGAAAGGAAGCCAGAAAGAGGGGAGGGTCAGGTTTACTCTTTTATAATAATCTTCTCATGTAAACTGGCCAGGGTCCCAGGAGGACTATATCAATTCTTTCCAAAGGCAACAGTCTTAATGACCTAATTACTTCCCATTAGACCCAACTGAGATGTTCCACACCACCTCACAAAACCACCACACAGAGGACCAAGTTCCCTGCACATGAATTCTTGGAAGACACCCAAACCATATCAAAACCATACTATAGTAGATTTTTAATCAATATTTGCCACATGAATACTGCATATTAGAGGAGTATTACTCCTACCCTTGGCTGTGAACCTTGTATTTAGAGGTTTAATCCTACAGATTTATGTGTCATTTTTCAAATTAGTGAGACGTGTTGGCACTTAGTATTTTAAGAACTCATATCTCCTTTGTAGGAAAATTGTTGGTTAAAAGAAATTACTATATTTTCTAAACCATGACAGTATTGTGGTGATTGTGATTTGATTTGTAATGTGTCAAATACTCTGAAGAATATAAATTACTTTAAAATACATACATATTTAGGATAAATTAGTTGTTTAGCATTCTCTATACTATAAAATTATTTAAAAAAACAGTAAATCACTTTCAATAATTATAGTACTCTGGTATGTATTTAGGAAAACAAGAAAAAATATGCCATTTGTTGGTATACTTTAAAAAATTATGCAAACTAAACTTTATTATTTCTGTTCTTGCTACAAATCTTGGCAACTGGGACCATGTAAATTGGAGGGCACCTGCTTCATAAAATTAGATTTGGAGTCACATAATTTATGTTTATACTACTAGGTCCATAATTTCTTTCTACTCAATTTACTTTCTTTTTAGTAGTTTTTAAGAATTATAAAACAAATAGGTAAACCTTTATAGAGAAATTTCTTTTTATATTTTGTAAACCTAATCTTCCTAAACTAATTATTATTTGGTTAATCATACAATTTATAGTCATAGATAGACTGAAGAATTTTAAATATTCTAATAGCATCTAGTGGTTACTGTTTTTGGCTATGTGAATGTGTGGGCTTTTATATCAATATTAGCTAGTGTTTCCTAAACTTTATAGTGTTTTCCTCCAGCAAAGAACTGTCTCTTTTCTGAGAAGGGAGAAAAAAACTTGCTTATAAAACGAGGCCATTTTGCATATTAATTAGAGGATCTTTGAACTCAGAATAAAATTCCTTAATGCTTTGGGTATGGAACAATTATACATTCAAGGACATTAATTTTATGCTAATAATGTGACAGGCTTTACATTTTCTTTGTTTTGTTTATATTTCCTAAAGATAATTTAATGCAAATAATCCATCCATATACTGCATAGAGCGTGTCGGATGGTTTCCCTATAGTTAAGATTGTATCAGCACTGCTATTATAAATCTCTATTACCCATGGTTTATAATTTAATTGAAAAAACTCACTGCAGGCAGAAATTCTACACTTAGGGTTTCAGGCTAAAAGCAATATTTCTCTTTTAAAAATTGCCTCCTCTATTTAATTTCATAGTTAATGGAAATATAAGAAGGATCATCCTGGAGCTGATTTTGAACAAAGCCAAACAGATCATTGTCTATAACTAAAATCATTTCTAAGCAAAAGTAGTTGATATCTTATCATTAGTCTAACACTACAATGTTTAACAAAATAAAAAAACAATTGAATCTGTTTATCATTTCTCTACACAAAAAATCTACACTTATAAGGAAAACTAGAAAATTTATATTCGATAATATTATCTGAGGCATTATGTTTTTGTTTGATTCCTGAGTACATACTTTATTCTTTCAGTGGAACTGAGTTAAAGCTGTGGGATCTGCTCTTTGTCAAACTGAGAAAGGAAGAGGGCATGGGGTAGAGAGATGTGTGCTTCAGAATTCTTTACTTTATCTGCCATGTAAGTCTTCATCTTAAGTTTATGCTTCAATTACCTTGACAGGACTCAGGGGTTAATTATCAGGCATAGCAGTTTCAGCAGGCTCATGCAGTAGAATTGAGATCAGTTTTGAGACACATGGTGTTTTTGTCATCTGCTTTTGAACCCCCAAATCCTGTAGTATGGAAAGGTTAACTTGCCAGATAATATGCAATCTCCAATCAAGACTTCACCATAGTTTTATCAAGCCCAATGAGAAAGAAATTGTGAGTTAGAATAAGGTGTACTATATTTCCCTCAACCCATCAACCTTTTCCTATTTAATTCTTACTTGTAGTGCTGCATGTGAAATATATGGCATGATTTCTTAATCCATAGGAGTTATGAAAACTTGCTTAAAAACCATCTGGCTCTGACTATGAAATGTATTGTGTTTCTAAATCAGTGGTCTTTGACACCCTAAGAAAAATTATTGAGGACAATAATATAACACATCTCTTACAACACTTTGCTATTTACAAGGGTCCTTAATGCACATAATATACACAACTGCTCAGATGGTAGAGAAAGTCAAGGCTAAGATTTAAGTAACTTTCTAAAGATCATGCAGCTAACATATTGTGGCATCACATTTTGTCTTTGGTCTAGTGGTTCTTCTCTCGTGGCTCAGTAGCTCTTTAATTTTTGTGGGATAGCTCATAACTTTGATAGAGAATAGTCTATTGATATCCTGTTAGTCCATTCCTCTTATAACAGAATACCTTAGACTGGGAAATTTATTAAAAACAGATATTTATTTATTACAGTTCAGGATGATGGCTAGTCTAAGTTCAAGGCACCAACAGATTTGGTGTCTAATAAGGGCTCATTCTGTTTCCAAGATGGTACCTTGGTACTGCATCCTCCAAAAGGGCAGAAGTGTCCTTACATGGCAGAATGGCTGAAAGGCCAGGCAAGTCTCTGAAACCTCTTTTTAAAGGGCATTATTTGCACTTACTGGGGCAGGGCCCTCATGACTTAATGACTTCCCCAAAGGTCCCACCTGTTAATACCATCAGAATGGGGATTAAGTTTCCACATGAATTTTGGAGGAAAAAAAAACATTCAAATCATAACAGATACTGTGATGAGAATGCTTTGCATCTCTTGACACCTATTGTCAAGTCTATAAGGGAACTTATAAAATCTCCATATCCAATTCTTAAAATATTCTATATAACTTAGATTCATAAATGAAAAACTTAGAGTCTAAATAAGATCCATATAGCTCTAAGCTATACAACACATCAGTGATAAAATAAAAAGAAGTCATAGATGTACTATTTCATCTCTTTGCTTAAGAATCATTCTTAATGTCAAAATTTTGATTATATGAGAAACATTGCTTGAGTATAAAGGGCATGAGAAAAGATTGTGTGAACTAATGTGATTATTCAGTGTTAAGAGATTTTTGAGAAAATAGTAGGTAATTAGTGTCCAAGAATGTTTTAAGGGTATAACTGGTATACTGAAACAGGAAATATACTAGAAAAACCTCCAGGGTAGCTTTGAATTTGGAAGTCCATTTGTGTGTGTGTGTGTGTGTGTGTGTGTGTGTACAGTGAAAAGGAGACTATCTTCTGATATTTACAAACTGATTCAAATTTTTTTAGTTTACATTATAAAGAACTTTAATAAGTCATTACTTACTCCTACCCTTTCATTTTTGTGGCTTTTTTGTTGTTGTTGTTCTGAGTATTGAATCCAGGGGCACTTTACCATGGAGTTATATCCCCAATCCCTTTTGCTTTTTATTTTGAGACACGTTGCCAAGGCTGGCCTTGAACATGAGCTCCTTCTTCCTCACCCTCCTCAGTGGCTGGGATTACAGGCATGGGCCACTGCACCCAGCTTTTTGTTGCTTTCGAATAGTATAAATTTAGGATGTAATGCAGGTTTTGCTTCTAAACTTTTTCTTCCAAAAATTGTTTCCCTGATTTAGTAGGTATTGTGAATGATGTGACATTGAATTCAGATATTCAACTTAATAACATTTCATATAACTGAGATAACTGAGTGGTTAATCCATGCACCACATGAGACTCAATAACCCCATTCTCTTCTCCCACCTTGTTCCAGGTAGATGTTATTATCTGGTGCATTTTAAACCTTCTCTATTTCTCTTCATTCTTCAAAGTTGAACTTGATCATCCTTTTCTATTTTCTTTCTTTGAAATACTCTTGTTTGGACCACTTGCGACCTCTTAATAAGCAGCATCCAATGCAAAATTTTTAGACCATATGTGCAGAGGCAGTGAGATATATTTGAAATATAATGCATTTTTGGATTTTATTTTTCGGCAAAAGACCAGGTAGTAAATATTTCAGTCACTGTGGTCCTCATGATCTCTGTTGTGGAACTCTTGCCACTGTAGTACTAAGGCAGCTGTAGAGAATATGTGAACCAATGAGCATGACTCTGATCCAATGCAATGTCATTTGTGGACACTGAAATTTGAATTTCACATAAAGTTCATGTGCTGCAACACATGAAATTTTGCATGAACATTTCATGCAACATTTTTTTTGCATGAAAAATTAAAATGAGATGTCTTTTTGGTTTGTCTGAACAATTTGAAATGTAAAACCATTCTTAGCTTGTGGGCTTTAGATAAATGTGGGATGAGTGGGTTTGTCCTCTGGATTTGGTTTGCAGGATTCCTGCTGCAAGAAGACCTAGTTTTACATGGCAAATCTGTTCATTATTAGCTTAGTATTCTTGGATAAATTATTTTACTTTTTTAAGTTTCAATTTTGTAAGTGTAATGGAATTGCATTTGCTTCATGAAGTATTTGTGATGATTAATTTTGATAACATGGAAAACATGTAGCATGGTAATTGTTAGTGGTAGGTACTTTGTAAATGGTAAATATAAAGGCAATACAAATTTTAAATCTTTAATGATTAATTTATATGACAGTTCTTTCTCAATCAATATTGTTGGCTTTTTTCTCTCATAATGGAAATATCTTTCTTATGATTAAGAGTGGAGATGTAGCTCAATGGTATAGTGCTTGCCTATGAGGCCCTGGATTGACTTCCAGAACTACACACACACACACACACACAGGTAATACGTGTCTTTTCAAAAATTAAGAAAATCTGAAATACAAAGATAATAAGAATAAGATAATAAGAATAAAAATAATCCTATAATATCCTATAATGTAAGACAATCATCTCTACCATTTTATATATAAGAAAGCTGAGACTCAGGTTTCCTAAAGTTACCATTTATATAGTATTAATTTATCTTTTGGAGGGATTGTGCTTTCTTTACTTCAAACATTTGTTTGTGGTGGGTGTGCGACCAAACTTCTCACATCACTTTCCTATTGTGGACATGTATGTCAGAAGGGGCCAATCACAGCCCTGTCCCTCTGGCTTGCTGTATAATTTGTTCATGATTGACCATGTGATCCAGTCCTATCTAATGATTGGCATTTTCTGTGATAATTTTAATTGAAGCACCAGAGAAAGTCTTTCCTGTTTTGCCATAAGGCTTAAAGAATATGAATTCATTATTACCCACAGCCACAGATGGAACCTGTGGGAGCAGCTGGCCTGAGAGAATGAAGACAACATGAGGAGGCAGCACTGGGTAGACTTTGGGAAAGGAGGAGGGGCCACTGGGTGGAGGGAGGAGGAAGAGAAAGAACCTGATGATATTTGAGTCCCTGAATTTGGATATTGCTTAATGCAATGGCTTCCCTTTGGTTTGGGTGAATGACTTGACCAAATCCTTTTTCCTTCCATCAGTTTGATTTTTGTCCTTTTTTTTCTTTTCTTTCAGTCAAAAGAATATTGACCAAATAACTAGAATTAGGATGAAAACCCAGATCTGGCTGACCCTAAAGGGTTCCTTCCCAACCATTTTTAGAGACAACCACTACTAATGGTTTGATATTTTTCTTCTATTTCTTTACATAAATAAACAAATATTATGGTATGTGTGAATTTATAAATTTGTGATTTACTGCCAAATTGTCATCCGATTGACTTTATTAATTTATACTTGAAATGTAAGTATGCTGACTCACACATGCTGGGTATCTTCTACTGGACCCCTGGTGCACCCTATGCTCTTTTTTTTTTATTTACTTATTGATTCATTGAACACAAATGGAGTACAGCTATTGTTTCAATGGTTGTACACAAAGTAGAGTCACACCATCTGTGCGTTCATACATGTACACAGGGCAATGGTATCTGTCACACATTCTGTTATTATTTTTACTCCCCACCCCGCCCCCACCACTCCCTTCCCTCCTATCTATCCTTCCTCCATTCTTGCCACCCTTCCCCCCACCCCCCATTATGCATCATCATTCATTTATCAGTGAGACCATCCGGCCTTTGGATTTTTGGGATTGGCTGATCTCACTTAGCATAACAGTCTCCAACATCATCCATTTACCTACAAATGCCATAATTTTATTCTTCTTCATGGCTGAGTAATATTCCATTGTGTATATATACCACAGTTTCTTTATCCATTCATCTACTGAAGGGCATCTAGGTTGGTTCCACAATCTAGCTATTATGAATTGAGCAGCTATGAACATTGATGTGGCTGCATCACTGTAGCAATCTGATTTTAAGTCCTTTGGGTATAGGCCAAGGAGTGGGATAGCAGGGTCAAATGGTGGATCCATTCCAAGTTTTCTAAGGAATCTCCACACTGCTTTCCAGAGTGGCTGCACCAACTTGCACTCCCACCAGCAATGTATGAGTGTACCCTTTTCCCCACATTCTCGCCAACACCTGTTGTTGCCTGTGTTCTTAATAATAGACATTCTAATTGGGGTAAGATGAAATCTTAAGGTGGTTTTGATTTGCATTTCTCTTATAACGAGGGATGTTGAACATTTTTTCATAAATCTGTTGATTGCTTGTAGATCTTCCTCTGTAAAGTGTCTGTTCATTTCCTTGGCCCATTTATTGACTGGGTTATTAGTGTTCTTGGTGTAAAGATTTTTGAGTACTTGGTAGATTTTGGAGATTAGTGATCTATCTGAAGTGTGTGTGGCAAAGATTTTCTCCCAATCTGAAGGCTCTCTCTTCACATTGCTGATTGTTTCCTTTGCTGAGAAAAAGCTTTTTAGTTTGACTCTATCCCAATCATTGATTCGTGCTTTTATTTCTTGCGCTTTGGGAGTCATGTTAAGGAAATCTGATCCTAGGCCAACATGATGAAGATTTGGACCTATTTTCTCTTCTATTA
>JAJEJO010000309.1:161184-214291 GCA_020662805.1 Glaucomys volans | reverse complement strand
TGAAATGTCCTTCTTTATCCCTCCTGACTAACTTTGGCTTGAAGTCTGCTTTATCTGAAATGAGAATGGAAACCCCAGCTTTTTTATTCAGTCCATGTGCATGGTATGTTTTTTCCCAACCTTTCACCTTTAGTCTGTGGGCATGTTTTTCTATGAGATGAGTCTCTTGAAGGCAGCATATTGTTGGGTCTTTCTTTTTAATCCAGTCTGCAAGTCTATGTCTTTTGATTGATGAGTTTAGGCCGTTTACATTCAGGGTTATTATTGAGATATGACTTGTATTTCCTGTCATTTTAGCTTTTTTGGGGTTTTTAGCTTAACTTTGTTTCTCCTTTAGATTGACTCTTTCTTTAGGGTAGTTCCTTCCCATGGTGACCAAGATTGTTATTTTTCATTTCTTCCTCTTTGAATATTTTGTTGAGAATGTTCTGTAGGGCAGCCTTTCTCTTTGTGAATTCTTTAAGCTTTTGTTTATCATGGAAGGATTTTATTTCATCATCAAATCTCAAGGTAAGTTTTGCTGGGTATAAGATTCTTGGTTGACATCCATTTTCTTTCAGAGCTTGAAATATGTTGTTTCAGGCCCTTCTTGCTTTTAGAGTCTGGGCTGAGAAATCTGCTGATATCCGTATTCGTTTCCCCCTGTAGGTAATCTGCTGCTTTTCTCTCGCAGCCTTTAAAATTCTATCTTTGTTTTGTATGTTATATTTTCATTATAATGTGCCTTGGTGTGGATCTATTGAAATTCTGTGTGTTTGGTGTCCTGTAGGCCTCTTGTAATTGATTTTCCATCTCATTCATCATATT
The DNA here is from genome assembly GCA_020662805.1 of Glaucomys volans. Taxonomy (NCBI): domain Eukaryota; kingdom Metazoa; phylum Chordata; class Mammalia; order Rodentia; family Sciuridae; genus Glaucomys; species Glaucomys volans. The sequence goes on along the minus strand of JAJEJO010000309.1, from coordinate 213,484 downwards.
TGGGAAATTTTCTGATATTATTTCATTGAACAGATTGTTCATATCCTTGGTTTGTATCTCTGTGCCTTCCTCAATCCCAATAACTCTTAAATTTGATCTTTTCATGATGTCCCATATTTCTTGGAGGTTTCGTTCATGATTCCTAACCATCTTCTCTGTTTGTTCGACTTTGTTTTCAAGATTAAATATTTTGTCTTCATTGTCTGAGGTTCTGTCTTCCAAGTGATCTATTCTGTTAATTATGCTTTCTATTGAGTTTTTAATTTGGTTGATTGTTTCCTTCATTTCCTTGTTTCCTTCAAGGATTTCTGTTTGTTTTTTTTTCAGAACCTCTATCTCTTTATTGAAATGATTTTTTGCTTCCTGAAATTGCTCTATTAGCTGGTTATTCATAGCCTGAATCTGCACTCTCGTCACCTCATTCTCTTCTCGAATCATTTTAATTATGAACATTCTGAACTCCCTTTCTGTCATTCCTTCTACCATGCTGTCTTTGGGATCTCTTGATGTATCATCTAGGTTTGTTTGGGACGCTTTCTTCCTTTGTTTTCTCATGCTGCTCATGTATCTTCCCCTCTAGTAGTGCAAATCAGAGGGATTGCAATTTCCCTGTAAAGACTTAGGGCGTCCCTGCAGATTTCCAGTAACTCACCAGATGTTTGAGAGGTGCTTGATCAAGTGGTGACCCAAGATAGCTGCTGTCTCACAACCTCCAGGTTGGGAATGATCAATGCTTCTGGGCAGAGGCAACCAGGAGACACAGCACCGTGGCCCTGGAGCCGCAGCGCTGTGTTCCCGCGGGAAGGGCTGAGCTTAGGTCCGAGGGCTCAGACAGCCAAAGATGGCGTCTCTCCGCCATGGAAGCTGTAGAATGGCGCCAACGGGCCCAAATTCCCTGCTGGAGCCGGTAAGCAGCTCCGCTCCCAGCCAGATCTCACCTGGAGCCGCAGCGCCGTGTCCCCAAGGGAAGGGGTGGGCTTAGGTCTGAGGGCTCAGATAGCTGAGGATGGCGTCTCTCCGCCAGGGAAGCTGTAGAATGGCGCCTCTGGACCCGGCAAGCAGCTCCACTCCTGGCTAAATCTCACCCGGAGCCAGAGCACCGTGTCCCCGAGGGAAGGGGTGGGCTTAGGTCCAAGGGCTCAGATAGCTGGAGATGGCGCCTCTCCGCCAGGGAAGCTGTAGACTGACTCGCACCCTATGCTCTTTTCTACCCATACCTTTCTCCACTTTTGCTCTGGGAGGTTTTTGCTCTGGGAGGCTGGCTTGCTGCTCCTGACTCTCCCTGTGAGGTTGTTGAGGGCTGACGGCCTCCCTTCACCAGTCACAATTCTGAAAATTGAGCCTCTCAGCTTACAGCCCCAGGGACTGTGCTGTCCTATGTAGGTTCCCTCCCTCAAGCCTATACTTTTTGAATAAGACCTTTTAAATGCTCTTCAGATTACCCAATTTGAATGTGCTCTTTGTTTCCTGTCTGGACTTTGAGTAATACTATTTGTTTAAGTGTATCTTTTCCCTCCACATTTCATGTCAAGATACAGCATTATCCATGTTTTTAATAATTTCAATTCTCATAAGGGGAAAATGACGTCTCACTTTAATTTATATTTCTTTGATTATTATTGAGCTTGAACATCTGTTCATATGTTAATTGGCTATTTGCATACTTCTGTTAATTGCTTATTAATATTCTTTGCCCATTTTTCTTTTGGGTGATCTTTCTCTTTCTCTTTTTAATTCCAGTTATGAGCAGAATATTTTTTTCTATTAGATTTCCCAACTGATTGTTGTTAGTCTAAATGAAAATTATTGATTTTGTGTTTCGCTGTATACTTCTGAACTCTTTAATAAATTTCACTTGATTCTCTTGGATTTCCTTTTATCATTTGCAAAGAATGATGACATTATCTCTTCCTTTCCAATTTGTGCCACATTTCTTTATCTTGTATTACTGCTTTGGCTAGATCTTTCAAAACACTATTGGACAATAGGGATGTTAATGGGAATCACTGGACAATAGTGGTGTTAGTGGGAATCTTTGTTTCATTCTTGATTAAGTTAGCTTTCCCAGGGTGTGAATCACAGAACGCTGCCACAGAGAGCTATCCCTTGAGAAAAGTGCAAGGAGAAAGGAAAAAAAGAAAAGAAGCACTGCACACTCTTGGAGAGTCCCAGCACACATGAACATTTTAAAGACTCAGATGCTTTCTTTGGATTTTGTTTTTTTTTTCTGCCTAATATAGCTCTGGTACAGAATTTTATGTAGTACATTATCAATTCAATAATTTGCATAGGTTCTGGAGGGCCAAAATATAACAAAATGTTTTGCAATCAAATAGCTAAATCACTGTGGTTTTATGTAAAAACTGACTGAATTAATCCAAGGTTTATTTATTATGCCTCCTCTCAATGCTTATTACTATAGAAACATAAGCCACTATATTTTATATCTCAAGGATCATATGCATCATCCTCACATTTGGGCATATTTTGCCTTCAAAAGAAACAACGAGATGAAAAAACTAACTTAAATGAAGGATGTGTGTCAGGAGGAAACTGTACTGTTCTTACTCTTTTTCCCTCAGCTTCATACACACACACACACACACACATACACACACACGCATGCACTTACTGCAAACAAACAAATAAGCAAGTAAAATTCAAACAAATAGAAAACCCCATCAACCAGTGGACCCCAGGCTATCATTCTCTTACATGTACACACTTCCTTCTTACCCTCCTTCTCTTCCTCCTTTCCTTTCTTTCAGTGCTTAGTTATTTCCAGAAAAAATATTTCTTCATTGTTGCTCTTTTTCCATCCCAATTATAAGTTAAAGGGTATTCTTATAATTGTTGATAAAAGACAGTAAATTATAGGTAATATCTGCAATAGCAGATGGAAAAGGCACTTATTTATTTTTAGGTGTCTGAAAATTTATTTAAAAAATTGATATATATATTTATTTTTAACTGACACATAATAATTGTCCATATTTATGGGGTACAGGGTAATATTTCAATACATGTATACAATGTGAAATGATCAGATCAGAGTAATTGACATCTGTATGACCTCAGATCTTAATCATTTCTTTGTGTTGAGAACATTCAAAATCCTCTCTACCAGCAATTTTGAAATATACAATTAATTGCTGTCAACCAAGATTACCTACTTGCTGTAGAATATTAGATGTTATTTCTCCTATTCACCTGTACCCTGTACCTGTTAACCACTCTTTCTCTGTCCTCCCCAATCCTCCCACCGTTCCCAGTCTTTGGGAGCCACTGTTCTATTCGACTTCTGTAGATCAGCATTTTTAGCTTTTCACATACAAGTGAGGGCATTGAGTACTTGTCTTTCTGAGACACTTATTCAAAAACCTACCATAATTATACAATTAATACATGTTGTTATATATTCACATGAAGTTAAGGCCTAACACGGAACTGGTGGCAACAACCTCCAAAGACTTCGAAAGAGCTCAGAAGTCCTTTCCAGAATGTTCACAAATGTCTGATCTACATTTGCTTCATCTTCCAATTTAATCCATTATTCCTAAAGCATTTAAGAATAATAAATTATCTTTTATTTAATTTGATTTTCCATTTTCTTTAATTACTAGTATTGAAACAGTTTTGCTGTACAGAATCAGTAGCAACAACCTCCAAAGACTTGTAAAAAGCTCAGAAGTCTCTTCCAGAGTGTTCACAAATGTCTCATCTACATTTGCTTTCTCTTCCAATTAAATCCATTATTCTCAGAGCATTTAAGAATAATAAACTTTTATTCAATTTGACTTTCCATTTTCTTTAATTGCTAGTACTGAAACAGTTTTGCTTTCTGCTATATTTTATTGCAAATCTTTTAGCTATGTTATAAGGCTTTTATAGATTTATTTTTTTTTAAGTTAAACCTAATACTCACTTATTGCTTCTAGGGTAAAATTCATCTTAAGTTTCAAAAAAATTGACATGTAAATAAGCTCTTGGAAAACAGCTCACTTATAAATTGGTAATTTTTTATATGGTAAATAAAAAGAAATATCAAAAAATGGACTCACTTATATTTACAGAATTTCTTTTCTTTTTTTTTCTTTTTTTTTTTTTTGATACTGGGGATTGAACTCAGGAGCACTCGATCACTGAGCCACATCCCAGCCCTAGTTTGTATTTTTATTTAGAGACAGGGTCTCACAGAGTTGCTTAGCATCTCACTTTTGCTGAGGCTGGCTTCGAACTGGAGATCCTCCTGCCTCAACCTCCCCAGCTGCTGGGATTACAGGTGTGAGCCATTGTGCCTCACCCAGAATTTCTTCAGTTCAATTAGGTCAAATTTCTGGCTATGAATTTAAATCACATTTCTAGGCTAATGTAGCATTACAGAAATTTAGTAGTGCCTCAACATAATTGTTGTCGTTTTAGTCACATGTTTCTATTTTTCATTTTATTTTTTAAAAATTTCTGAAGTTGGACTTTATGTTGAATAAAATGGTATACTAGAATTAACTTGTTTTGGACAGGGTTGGGAGTGGCATCTGGCAAAATGCCTCTTCCATTAAGTAGAATAAAAAGAAAATTCATTGTTGCTAATGAATGCAGGGATTTTCTTATTGGAAGTAGTTAAGGGGTCTGGTACAAAACACACATTGCATTATGAACCATAGCATTACTAGGTTTGTAATAGAAGAGCTGCTAAGTATATTTTGAACATCACAAAAACTGTGTTTCTTGCCTGGAGCATGCTCCTTGTTGTATCCTTCATCTCATATTCTTATCTTATTCATGAAGAATAGTGAATCTCAATAAAATCTACGAATTGTATTATGTTTAAAGGCTCTTTACTGAACCAATATATTCACAGATAAGATCAATAATATATGTGTAAACCTTGGAAATTTAGATTGGAGAGGAAGCTGCCTAATAAAACTGAATTTTATACAACATATACCAGCCTTTTAAATTTTATATTTGGGTCCCAAAGGACCAGAAGACAAACTGAACACATCTGCACTCTTCTGGATTAAACCCTGATGGTTTTATGCAAAAACTCCAAATGCACTTAAGCTTTATGTATTGTAAAGGCATTGCATAACTTGCTCGTTTTATTTCTTTGTTAAGAGCCTTTGTCTGATGTCAAAATTTTGAATTAAAAGTTTTATGGTTCTACCTCTTTAGTTGGAGATGCACCTATTTAGTTCAAGATGCAGACTAAGGAAGTGTTATGGTTCTGAAGTATGTTTCATTCAGTGTTTTTTTTTTTAAAGTTGGTATCTAATGCTGTATTTGTAAGACCATCAGTTATCAAACTATGTAAGTGCTAAATTCCTTTTGAAGCTTTCAAGAGGTATTTTAATTAAGTTTTCAAAATTGCTTTTGGATCATACTCACAATTCTTTAGTGCTTTATTTCCATTAACAAAATAGTAATTAAAATTAAAATTTAAAAGAAATAACCACAGTAGGTCATACTTTTATTAACTTGAGATAGATAATGAACCTGTCCTATATAAAGACTGAGCTAAATCTGCTGAGAGGCTGGGGATAGTGTATTTTAATTAAGGTAATCCTTATTTGCATCTAACAAACAGCATTGCTACTTAGAAATTTAAGACCTTAGTGATGCATATTAGTACATTACCTCAACAAATCTAATAGAGATTTAATACTTGTGTTTTAAGGAGCAATTTGTCATAAATTAAGAGTATTTGCATAGTAAATTTCAAGGATGTTATTCTTCACAGTTTTCTATAATTAAGGAACACATTAAACATTAAAATTTTATAATTTTTGTAGTGCTAGGAATGCTTGCTTTGTTATTAAACTGAGCCTCATTTTCAGCTGTGCATAACCCTATGGAAAAGTCCAGCTTTAATAAAGACATAATGAATGTACTAGCACCAAGGTTTTTTTCCTCTTAAGTCTGAGTGATGGCTTGTGTGTTTAAAGAATCTTTTAGCATGCAAAATGCAACTCTGAAGACATCTATTCAGCTGGATGGAGAGTATTTAATCATTTAAAAAGTAGGCCAAAGAGACTTACCTCAACCACACTGCTAAATAGTTATAAGCTGCATCATATATAAATTAAGAGTTCACTAATTGGGGATATGGAGAGAATCTTTCTTTAGTCAGCTAAGTGTTTACAGAATTAATATCTACTTTAGTTAGTTAGAGTAACGGAATTAAAGAACCCATTTTAATTAAGAATGACAACTTTATTCTCAAGTTTCCTTTAATTCTGATGGCTGACAAGATAATTTTAGCATCTTCATGTTATTGATCTAAAGAGAATGATTTTATGAAATATAACGTATAAGGCTCAACAGTTCACCTGTGGGCATGGGGATTTTTGATGTGTGAATGTCTCTCTCACTTTGACATTGTTACCTGGGTGTGACTTGAAGTAAAAAGAAATTTATACCATATTCTGTTTACCTTAGACTGCTGTGGGCATTATCTGCTTCCGTGAAGTCACAAAAACCTCCTTGCTTTTCTGATCAAGAGGAAACATCTAGAAAGTTACCTCCTCTATCTAAAAAGTTTATTGGCTCCTCCCTCCAACTTACAGTAGTTGAAAAGAAGTTTCCTCTTGACAGGGAACACGAATGTTATTCAACATTCTTTTAATGAATGTGATATTTCAAAGGACTCGTTCAGATTTTGCAGGTATGGCTATTAAATGTCTAATTTTTAAATTCAGTATTATATCAATTCTAATAACGATTCTGAAATATTTAGGAACTTAGTTTTACCATGTATCGGAGTTAGTAATGAATAGTAATGAAAGGTGATATTTGAATTCTCTCTTTATTAAGAGGGTGAACTGAAGTGGAAATTACAGGTATCCGAGGACCTTCAACTGTGGGCTCAAATTTGGGCATTGTGATGACTGGGTGATATCCGGTCTTAATTGTTACATTTGTATATCAAACAATTTTGTGAGGTCAGTTGTTGGTTCCCTCTTTCCTTATCTGTAAGAGGATATATTAATATGGACTTTCTCAGGATTTCAGGGGCAAGATTTATGGCAGTTATTCCTTCTCTGTCCTGTTTTCATTCATCACTACCCCTTACTATTATTTAAGAGCTGAAAACTAAAGCAAATAAGTTAAAATGATTGCTTTTGGGGGAAAACACTAGGTAATGTAGTGTTTATTAAATGAATTTCAGACAGAGATCAACTCATCTGAGTCATCAGTCATTGGAGTTCAAATATTCCTGAATGATGCTGAGGGCTGAGTTATATGACTAGGATTTAGAATTGCCTAATTACCCATTATTTCAAAGGATTTACAACTCAATATCTCAGGTTAGGACTACTTTCAGGATATTTTGATGTTTAGGTTGTGGTGTTTTGGATGTTCAATCAAACTTGACAATTGGAAACTGATGAACTAATGTGCTGGATTGTGGATGATCAAATCTGCCTTCCATTAGAGCTGTAAGAGCTAAAAATAGCATCTAATCTCAACATTTATTCAGCACTTTCAATTTGTCAAACACTGAGCACTCTGTTCTAATTAACTCATTTGGTTTTCACTACAGTTCCATGATGTTTGGCTTACTACCACATCCACTTTACTTATGAGAACCTTGAGACACAAAAAAGACCAGAAAATTGTCCATATGAGGGAGTCATAGAACTGGGATGCTAATCTAGGTAATCTAATGCCATCATTGTTATTCTGCCATTTATAATTTTTATACTTCTGTGGACTGTCTATGGAGAATGATAAGTAAGGGGCCCAGATCTTTCCTTTGGTGTTTACTTTTCCCCTTTACAGTGGCTCACATGTCCCTCTTGGGAAAGAATATGAGAAGAGCAGCATCAGAGAGTAGTCACGCCCTAGGGCCCTCAAAGTCAGTTACCTGTGATTTTGGCATAGTTCTGCAACTTGCATGACTTTAGGTGAGTTGTTGAAGCTATCTCAGTGTCCTGCTAGTGAGGTGCTGATGTTGATACATAGGTAATCTGCTTCATGGATTGTTGGTCCATGTCACCTACTAGCAGATGCCTGTTCTAGAATAAGGGCTTAATACTTTGTAGCAATACTATAATTTATCTACTTTTTTACCTTCGAGAAGTAAGAAATCTCAATAGTACTCATTTATCTTGAGAGCTACCATTTCAAAGTTTAAGATTTGCTTCATTTTTGATAATCTTGGTGGCCTACAATGTCCCTTGATTCTATGATATGGGTTTTATAGTTGGGTTTTCAAGTAATCATCACTTTTTTTTCCTGATGTATATATTTTCCCTCCTCATAGAATGATAAATATCTGCCTGATGCTGGAAGCTCATGGCATAAATCCAAAATATTTTATGAGGCACTTATTGGCTGTTAATCTCTATTATAGGACTTTGTGGGAATTAGTGATTATGTTGGCTTTGGAAGGACAGTTGTAATATGGTACATTTTCATTGGAAAGAGGGAAGGGAGTTCATTTCTTCATTTCAGTAAATATTTGTATAGTATCTACTGTGTGCTAGGTACTGTGTCAGGGTAGAGTGAATACATTTCATTTGAAACCATCACTGAGCAATCAGTGGAGGCTGTCAGCAATGCTCTGTCAGGATGGATTGTGATCCTAAGCCAGGAGGAAAGAGTACTAGGGGTTGGGAGAGAGGGTGACAAAATGGACTATGTATTTGCTGTTTATGATGTGACTACAACAAAATAACCAAAATGCCAACCTAGGTCATGTTCAATTTGAATCTCACTGTATTTATAGTTTGAAAATGTTGACTATGTTGGATTTTTCTCTCTTACATAGCAATATAATGCTCATATATTATATGATTTTTGGTATATTTGCTTCACCTACAACATCATTTTATGCTTTCTTGGTATGACTAGTATATAGGAGCTTATTTTCAAAGAGAAGTTATTAATTATATTCAGATATATAACAAAGACATCATCCCTGCCCTTTAGGAGTTTAAAGTTTAAAATAGCACTAATACCAAAGCATCCTATAAATATCAAACAGGTACAAAATTTGAATAAAACATTTTGTATTTCTAGAAATGTCACTTGCCTACCTTAATCAGCATGTGTGCTAGTAATTTTTGCATCTGTTTCCGTAAGAGCAGAAAGAATTAGTGATTCAATTATGACGGGGAAAGAGCACAAAACCCTGTCACAAAACCATACAGTTCTTTAAATTTGTTTCTTTCAATATCTCTTATTATTATTAAGCTCTTCATGTACGATTGCTGCTCTAAAATATTAACCTTTAAAAAAATTCATTGCACAGCTGGTTTGCAGCATTGTGATCTGCCAAATTATAGCATTCTGAGTGTTTACAAGTTTTGGGGAATCCCCATTGAGTCTACCAAAATTCCCTGAGGAGAAAGAAAACTTAAAATCATTGTTTCCCCTTTCTGCTTTTGTTCACAGAGAGAACAGACCTGTTTGTCAAGAATGAAAATAAGAGGTGAGGGATCAGGAGGTCATGGAACCAGGTAGCTCATTTCTGCTGTGTTGAACGCTAGCAGGAGTGAGTGGAAACGTCAGTCACCAGGAGGTGTCTCAGCGTCTGAGGAGAATTTGTGTGAACTGTCAGTTGAAAGCACTGACAGCATTCCATTAGTAATGAATTATGGGAGTAATTTCATTAATTTCTTCACCTCAGTCGGTACATATTAGTGTAAGTTACTCAACCAAACATCAAGAGAACCATTTCATTTTAACCTTTTGTCTTTTACTATGTAACCAGAAACAGAGAAAAAAAAATAGATTAATATAGCATTCCTTTAAAAAATTACTGGAGATAAGGAATGGACATGATTTTTCCTGTTTTTAATTTAATAGCAGGTTTATAGTTTTATGCAAAACCATTCACATTACATTTGACCCTCTGGGAGCTGCTTTTTTTTTTTTCCTGTGGATATAATTTTGAGTCTTTAATAATCTGTTGTTAAATCCAGTCTCAGTTTGATTAATGAATTGTGATGAACCAGTGCATTAATTTTCAGTTTTGGTCTAATGCCCTAAAAGGCTTCTTTGTTGCAGATGTTATTAATGCTAAACTCTTCAGGAGGAGCCATTGGATGGCACTGTGTCCCAAATTATGGATGAACTATGCATTTGGGAAGTTCCAATGATGTAGCTCTAGAAGTGACTATGGAGCAATGTTATCAAAAGAGAAAATCCTGATTTAGTGTAGTGTCCTAGAACAGGGAACTATGGACCTCTGAGAGAGTCTCTGGATGGAATTCAGGGAGTTTGTGAATTTCGGTAGGAAAAAAAAATCTTTACTTTGATTAACTTTTACCTGAAATTGAACATTCCATTCAGTTTTAAATGTAGTCATTAGACCACAGAATTATTAGCTATCTCTGTGACTTTTGTCATTTACTAGACAACACACTATGGATTTCAAATACCTTAACATACCTTTTATGTTCTTCACTACCTCAAAACTATAGTGGTCATTAGGATAGCTGCCTGACTTGTTATTTAATGTAACAAAAAATACATATATTACTATATCATTACCTTAAGAAATAAGGACATTATTGGTTTCATTTGTAATCTTATTGTAGACATTTAAAAACATAATTCTGAGAAGGGATCTATGGCCCCCAAAAGGTAAAGGATCCCCTTAGCAGACTACTGCTCCCTGTGCTGCTGTTGTTTCCTCAGGCTGTTTCCAGGAACACATCCAAGGTTCCAGTATGACACTGCTGTGGCCAGATGACAGCAGAGACCGAGTTGTGCTAACATTGACAACTTGTAACTGTCCCCCACCCCCACCTTTCTCTTCTTAAGCTCCTGGAGGCTATGAACTGTTTCTTATTCATTGATATTTCCCAAGCACATTTTATATCATTTGACACATAGGAGGCACTTAGTAAATAATGAACAAATGATAGCTTTAAGAGGAAATAATTTTTTTTGCTTCATTTGAATGAAGCTCATTTTTAAAATCATCTTTTAAGATTTAATAAAATCTGGTATCCACATTCTAAGTCATTTATTGCATTGTAAAAGATATTTACAAGGCATTAGAAATGTTTATAGGAACTGATACTAACCAGTTTATTGTCCAACAGCTCAGTTTATCAGGGCACCATGGTTTCTCATAACTGATTTATTTCAAAACATGGTTATAATTAAACAAAGAGAACTAGAATTCTCCAGAAGCCAATAAATACAGCTGCAGAGAGATAGGAAAATTAGATTAAGAAGATTAGCATGTGTATTGGGAGTGTGGATGTGTTTGTGTATCTCTGTGTAAAAAGACCCAACCTGGTGAGAGAGTCTTAGGGCTGTAAGTTGCCTTAGCGATTATTTTTCAATTTAATTTAACAAGTATTGAAACTGAAGCACAAAGAGGTTAAATGACCAGTGACCTCCTAATTGCTAAATCCAATAAACCCTTCTCAGACCTTATCTTATTTGACCACACTATTGCATTTTATGCTGTTTACCTTTTTTCTTTTTTCTCAAAGCTGGGGTGTAGGCTATTTCTGCCACTTAGAATGCCCTCCTCTCCTGGCTCCTTCTTACCCCTGCCCTGTCTTCTCCCAGGACAGTTCACCTTTAAGCACTTCTGGCCTCTGCCTCTTAAGTAGAGCTTTGTGCTAATTCGGTGTTTCTCAGTTCTTTTCCATTGTTACCACCCTAATTTTTATTTTGCACATTTCCCCCTTAATTTTGCTTACTCTTTCCCTTGTCAGATCTTCTGGTGGAATTTTAACACCACAAATGTAGTGCCTATCAGTTTATATACTATTGCCTTTTGGAAAAAAAAAACCCACAAAAATCCACTATAATAACTAAGACTTTGTTTTTTTTTCTTCACTTTTTGGAACAAATTTCGCCTTAGTAAAACCCAAGTATCACTAGATTCTTCCCATTCTGTGGATTCAAAGGTTATAAAGGACTCAAATCTCTATGCATTTTGCTAAGAGAATATTCCAATCTTTTCTGTGGGATTTGCTCCCACCCCAAATCCTCAGGGCATTTACTTCCTTTTATGAAATTAATCTTTTCTGTCTTTTTCTACCTCAAGAAGAACTAGGAACACAAGCACTACCCTAAAGATGAGGCGGAATAAAGCTGTCCTCCATTTTTCCCTTGATCATGAATATCAAGCCTGGCAAAGCCTGGCAAAGTGCTGCTGGTGAGCGGAGAATCTCGGAAGCCTCCATGGCTCTCACAGCTGCCTCAGGGGCAAGGATGATGGTGGCTAATGTTGCTTTTGTTTGTGGTGGTGGTAGGTGCCTGTGTTTGTTGACCCTGGCCTAGCTATCTGGTAGAGTATCTGCTCAACCCAGTGTGTTCTGCAGAAGTATTTGTGTTGATGTGACTTCTTAAGTTCCCATCGCACACAATTATGTTCTATAGGCACAGTTGAGGTGCCAGGTCAGTTTGGTATTCCTTGAGTGCCCCAGTACCTCATTGGTCTTCAAGTGGGACTCATGTTGTTCCGACTTCCTGAAATGCTTTCTTCTTCTCTTCAACTTGCAGTTATAATAATATCATTTTTCTTCGTGAAGCTTCTCAGGTGCCCCTTCAGAATCTCCAAGTGATACCCCTCCTGTTTGCTCATCAGGTGTTCTGGATTTCTCGAGATATTATATACAGACTATTTGTCTGCATATCCCAGTATACTGTAAGCTCCTTGAAGGCAAAGGACACAAAGGTTTGTCAGATTTAGAAAGGAAAATATGAGATACCCAGTTAAATTTTATTTTAACATAAGCAACAGATAATTTTATTCTATGTATGTTCCATAATTGAATATGAGTTATACATATTTGAATATAGGACATACTTTTACTAAAAATTCTTCATTTTTTTATATGTCATTAAAAACTTAACTGATTCCCCTGTATTTTATTTAGCAATCTTTAGGACATGCATGTGCCTTATTGTATTCTTAGAGTCCACCCCATTTCTGCTCATCCAGGAAGCACTCCATAAATATTTAGAGGAATTTGTTGAAGATTCTGGTGACATAGCATCAGTGACAAAAAACAAAAACAAAAAACAAAGAGTCTTTGTCTTTTTGGAGATTATACTGAAATGGATGGATATAAATAATGAATAAATAAAATATGTGTATGTCAATACTGGTAAGAACTAAGGAGGAAAATAAAACAGAAAAGGTGACATAAGAGATGTAACATGAAACCAATTTTTTTCTCTATAAACTTGATCTTTGTTTAGTTGTTTTCATCTCAGCTGATGGCAAGTCCGTTTTTCCAGTTGCTTGGATCAAAACCCTGGAAATCATCTTTTTTTTCTCTCATCCAGCATGTTAGGAAATCTTATTTTTTCTACCTTCAAAATATATCTAGAATCTGACCACTTGTCACTTCCTTCACTAATGCATCCTTGGTTCAGGCCACCATGATCATAATGCTATCATGGCAATAGCATTCAAGATGGGATCCTTTCTTCTGCCCTTGTTCTTCTTCATTCCAATTTCAATACAGCAACTGGAACAAGTCTTTTAAAACAGAAGTCAGATCATGTCCTTTCTTCAAAATGTTCCAACTATTCCTCACTTTTCTCATTCCAAAATTCAAGGTCCTTAAAATGGTTTCCATTACTCCTCATGATCTGGTGCCACCTTCCCACTCCCTCTTCTTCCCTCATCTTTACCTCTCTTACCTAACCTCCAATGACTTTTTACCTCTTGGATGACAAACTATCTTGGTTTTCTCTAGATGCTCCTGATTTTGGCATTGAAAATCACACATCTCAGGAAACCCCTGAGTCCCAGGCAAAGTTGGACAGTTGGCTGCTCTGTATACTACTCTTGCCATACATGTCTTTTTAATGTTCCTTAGGTCAGTCACACTCCAACTTTTGGCCTTTGGAATTGTTCTTCCTGTTTGGAATGCACTTTCCTCTCAGGTGTATGGGAAATTTCTTTTCTACCATAAAAGTTTTGCTCAGATGCCAGACTCACTGAAGTTGGCCCTGCATACCCTATTATAAATTACAACTCCCTTCTCACTGCCTCTCAACAGTGATACTAACACCCCTAAACTTGCTGTAGTTTTTTCCTCATCGTATTTACTTTCAATTAATGTTTTTATGATTATTGTTTGCTTCTCTTTGCTAAAATGGAAGCCCTACCAATGCATGAATCGTTATTTTGTTTGCTCTTTTGTCCCAAGTACCAAGATATCTGGCTCAATGATGTTGAATTGATATTTGATGGATTGGGGTTGCAGGCTGTTGTGGGTGGAGGAAACTGCAAACATAGGTAATGTTTGGGGAAGAAGGTGATATTTTAGAGACATTCTGTGTGAATCTAGGGGAAGAAACATCCAGACAGAGGGAATGGTGAGTGGAGATGTCATGGTGCAGAAATGCACACAGCATGTTCTGGGAGAGCAAGGAGACAGTAAGGCAGAGCTGAGTAAACAAGAGGTGAATGGTAGGAGATAAAGTAGGAGAGGAAACAGTAGTTCAGATCTGGTAGAGGCCAACTTTTAGCAATTATTTGGCTTTTATTGTGAGTGAAATGAGAAGCCAGTTGAATGATTTTGTTGAGATTGGTGACAATGTCTGATTAAACTTTAATAGTTCAACCTGGTGACTATGTTGAAAACATAATACATGAATCAAGGGCAGAAGCAGGGAGTCTAGTCATGAAATTCTGAAATAAAGAAAGATCCACTGTTGGTTTAGATAAGATGTATTAGTCAGGATTCTCTAGAGAAACAGAATCAATAGGAAGTATGATTATAAAAAGGGGATTTATTAGATTGGCTTACACAATCAGAAGCTGGATAGTCCATCATGACCTTCTGCAGGCTGGAGAGTTGGAGGAACCAGTAGCTGTGCAGCCCAAGAGGTGGAAGCCCCAGAACAGGAAAGATCAACAGTGCTACCCTAGTCTGAGACCAAGGCTTCTGGAAACTACCTGGAGAATCACTGGCAGAGTCTGCTTTGGAAGAGTGAAGAAGCGAGAGTCAGATATCCTCAGATGATCCAAGCAGCAATCAAGAATCCATTCAAGAAGAGTGGAGCTTACATCTGCATCTGCTTCCTTGTTCTTCCAGCTTTTATTCCATCCAAGCCACCATTCTATTGGGTGGTGCTGCCCATGCTTAGGAAGGGTCTCCAGTTCACTATCCCACATTCCAATCATTCCTAGACACACCCTCATTGACACACCCAGAGGACTCTTTATTTTTTAGTTGTAGATGAACACAATACCTTTATTTTATTTATTTATTTATTTATTTATTTATTTATTTATTTATATGTGGTGCTGAGATTCAAACCCAGTGCCTCACACATGCCAGGTTAGCACTCTACCACTGAGCTATACCCCTAGTCCCCCAGAAGACTCTTAATCATCGGCATCTCTTAATCCAATCATCCAATCAAGTTGACGATTCAAATTAACCATTACAGAAGAGTAACCAGAGTTGGGCATGGTGGCGACCACCCGTAATCCAGCAGCTCAGGAGGCTGAGGCAAGAGGATTGCTGAGGTCAAAGCTAACCTCAGCAACTTAGTGAGGCACTTAACAACTCAGTGAGACCCTGTCTCTAAATAAAATATATATATAAAAAAAAGAGAAACCAGGGAGGTAGTGAGAAATGACCAGAGTCTGAATATGTTATGTGTTAAAATCAAAAGGAAATGATGATAATATGGATGTAGAAATGAGAAAAAGTCAGAAATAAGTTCTAGTGTTTAAAGTTAAACTTCGAGTATAGCACACATACAAAAAAATTCCCAAATCACAAACATATAGATTGGTGAATTTTTCGCAAAGCAAAAACACTCATGAAATCACCTCCCCAACAAGACACAGAGCATGACCAGCTCCTCGGAGGCCCCTACTTGTGCTGCCTCTCAGTTGATATTCCTCTTTCCAGAAGTAGCCATCACTGGCTCTTCCTACTGATGCCCATCTCATCCTATGTTCTCAAGTTCTGATATGCCATGTTTTCATTATCAAAATATTTTTAATTTTCATTATGATTTGTTTTCTTCTTTGACCAAATTCTCAATATTTGAGGGATGTTCTGGTTATCATTTTTTCCATAGAGAATCTTTAAAAAATTTATTTTATGTTAACACTTCACTGTGTATTTTTAAAATTTGTTCTAATTAGTTATGCATGATATTATTATTAGATAGAATTATTTTGACATATTTTACATATATGGAGTATAACTTCTCATTCTGGTTGTACATGATGTAGAATTACATTGGTGGTATAATCATATATGCATATAGGAAAGTAATGTCCGATTCATTCTACTATGTTTCCTAGTCCCATTCTCCCTCCCTTCCTTTTATTCCCCTTGTTCTAATCCAAAGCACTACTATTATTCCCTAACTCCCCACCCCCTTATTGTGAAATTAGCATCTGCATATCAAAGAAAACATTTGGCCTTTGTTTTTCTGGGATTGGCTTATTTTACTTAGCATGATGTTCTCCTGTTCCATGTATTTGCTGGCAAATGTCATAGTTTTATTTTTTCTATGGCTGAGTAGTATTCCATTATGTATATATACCACACTTTCTTTATCCATTCATCTGTTGAAGGGCACCTAGGTTGGTTCCATAGTTGAGCTATTGTGAATTCAGCTTCTATAAATACTGATGTGGCTGCATCACTGTAGTATGGTGATTTTAAGTCCTTTGGGTATAAACTGAGAAGTGGGATAGCTGGGTCAAATGTTGGTTCCATTCCAAGTTTTCTGAGAAATCTCCATACTGCTTTCCAGACTGGTTGCACCACAAGTTATCATTTTATTACTGATTTTTTGCTAAATTTACTGGGATAAGAGAACATATTAATGGCTTCAATAATTTGAAATTCTGGGAGACTGGGGACTTGCTTTATGGCTCAGCTTATGTTTAGTTGTGGTAAATGTCCCATGTTCCCTTATTGCATACAGAATTTTCTATGTATCTGTTAAGTTTCTTAATTATATCTTCTAGTCTGCTTGATTAATAAGTGATTGAGAAAATGTGCTAAAGTTTTCCACTATCATTGTGGATTTATCTCTTTGTACTTTTAGTTCTGTCAATTTTTGTCTTACATTTTTGAGAGAACACAAATTTGAAGTTATGGTAAATTTCTGGCAGATTAACTTTTAAACATCACTATGAAATGTTCTTTTTTAAGTTTGGTAAGTGTTTGTATTTGTTTCCTTCCATTCTTTAAGTATCATCTTTCTGTGTCATTATATTTAAGATGGGCTTAGTTGGGCAACATGGTTGTTGCCCATGGTTGTAAATTATTACTTTTTCATCTACATATCTACATATATCTACATCTACATATAAAATATATATAAATATATAAAACTTTCTTATATGTATATATTTAAGTTCTAAAATTTCCATGTTTTAAGAAAGATCCATTCCATGGATCTTAGAGAGATAGTTTCTCTCTAGTGAAACTATCTTGTCATCTATTTGAACATTACTCCATATTTGATAATTCCATTATCTGGATCTTCTGTGATCCTGTTCCTATTGTGCTTTTTCCTTTGGTCCTTTTTCTTGGTATGTCTGACTTTTACAAATTGAATGCCAGGCATTTGTGCAAAAAATTATAGAGACTCTGGATGAACTTGTAGAGATCAGAGAGGCTATCTGCTTATAGAGGCTTCACTTTGTATGATGGCAGGCAGCTAGAAGGGGGCAAAGAAGCTCAATCCAATTTGCGAATGAATGAAATAGGCTAGGTTTCAGAATTCATAAGATTCTAGGGTCCTTTACTTGGTTCACCTTGCATTTCTATTCATAAATTCTTTCATTGATAACACAGAGAAAATAATAGTATTTTCCACACAGGGTGGTTAAGAAGATTAAGCAACTTAATATATACAATGTACTTAGGTTCATACCTGACCATTAGTAAGTGGTCAATAGTGTTCCCTAGTGTAGATACTAATTCTTGCCTAGTTAGACAAAAACTCAAGGTCAAAATCTTCTCCTCCCATTCCTGCACTTAGTAAATTTTAATTGGAGTGACCACTGATGGAATTCAATATATGGAGAAAGAGCTGACCTTGACAGAGGATAGAATCAGGAAGTGGGGTGGAATTATGAAATTTAGAAACTTTTGGTCTTATTGATAATAGAGTCAAAGAGATAATGCAGGTACCTTAGTGTTGGTCTATGATTATCCTAGATAATTTCTCACATGTAATTCAGTCAACTTCCAAGTTACTAGATGGAGTTTCAGGGTACAAGTCTTCTATGGACAGGATCTGAGGGTTCATCAGTTTCTTCCCGGTGGGCACTGGGGTAAAAACCAATAGCTGGCTTTGTGAAGCAAGGCTCAGGAATAGGGAGCGAATAGCCTCCAGCACTCTGTTTCTTTCAGTTTTTGTTTTCGCTTCCTTTTGGAGTGGTGCATTCTTGATCTATGCTTCAGAAAAGATGTCCTGTCAAACAGAGCATTAGACACAATTTCATTAGAGAAGTTTGCAACTAATATTTGTTCTCATTCTTATAAGAATCATCCTAGTAGGATCATTTTGATCGGATTCAAGGTACGTGATTATGCCACCGACACTGTACATGAAGCAATTTGTGTTTTGACTGGTGATAAATTGATAATCACCTACTCGGCTAAGCCAGTCCACAGAGAGGCAGTTAATATTGTGAAAGTTCAATAAAGTCGGCTGTCAATGCGATAGATATTGCAGGTGAACTCCTTGATCTCTCATTGTAATCCTTTGAATCTCTGTTATCCATCACTCTATAATACATTTGTTTAGCAGGGAAATAGGCTTCTAAAATCTCACCATCAAAGTAAGCCTCAACAATAACATTTCTAAATCTGACACAGAAGTCTCAACAACACTGTCAGAACACTATTTAGCTATCAAATTTAGTGAGGTGATGTAAATTTACAGAGGGTTGGCAAGAGATTGAAATGTGCTCTTCTTTGTTTTCTTGGACAATAAAAAAGTTTTAGAAGCACATTCTTCCCCACTCCCCTTTCTAATCAGGCATTTAAGTAGTGGGTTTTGAGATGAAGCTCCCTCCTTTGATAGGTCAAAATGGAGACTTTTAAAAGTTCATGAGATTTTCTTATTGATAAATCTTAAGTGGTGCAAAGTGGAATAACAATTAGGTCACAGAAGGTACAGTTTTATTTTTCACAAATGGAAGCAAAAGGGCTGTGGGTATAGCTTGGTTGTAGAGAGCTTGTCTAAAATACACAAGGCCCTGGGTTCAGTGTCCGCTGCTGCAAAATGAAAGCACACATCAACAGAATTTTTCTTTTAGAAAAAAAGATGTTTATTTATTTATTTATCTATGTATCTATCTATGTTTTTGTCTATCTATCTATCTATCTATCTATCAATCAATCTATCTATCATCTATCTATCTTTAGGTATCCTATACTTGGTTTCATTGTCAAAATGAATTATCATCTTGGTAATTCCTACAAAGACCAAAATTCAAGAGTAAGGCTAGTCAAGGCTCCAGTTAGCATTTCCAGGGAGGTCACCTTTGTGAAGAAGACATTTGCTCTTTCCCTGGCATATTTTGAATTTATATGAACATTCTAATGAATGATCTTATTGTGTGTGGTTCAATCTCCTGAGGGAAGAGTTTTCTTCTATTTAATCTCAGGAAATAGGATCAGCTCTGCCAAGGTATTATAGAGCCTTAGGAAACACTTCCTGTATTTAAATTAAGAGCTGAGAAGTTGCTTAAAGGGGTCTTACTAATTAGAATTTCAGTGAAGCAAGCTTGGGAAGATTTCAGACTGTATCTGAATCCTCTTCTCTTTCTCTCCTGGTGGGAATTTTGAAGAGATTTTGCATAGTTCCCCTAGGCAGTCAATTACAGACCTTCTTTTCCCAGTAATTTTTGAATTCATTATTTTCAAATATCAAAATGCATAAAGGAAAATATATTATTTAAGCTATGGTAAAAAGACACAGTGATTCAACCAAAGGTTTTGTTCAATTTAGAAGAAATTTCAGTTTTCCTCATCTTTATTCAGAATTGCCTTGGGAGAAGTATGGAATCAAGACCTTCTGAGGAATTACTTCTTTTCATGACAGTAAGCTCCTTGAGGGCAAGGATATGAGGGTTATGTCCATTCACAGTATTTTTGTACAAAATATATGTTCAATAAATGTGTGATTAAATTTACTGATGTACAATTTCTTGAAAATTTATTTCTCAGGTGTTCCAGAATATTCTGAAGATTCAGGAAAAAAAAAAAAAAAAAGGAGGGGCATTACAGGATGTGTTTTAAGGACCCTTTAGGTCATTTTATTTGCTATCCATTTTTCATACCAGTAGGACCTTTCTGCTCTCAGGAAGATGATGCTAACAAACAGAATGTTTGCTTTGATGTTTGATCCTACCCTAACTAAATTGAATAAAACTGGTGGGAAGCAAGGGAGGAGAGAATAATATTTCAAACAATTTTTTTTTTAACATATGGCTCCTTATTATTTCCAAAAAATTGTACCTAACTTTGAAATTAAAGCAAATCTTCACAGACTTACTGTAGGTATGGAACAATATTTTTAATCATAGCATTAAACAGTAGGTTGAAAAGTTCAGAAGAGATATAGAAATAACAATTGATATTTATTGCATTCTTAGACAAGCTGTATTATTTTTTTCTTCACTACAAAGAATTTTTTTGATCCTTTCAAGCGATGTTGAATTTGACACTATGATTAACATTTTGTATATGGAGTAGCCAAGGCTCGAAGTTTTCATGATGGTAAATTATGGTTTAGAAAACAAGGCAGACAGTACTAAAGTAGACAATCCACTTTTTGCATTTGTCTCCTGCCCAACTTCCCTCCCCTCTTTTTATTGTGATAAAGTTTGCATGACATGTAGTTTGTCATTTTAATGATTTTTTAAGTAACAGTTCAGTGGAATAAAGTATTCTCCCATCACTATGGGACCATCACCAGCACCCTAGAGCCTTTTTCATCTTCCCATGCTGAAACCGTATGCCCATCATACCATAACTCTTCAATCCTCTTTCTTCACAGTCCCTGTTTTCTGTTTTTCTGCTTTGACCATTCTTTCTGTTTCTATGAATTTGACCACTCTATGTACTGGATGAATCATATTATTAATTGCTGGGAATATTGCCTTTTCAGAACTGAATCATATTTTCCATTTTTAAAAAATTCAACGATTTGCTTTTTTACAGGTGACCTTTTAGGCCCAGCATAATTTCTTTCAGTCCTAGGTATGTAAGCCTAAGCTAATTTTCCAAGTCCCAGATTTTAGATTTTTTTTTTTTTTTTTGCAGTGCTGGGGATTGAACCCAGGGCCTTGTGCTTGCGAGGCAGGCACTCTACCAACTGAGCTATATCCCCAGCCCTAGATATTTTTTAAATAGCATTTCATCAGATTCTTCCAAGGACTTGCCAGAAAACGTTGTGCCCCATCCATCTTCTGTTTCCAACCCACATGTCGTTCTCTCTTCCAGGACATCTTTGGTCATTGGATTCTGATGAATTGAAAAGCTTACCAGGGTACTTCATTTTATTAAGTGCTCCCAGTGAGTCTTCATTTTTTATGTGAAATTCCATTAATTTGTAACTCCATGTCACTATAGTCAGACAAAACCAGTCCACAGGGTAGCCAGAGGAATTTTCAGAAAGAAGGAAGCTAGAACACTCAGAAGAGAACATATAACCAATATTCTTATTTACTACATAGAGGATGAGCTTAAGGAGATTTAAAGTCATTTTAAACCCTTTTTGTATAAAAAAAGCTGATAGATAAACTTATTGGATTTGGAAAAGAAATATGGCTTCTTCAGTCATGATTATGCAGTGACAAGGTGTGACTAGATAAGCAAGAGAGCAAAGGAAATGGGTTCTCTTGCTCGTTATTGTGTAGGCCTGATGCATGGCAAGCTTCCAATGAACGCTTGCTGAGTGAATCAACAAAATTGTTGTTAAGGGAGATTTTCCAAGACACCAGACAAAATATCAAAAACATCATCTCAAAAGAATTTCAACTGAATTTACTTGGGCAGTTCAAGGGGCAATGGGTACAAATAGTAACCAAATGCTTGTTGCCTCAAAGATTCCCTGTGTCCTTTTAATAATATACCTTATAATATAAAAGAAGCTGATGTGAAGTTTTTTGTTTATTTACCTCCTGTTCTCAATAATACATTATGGAAATGGAATCATATTAGCTGATTTCTCATCTTTAAAGAAATGGGGTTTTAACTAGTGAGTCTTGAAATCTATTTGAGTTATAATCTTGAATTTTTTTTTCCCTTTCTTTCTCCTCTATTCTTGTAATCCATCCCCACTAACTGGGATTTATATGTTGGTATCTATAGAGTTTCTGATTTTAAAATTATTTGTAAATGGGGCTTTAAGAAAGAAAACAAGGTGGCCTAGTGAGCTATGAAGGAGCAGTTGAATAAAGACTGAGTCCTTATTTAATATTTAAATTTTGAAGAGTTTAACAGGATAAAGAGTGGATTCCCCAACAGGACTGACAGCATTGCTTTTCCTTTGTACAGTGAGATAGGATATAATGGTCCTGGACAGCCTGTGAGGGTCTCATCTCTGGAAATCTGTGTGCAAGAGGACCTGCCTCAGCTGCTTCCTGTTCCCCACTCTGACTCTGGCATCTCACAAAGTAGCAATCCTCTGCTCCCTTTTTAGTCCTTTAGAAAGAGGTCAACAGGCTTTCATAACCCCTCGGCTAATATTTGTCTTTATTTCTGTAGGTCAAGCAAGGATTTTGATTCTGTTTCAGGAATAACCTTATTGGTACAAGCAGCTGTTGAGTTAGTATGGTGGTGAAGAAGGGTTAGAAAGTTTATTTGCTCCGATTTTCATTTTTTGAAAGCAACCTATCCTACAATTATTCCAGATATCAGTTCTAAAGTTAATAAAGATAGTCTCACTGAGTTTGAGGGCATTATTTTTCACTGAGTTCTGGAACATGTGTGGAAAAACTAATGTAAGATCTGAAAAATAATCTTTTAAAGATTTAAAATAGCTCCTTGTTATACCTTAGGAACTTCATGGATTAAAAATATGTTTAAAAATTCACTTAAAATATAAATAAGCTCTAATCTTCTGGTGAATTAGGAAACTCACACCTTTGATAATAATCATCTTTACTTGCAAACTAGGTATAGCTGAATACTACTTGGGGCACCATTGTAAAAAAGTCCAACTGGGGATCCAAATAAGTCCTCAGGTAATCTTGGTCAAAGAGGGGTTGGCTTGTAGAAGATGCTCATTAAATATTGAATGAATAAAACTGAAGAAACTGCTGAGTGTTTTTAATGAGGTTTTTGATGCTAGCTGGATAAGACATGCCAAGAGCAAAAGTTACTTCTTAGAGAAAACCACAACAGAGAGGACACTTGGAATTCACATGTGTTGAACTAAGTGTTATAGATCAGTTAGTTCAGCCTCTGCTATAAACTTGTGTCTACAGACAAGTCATTTCACATCTGTGAACATCAGTTTCCTTTCTGTAAAACAAAGAGGTTGTCAGTAGATCTTAAACTGTGGTTTTCTTTTTTCAAACTCAGTCTGAGGAGGAATTTCTGTATGCATAATAGGTAAAGGTAGGTAGAACTTGTTGGGTTGAATCGGGGTAGTGGTGGGCAGTCTGGATTCCTGAATGCTCTGCCATCCCTCAGTCTCCACAGCACAGTTTGAAAGTGACTGGACTAAATGATCTGATAGGTTCCTCTCCAGCTGTGACATTCAAGGGCAGGATTAATAATCAGTGCCACAAGGAGTTGTCTGGAGGCCAGTGGAGGGTACTTGAGGATACATTTTGAAAAGCACTTCTTTAGAGTGTCATCTTCTCCCCTCAAACCTGCTCTGGCTCCCGCAATCTCCAACCCAGCAGATGATGTCACAATTTATGTTGTCTCTTATGCCTGAAACCGGGGACTTATATGAGATTCCTCCTTCCAGTCCAAATCCCAAAAGTCACCAACTTGTCTCAGCTTTGACCTCTGAATATTTCTTAAACTTACTGGCTTAAGCCCATTCTTCTCCAGCTCCATTTCCAACACCAGAACTGAGGCCTTTCTTTTTTTCTTGGACAATCACCGCCCACTCCTGATCAGTCTTCTGACCTTCAGTTCCTCTTCCACATGGTCATCCCTTTGCATGATGTCTTTTAACTCTTCTCCATGGCTTATAGGACACATCTAGTCTCCCTAGGAGGGCCAAGAAGGCTTTCCATGACTGTTCTTAGCTACTTCTCCAGCCTCTACACCTGTCATGAGCCGTCTTGTAATTTATGCTCTAGTAAAATCAATCTGCTCATAGTTCTTTGAATATACAGTTTCTTGGTTGAATAAACCTTATCCAAAATGCCTGAGATCATTAGAGTTTCAGATTTTTGCATAGATTTTCCTGATTGTGAGAAATCCAAAATCCAAAATGCTCTAAAGTCTGGAACTTTTTGAGTGTCTTGTTGGTGCTCAAAAGGTTTCTGATTCTAGGGCACTGTGGATTCTGGATTTTTTTGTATTAGGGATGCTCAACCTGTACTATATAGTTTTATACCTTTTCCCCTTGGGTCATAATGATTTTCCTCTATAATTCCCCCTCTTCTTTTCTGTAGCTATTTTTTAATCTCTAAGACTCAGTGCAAGCACATCCCTATAGAAACTCTTTGATGATCTCAGGCTGAGTTAAGGGCTATCTCTCTTAGGATTGCACATTGCTACCACATTATATTGGAAATTATCTGATGCATCTATCACCTGCACTAAATTGTAACTCATTGGATATCAAATTTTATTTTTTTTATTCCTCTTACTCCCTAGTGTTTAGTACCCACTGGCCCTCAGTAAGTGGCTCATCATGGGATTCTCTGTCTCCAGCACATCAGCTCATTGATTCAGTTTCACATGAGATCGGTCAAGAGATCGAAGTAGCCTCAAGGGCAAGTAAAAAGTGAAGTAGAACTCTTTCAGAATTTAAAAATAACTTTTCCACATAAAGTAATATTTATTCTACTCTAGTATTTATTATGAAAGTATTTTAAGTTTTAAAAGTATGATTTGCTTTTCTTCTTAACAAACTGTATCATTTAAGAAAAGTCAAAATGCACAAGTGAGGGACATTGCATAAATGCCCTGTGAAGTAAACCTGTGAGTCTTTTGAGTAAATTCCAGTTGTTCCTTTGATCTAACAGGGGACTCATGGAGGGTAAATGGCTGCCGTACCCTCAATGCTGGGCACGCTTGAAACTCTCAGTCAGTAAAGCAGTCTTGGTGTTGTTCCCCTTCTCCTTACCTCGCACCAGAAATACCTGTAGCCTGTGCGGTACTTTGTGTGTGGGGGAAAGCAACCCATTTGGGGTGATCCTCCCCCAGGAGCAAGCACAGAGCTTAGCAATAAGACTGTGCCTTTGTGTAAAGAAAAAATTAACTATTCTTTGGGTAGATGACATCAGAGGGAGTCGAGTTGAATTTGAGTGGTTCTGCCAGGCACCTTAGTGGAGTATACAAACTTACCCTGACTAATGCAAACAAAGAGCCACACATTTCTTCCTTGCCCCCAAGGGAATCTGTGGCTGCCAACTAAACAGGAGAAAGAATGGTCCCTCTGACCATTCCTTGGTCAGAATGGTTTCTCTGAAGAGTTTTTGATACTTTCTAGTTAAGTCTCGCTTGCCATTCTGATAGGGCCAGACAGTGGCATGCTGTGTGACCCAGAGAAATTCCTTCTTTGTCACTTTGTATAGCTCATTTTGCTAAGTGACAAAACTGAATCTGTCAACATGAGCAAAAAAATAAAATAATAAATAAAAAAAAATGGTGATTGCCTGCTCATATGTGTGGCGCCTCTTCCTTTTGACACATTCTGTGGTTAGCATTATTCACAAGCAGTAAATTATTGGTTTTCGTGCATAAAATGAACATCATATTTGAGACAGATGTTTGTTACATATATATTTTTTCAAAACTCCAGCTACTGAAATTGACTGAAATTACTATGACAAATCACTGTATTTGTATATTTGGGGTCTTGTTCTGCCCCCTGAGCTGTAGGAACAGTGCCCTGATGTGGTCATATATATGAACATGGAACATACTTTTCTGTTTTTTGACGGGATGGATGGAGTTGCTTGAACCACTGTGCTCAGGCTGAAACAACTGCTGAGTTCCACCAGGGGCTGCTGTTGAACTTCTAAAAAAGATCATATTTTGGAGGAGAAGGTGGGGGAGTGGTGGATGGGGAGGGAGGAATGGGAATGGGGGAAGAGGAATGGAGAAAAAAATCTTGGATGAAAACCTGACATTTCTGTCTGAGGTGAAGCATGCTTTGCTGATGCCACACATGGAATGTTTCGGAAGTGTCAGTAATAAATACTTCTATCAGAAATCTTCATATTCTATATCTCTACTTATCATACCCCAAGGAGAGTCATACAAAGACATAGCTGTCAGGGTCTAATTTTGGATCTGAAAACTATGGCGGTTGTCAGGAATCTTTTCCCATGTGTGATATTTATCTTCTCTCGCAAACAAACTGAGTGCAGGGTGTTTAATTAATTTCCAAGTGTCTCCCATGATAATTTTCTCTCTAATATATTAATACGATGATTTAAACCTTCATGCAGAGGCAGACTTTTGGTTGAAAATCACTAAAGGCTTAGATGGTGTTTAGTGTTATCAATAAGCTACACGTTCGTTGGTTTGCAAGGAATCAATAAAGTTGCCCTTTCCTCATTTTTATTTTTAGAGGCATCAATGGGATTTTATCTCTTTTAAGTATATTAAGGAAATCATGGGTGAGCTGATTTTGTTATTTTTCTTCTTGGAGGCAGTTCTTAGGCTGCTTGTCTTATTGCTTGTGGAAGACTTACTTTAAGAAAAGTTCTTGATGTGATGATGAAGGAGTGAATTTCTTTTCTTTATTCCTCTCCAGAAAAACTTGACTTTTAAATTTTTATTTGTATAAAGGTGCTAGAAATAGACCCCCCCAGTCAAATGAGGAGGCAGCAAGTGAATTTATCCCCTCCATCAATGTTTCTTTTAATAGAAAATGTGGAATATAAAGCATAACATAATAAAAATTGTAAGTCTAGGAGTCAGTTGGAATTATAATGTACATTTCTTAAACAGCATATTTTAAAAATAAATGGACATGTGTTAATTAGCTAGGTTTAGCCATTTCATAATGTGTATGTATACGTAATGTCCAAAACATCATGCTGTCCATGGTAAATACATATGATATTATCTGCCCATTAAAAAAATAAATGTCTGAGCAGGGAAAAAGAACCCGAATGACAATGATGTTTGTCACATTTGGTTGAGTTTTATTTATTTATTTTTATTGTTGGCAATGCTTAAGTCTTTGTTTAATATTATTATACTCTCAGCTAAAAGGTTGCCTCAAATTTTATAAAGATTTTTTTTTCTGCATTCACCTTTAAGATATTTGATTACTGGGGTGATAGGGCAGTCCTTGAAATATTTATCCTTCTCTGGAAAGGACATTTAAACATCACTGGAACATCATGGAAAGAAATGGTTAATTCCTGGAATCTTAGGCTTTTAATTATTAGCAATTAAAGATTATGTTTTGGAGATGCAGGAATCTCCTTCCTCACACAGTTCTGCAGATTACATGTGTCATTTTCTTCTCTATATGAGGATTTCTTTCTTTTCTTCTTTCTACAACCCCCAACACCTGTCCTACAAATATTTTTCCTAGGTCTATTAGGACAATTTAATAGCCAAATATCTACCTAGTGACAAACGAATTTTTAAAGTTCAGCTGCTCTGTGTTAATAATTTGTATTTTCCCCCTGTCCTTCCTGTTGTATGTAAGCACCACAAAAATCAACCTTTTAAACATAGATTGCTTCTGACAGCTTTTATTTTATGTGATTTCCAGGGGTTGGTATAGAAATGCTTCTTAATTGAAATAGTTCTCCTTTTTTGGTTTTTATTTTATTGTCCTTTACTTCTTGACATCTTGTACATTAAATCAGAGGCTGTTTTAGAGACATGAAATGACAGCTTCCTCAGAGTACGATTCTGGATCCTGATAGATCTGCACTTCTCAAAGCAGGCAAGTTGCTCTCGCCAGCCTGGGAGAAGCCTCCTGCATGATGGGCGCGTCACCTAGAAACACAACATAAACTGCAGGTTAATCACCGAGGACCGGCTTGTGTCAATTCCGCGCCGCCCTGCATCCTATGCAAGAGGAATAAAGCCAAGAACTATTTTTTTTTCCTTTGCTATTTAATTGAACAGAATCTGGGCTCAACATAAGTTTGAAATTATATTTCCTCTCTGCCGGGATGGAAAGGCCACTCGTGTAATTTAGTAGTGCGTTGTGAAGAAAAATCAAAGCATCCTCATGGAATATTTCCCCCATTGTATCTTCCCCTGATGAGAGAACACAGAAAGCGAAGGCGGTGCGACACAGGCGTGCACAGACAACCCATTTGTTACACTGAGATTCTGAGGGGAATGCTATTTGTGTTGCTGTGATGTTTTAGAGTTAGAAAAGGGTTATTTGGGAAAAATGTATTTATATCAGTCAGTAGAAATAAAAATGAGACGGGATGCAAAAATATGATAGCACAGTAATGAACAGCGCAACAGATCAAACCCGTCCTCGTTAGAGGTAGAAAGCAAACATTTTATAATGGGAACGGTAACAAGATGAGTATTCTACATTTGTTTTTCAGTTCTACCTAACTCTTTGTAACTTTACAATGTAAGATTCAGAAATTGGAGCCAATTACCATAATATGTGGTGGTTTGGTGGGAGCATGTTCTACATCAGACAGTTAAAAGGTTTTATTGCTATTAGGAGCATGTTAATGCCCTTGATAATGTCTCTACTTGCTTTGTAATGTCTCTTGTTGAAGTATAGAATTCTTTTATCTTCTTATTACATTATGCAAAAACTTGAATTGAAAAGATATTTGCAGGAACATTTAAAGTAGTGCATCAATCAGCTTCAAAGAAGAGAAAATGTTCTCAGAATAGCTTATAAAAGGATAACTGTCAGTTTTATTTTGGATGAACAAAGGCGGCAACGTAAAAAGCACTTTATTGTAAAAGCATACTGTGCAATTCAATAAATATGCCATATAAATATAAAAGAGAAGAAAGTTCATAATTATCTTATGGCTTAAATGTAATTTAAGTAATACTTTTAAAATGCATCTAGTGGTGAAGTACTCTTTTTTTCTACCAGGTTCCAAGTTCTAGCTTCCAAGTCCCCATTAGGTGATAACTTAACTCTCTGATAATGTAAGGATTTGAATGGATTGGCCACGGTCCTGTTTTTAATATATCTTGCAAAGGTACAGAACCGAGTGTATATGGAAAGCATTAGCAAAAATTTTAATAACCCCCTAATGGGTGCAAGCTTTTCAAAATGATTTGTTCTTTTCTGCACAATACTCAATTGTTTCTCATTCTGTCAGTGCTGCTATAAGACAATTTGGAATTTGAATGTAACTGTATTGTGACTTGAGGTAGCATTTCCAAGTGTTTTATGTTTGTTGGGAAAATCCACTAACAGGGTTATTTCTGGACTTTAAAAATCAAGGGTGCTCTGTTGCTTTTTTATATAAGAATACTTACACTTTCCTTATAATTAGAAATATTTTCTTGCTTCAGAAATGGTTTTTAACTGTAAATGCTAATGATACAACCTTATTTTTCAAATATGTTTTCTAGGGTCTAAACTTTAATCTGACAAATGCTGCAGAAATAAGTCTTTTGATAAGTTTTAAAAAATCTGTAATGTGAATTATCTATTTAAAGAAAATATTCAGATCCAGCACAAGGAAATATAATGTAAATTTTCAGAATAGGAAGAAACCATCTCTTGAACTCCATCTGGGCATGGACAGGTAGCTCCCTCAATGTGGAAGGCCCTTGGTAAATATTTGTTGATTAAGGTTAGAATCTAAAAAGTAAAATATCCTAATCAGTTAAAATCTGCCTTTTGTTTTGTGACCTGAAAAAGAGATGCTAATCCCTTACTAAATATGGGAATATAATTTTTTCTCCTGGACTCAGGTATTTTCAATCTTCAGAAAATTTCATTTTGAAATCAAATAACCGAGCGAATTCTCTCTCTCACACCATTGAGACTTATAAAATTAAATTAATGCTGTAACATTTCTAAGAAAAAAAATCTTTGTTTTAAACTGCAAATATGGCACCTTGGAATAAGAAATGAATTCACATCTTTATTTGGGGCATCATTTTCTTGGTGACTTATTTCTCATGGCTATTGTACATGATGCCCAATTCATTAATTTTCTCCTCATTTCAGTGGGTCATATGCAGACTCTTTGTAGGAGCAGTACTCAGTTGCTACTCCCTGAGATGCCCCATCTTCTCATGGCTCCTTTCTCTTGGCCTTCTTGGGAACACTCTCATTTTGAAAGTACAAGGAAAATTATCTCATAAAAGAAATTTAATAACAACAGAACTTCTGAGATTTCAAAAACATAGAATTCTTAAGTTATTGAACTATGGGAAAAGCTGTAATTTACAACCAGCAAGTTAGTATGTTGTACACATCTGTGTACTGTTTCAGAAAATAAAGGTTGTTACCATAGCAACTGCCACATAATATGGAACATACGTTATTTGTGAGATGCCAGGCTTCGTGTTAAAACACACACACACACACACACACACACACACAACTCCCTCCTTGTGGCTGCTCCCTGATGTTTCAAGGATTTCTATCTTTTCTTTAGTATTATAAGGGATTCTCTTCTTCAGTGTCTGGTTATTTTAAATATTTTCCTTATTTCCATTTTCTCACACTTTCAGAGTTTGTTAGTGAAATTGATAAGTTTGCATAGGATTGCTATGATATGATGACCACTGCTAAGATGTTTTTTCATCTAGTCTTATTTGGTTAATTTTTAAGGAATTGTAATTAATATTTAAGATTTAGCAACATGTGGTGGTAAGGACACATCTAGTTACTATGAATACAACAGGTAAATATACCTGATAGCATTTCACTTGTTGGCCCTTTGAGGATTTTATAATTTTGCATGGTATGACCATTATGGTATTTTAACACTTCTTTAAAAAATAGAAATATCATTTAGAAAGTATTCAATTATGTCATTTTGTACTTGAAAATGTGTATGTCATATTTAATTTCATTTGAAATTATTGTTTAAATGATATCTGATAAATATCAAATATTTTATGATGACAAAATTTAACTCCTTAAAGAGAGTAGATCTCTAGTCTTTCTTGGCAATTGGTAATGCCAAAAAATAAGTTGACTAACAATTCTGAAGTGTCAATTTTAACAAACTTCTGTTATTTTCATAGGTACTAAAATGAATAAATAAAACTAAGAAGGTAATAAAATAGAACAGGAGCCACTCAACATGGGGGGGACAAGGGATCAGAACATCCAACCGGTTTGAAGTGAAGTGTGGAAACAGCTTGGCAATGGAACAACAGTTTTGACTCTTGTTGGGTCTACTCTGTCGCAGAGATTTTTGAAATGTAGACACATTTGATGTGACAGAATTTCTTGTGTATGGTGACTTCATAGTTCAGATTCAACGTATTATTGCCACCATATTTTATTGGGTTAGATATTTCCTGGGAAGTAGCATCTGCGTTTTCCTTTGCATGGAAAGATACTGGGTACTGGTTCTTCTTAGAGAAACCACCTCTGTGTATTCAGAACTCTTCTGTGTCATAAAAATGTACTCAATTAATCCTAAAAACAAAACACTTTTGATTAAGACTGATAGAATGAATAATACTCCTCCTTTCTTAAAAATAATAGTTTAATCAATAAACATTTATTAAATATTTACCATGTGCCAGGTAGAGTTTTGAGGATATAAAGATGGATAAGAGAGTTTCTCTGTGTCCAGGGAAGTCACAATCAGATATGGAAGCATACATATGCTCATATAGTGACCGTATGCTGTCATCTGGTTTTCCGTAGACCTTGCCAGTTAGCAACAATGACAACAAGAACAAGAACAACAACAGTAATCATAGCCAACACTTATGGGACATTTACTTCTGACAGGTACTTCATTGCATTTTGCAATTTAATCAACACAACAATGCTGTGAAGGCTTTCCCAACAAGAAACAGACTTGAAGATTTTGAATAACTTGCCTAAGGTTACATAGGGGTGTTCTCATGCTTCCTACACCTAAAATAATACATCTTGTCTCCTTGTCCCATCTGTGCTGTGACTTTCCTTATCCTCAGCCCCTTCATCTCTCACTGGGCTCACCAACAGCTGCCAAATCGTCTTTCTAGCTCCCCTTTTCCCCGTAGTCTATCTCCTTAAAGCTCCTAGAGTGGCCTTGTAAAAACATTGTCATGTGTCTCTCTTCCTCAGACCCTTTCAGTGGCTTCCCATTACACTTAGAATATAGTGCTTACTATATTCTAGAATAAATGGAATATAGGGCTTGCAAGGCCCTGCCGAGTTGCCATCTCCAGTGCCCCTTACACTTCAGTTCTCGTTGCTCTCACCTAGGCTCTTTCACTATGCTTTAGACTAGGACCAAGACACTTTTTTTTTGTGAAGGGCAAGGTAACGTTTTTGACTTGGCAAGCCATACAGTCTTTATTGCAACTATTGAACTCTATCTACTATTAGAGCAGAAAAGCAGCCACAGGTGTTGAATTAACAAATACAAGAGGTTGTATTCCAATAAAACTTCCTTTACATAAATAGGTAGCAGGTGGACTTGTCCTGCAGGTTTGCAGACCTTGTTTTAGACTTACTATCCTTGCTTTTGTTCCTCCAGTTTTCCAGGCTTTTCCTATCTTTGAGTTCCCCCTGTCTTCAGATCTTCCCAGCTTCTCTCTGGTGAATGAGCCCTCCCTGCCATTGAGTTTGTTTGGCTGCCATATTTAAATGGTCCCACTCTACTCCATTTCTACACATCATCTCCTGTTTTTACTGTTTTCATAGCTCTTATGACAGGAAAAAACTTATTAACTTATTTGCTAAATTGCTTACAGTCTGTGTCCCCTCCTGTAAGGTAAGTTCTGTGTGAGGAGGACTCTTTCATCTTGCTCACTGTTTTATTTCTACTGATCAGAGCAGACACTATGCACAGAGCAGATGCTCAGTATACAGTTGCATCTAAATAGAGTACAGGCCTGTCTGAATCCAAAGCTTATGCTTTTAAAGATTTCTCAAATCCCCTTCTGTGAAAGTGAGGTCACACCAACATTTCTTTGAGGGTGTTATCACATTGGACTCACAGAGGACCTCAATGCATTTCTGGTTGACTCAGGGAATTTCTCCCATGGGCATGTGAGTAAGGCTGATGTCTTACCCTATGCTGGTCACTGGGTATTGTCCCTCTTACACTGTTTGTCACTTCCTTTGCTGACACTGCTACTAAGTCTCCTGGGTGTCATCGCTTCCATCAGGCTCCTCTGTTACTTCTAGGGTAAGTTCTGCACTCACTGGACACCCAAGATATCTTGTAATACCACCTCTGGGAACCACAGAGAACGTTCGGCATTGTCATTACTTCTGGTGGGCACTGCTGCGCCTCTGTTGAGAGTTACTCCAAACACCACTGTCAAGCACCCAGGATTTCTGCTGGGATTGCCATTTCCTCTAGTCTTTCCAGAGGTCACCACTTCAAAGAACCAAATTGCCTCCGGTCCATGGTGGAGTGGAGAAGAACACATTCTCTTTGAGTTTCCTCTCAACTTAGTGGTTCTGAATTAGTACTGCTTGTGTCCCTAAATTGACGAGTTTTCAATCTTCACACCATCATCTCTCTTCCTAAATATGATAGTTGAACTTAATGGTGTTTATTTTGTGTCTGGCACCATTGGGAGAGCTTTACGTATATTAACTTCTCACAACAGACCCATGAGGCAGGAATATCATTATCCTCATCTCCACTGGGGCCAGAGAGGTTAACTGATTCACTTGAAGCCACCAGTAAGTGACGGACTTGAGATTGGAATTCAAGTTACTGATTGTAGGGTCCATGCCAGTCTATAAGAACCTAGGTATGTGTCCATGGGGCAAAGCTGGAGATAGATACAAAGGGTTGATGCCCCCCGATACTTCAAATCTCTCTCCTGGCACTTGTTACACAGTTACCTTCCTCAGTACCCCATATGCAGAAGTTCCTTGGTATAGAGCCACTGGTTTGCTAGATGTATGCAATCATGTGTGACTTCAGACTTTAGTGAGGATGGCTCTCTCCATACCCTTCCCAGAGTAAGGTACTCAGTAGATGCTTGAACTGTGTAACACAAGGAAGGAAGTGAAATTTGAATTGCATCCTGCAAAATGAACATGACTTTGCCAGTTGGATACTTTGGAAAAGGACATAAACAGGCCTAAAGTCCAATATAAACTTCTTTTCATACAAGACAGGCAACTGGCCAAGACATGTGAGAGCTAAGGCTGGGAAAGGAGGATGGGCAGGATCTTGAAGAGCCTTAATGTATGGCAAAGAGTTTGAACTTGATGTTGTAGCAAGGAGAGGGGTGGAGAGGTGGGAGAACTAGCAACAGCATTAGCACATTAGAGTTAGACATAGAAGAGCTCTCTAACATTCCTTTTTTAAAGTGAAAGTTTTCAATCTCTGGTTCAAAGCATACTTGATGTCTCTTTGCCAGTGGGTACCCTGTGGACTAACCTCTTGGAACATTAATCGGGACAAGATGCCACCTTCAAGGTTCTAATGTGAATTAGTTTTTTATAATACCTGTTACCAAAATCAGTTCCCTTTTCTTAACTTCTTTTGATAAAATTTCCCTTTTTACACCTGCTTCCACCCCTGCTCTGGCAGAAATAGAAGTGATTCCTTAGTATTAGTCCACTGGAGCAGCCCCAAGAAATTCTAGAACTGCTGCTCTAGAGGATCCTACCCAGGCAGATGATGTCATACCTGATTGTCTTGAATGACTATCCAGGTTAACTAAGCTTCTGGGACCCTATGGCAAACCTCCCAGCCACCTCCCAACTGTGAGAAATGAAACCCCAACCCTTAGTCTAGGAAGCCACCTGCCAAGCATGGTCATTGCTAATGACTCTCCGGTTTTCATGTAAACTTAATTAGGCTGTTATTTACATTTCACTTGACTTACTCTCCTGACTCCCTTCAAACTTGAAGACTAATGAAGTTCTTGTGACATCACAATACTTCAACTGAAGTAGGTCTTTCCTTTGGGAATCATATGCTTATTTCAAATTAATGAGTCTCTTTTACCCAAACTACTTTGGAATATTACCACTCTGTCTGATTTTAGACTTATCTGACACTTGTCAGAACAGAGGTCTTAGTCCTCTGGAAAGTTTATATAAAACTATGGGGGGAGAGCAATCCAGTCAATCTGTTCAGTATGTCTCAACATTCTACCTTCTTCCCTGGGTCTGCACAGAGAGGGTGAGATAAGGAGAGTGGGAATGATTCCCAAGGCTGAATGGCAGTGTCCCCATCCCTCCAGAAGAGTGGCATATAATTTAATGAACCTTTTGAGGAATTATGAAGAAATGATTGAAGAAACACTCACCACCCTTTTAACTTGTTCCCTGTTTTCCCAGGGTCAGTTCAGGTACATGATTTTTTTTATTCCTATGATTTTCTAAGTTTTAAAACAGGATCCTTTTTCTCAAAGTTTTCAATGATCTCTATATATAAAACAGATAAAAATGGAACTTCTGTGGTCAACAGGGGTTGTGGATCCTGAAGAGCTTTTTACCTGATGTCCCTTTTCCTAACCCTCCCTGCTCCTACCACCCAAACATACAGCTTACGGGAATTTGATATGAAAGTTCCTGCTCTATGCTATCCATTAATTCTGACATTAGCTTTAAGAGGCATAGCTTATATAATCCATATATATATAAATCCATCTATATATATATGTATATATATATAAACATTTAAAGAATGGTCAATTTTGTCTTAATAGTGAATTGCTCTAGACTTCCCCTAATTACCATTGGAAATGTCAGGACCTCCCCAGGATTGTACAAAGAACACCAGAATATAGTGGCTCTCAGAAGCATCCTCTTTGAGGTGCTTCTTTATTCTTTCCATTCCTTCAACTCCCCAAACCTTGCAATGTGTTACTCTTTCCTCAAGAGGGGAAAAGGATCCTTTTACATCAGCACTCATTTCTGCTTGATTTTAAATGGTACTGAGGGCTGTCCATCCCAGGCCCACATGCCAACCACAGACGACTCACAACCATTCTTAGCCTAATTCTAACCTTTATGGAGAATCAGGAATATAACATTTCGAAATCACACACATTTAAAACAAATAAGAGAAAACAAAAAACATTACATAATAAAGAAATTAAATAGCAACAAGCAGACTTCTGTGCAATTATAGTCAGCTCAGTTGGTGAAATATGGGGGAAGAGGAAAGAAAGGTGAGGGACAGCTTGCCAATTCCTGCACCCTTGTTTGCTTCCACCTGAAGTATCTCTCATTTGTGAGGACCCTCATTCTGATCCTGCCATGATATGACCTGCTGGGCCACTAGCACAACGGGCATCTCCATGATGTGGCTGAGGCTCTCCTTTCCACCCTGGCTGTGGGGAGGTTCCTTTGGGAAAAGTCCTGCATCTTCCAGAAAGTATCTGCTCCAAATCCATCTCTGCATTCAAGGAATGTTCCTGTGCTGTGGTGCTTTTACTCTTTTTGAGAAATGTTTTCTATGAATCACGGAGAAAAATAAAAATATTTGGCTCTACTTTGGGATTTTAATTATTTTCCAACAACTTTTGAGAAGTACTTTTCCTCTTAAGAACTCAGCCCCTGATAGAGAAATGACTTTTTAGGACATTGTTTCCTAAGCTTTAGACATTTATACACCTCTTTCATAATCCTTGCATACCCTCTGTGCTACTTTTCCCAATATTTTTCTTTAAATCAATTTAAAATGGGATAGCCTCATTCCAAGTCATAAAAGCACAGGAGTGTTATATTTTTAAAAATAAACAGATAACAATTAAAATATTGGAGAATATGGTGACTAAGATTGTCTCACCAGTGGTAAAAGTTCCACTGTTTGGAAAACTCATTTTAGGACAAGGTCCACTTCTGGCTTATGACTTTAAATACAAACTTAGGGTTGAATAACTATTATTCAATATATGTCTAAGAGAAAAAAAATGGGAAAGAAGTAGACAGGAGGTTAAAAGGAGCCTATAGAGGCCATAGGATAAAATTTATAAAAAGGTAGAATTTTGTCAATATAAATTACATTTATATGTATTTATTATACATGTATTTTAGATTTATATATTATTGACATAGTAACTATCTACCTATATTACATTTATATCCTGGTTTGGGGCAAGGAATTATTATTCATTATCCTAAGTCTGTCGTCCAAAAGATGACAATCCACAAGGCATCATACAGGTAGTTTTTGTATTAGTTTCAACAAATAAGCATTCTTGGTAGCATTTCCTGAAGGTGGTGTGGTGATCCTCTCATTTCCCTGTATTTGTTATTCCTTAAATAAACAGGATTCTGTGATTAAAAAAAAGATCACACTACTTAATAATACTCTCAATCAACTGAACACCTTTGTGGTTTCTCAGGAAAAAGATAAATAAGATTATATTATTACTTTATGGCTTTCTGTTTGCCATAGAATTTCCTTTTCAGATTCCAGAGTAAATAGAACAAAGGATCAGTTTTTATAATTCATTTCCTTTCTCTAAGAGTATCTCCTGGTGTCTCATTATTTGGCAATAGCACTGAGAAGAAGGATTAAGAAAACAGAAAGGCATAGTTAATTGTGAAATTCACAGTAATAGTAATTTTTATGTTTGTATTTTTTTTTTCTGGGAAAGACCGAATGGAAACGTTTTTTCTTTTCCTCTCTTTTTCTAAACTCATTGATGCACACAATGCATGTCCCATAATAGTCACAGTTATCATGGCTTTGGGAAAGCAGGGTTTCAAGTAAACATGCCGTACAGAGTGTTTTATGAAAATTTTGACTTTCATGTTTGAGGATAATAAAAGTATTCCTTTGCTTCATCGAAAAGAAATCTTGACAATGAACGACCGAATGGACTTGGCCCACGGACACTTAGCTGAGACTGTCTCTGGGAAGAATGACATGCCTTCAGCATGAAGAAGCTACAAGAAAAAGACATGTAATTAAGGGGGGGAACCAGAAACTGGAGCCATTAAAGAGACTGTGATATGAAGAAAACATTGTACAGGAGATGTGACCGAAGATCTCAGATCTGAGAGCTGAAAGGGAATGAAACTAGTTAAAATTCCACTGCTCGTTCGCTCCATGGGAGAAATAACATTCCTGTGTGTTGCCACTTGCCACTTCATTTTTAGAAACAATTAAAAGATGCAAATATTTATAAATCACTGTGTATGTTGTAATCCTATTTTGAAAACAAACATTGCCTTGCACTTTAGGTTCTCAATGCTGGTTGCTATTGGAATTCAGGGGTTAAAGCAAGCCCTTCAAAATGAGCTCACTACTGCTACCCAGACAAAGGGATGCAACTCCGAGAGTGTGTTCTGTTTGCCTGCAAGCTGTTGCCTATGCCAAATGAGCATTTTAAAAACCATTCAAATTAAGTTGAAAATTTGTAATTATATTTTCCCTTTTAATTGTAACTTATGCAAATGTTATATTCCAGCTGTACAAATAATTTTCACTTCAGACTACAACATTCACATTAAATCTAGCATGTAACACCCTAATACAAGATTCTTCCCAAGCTGTAGTTGCAGATTTAGAAGGCTGGAGTTGGCTGGGTTAGTTATGGCTTCTGTTGCTGTTACCCGGCAGTTAAGAATAGATTACAAAGTGGCAATACAGAAGGGAGATACCTTTGCTATAATTTGCTGTCTAAAATTTATGAATAGCACACAGAATGACAAAAAACAAACAGACAAACAAACAAAAAAGGTACTAAGATTAAAAAACCTGGATATTTGGTAAGGTAGCCATTGTATCTTTGCTGTAATTGATGAATTCAGCTAACAGTGCATTAGTTACAGGAAGGTGATGTATGTGACTCATTTGTTAATTGTCATGCATTTTAAACTATGTGGTACAAACAGAAATTGAATATTTTCCATTTTCAATGAAAATTTCACTTGTAGAAATTGTGTATAAACCATTAAAATTTTTAACCATTACTTTCAAATACATGCACACATGCATTATTTAAAGAATCACAAATATCTGAGAAATAGAAAAGTAAAGAAAAACCCTTCATGTAAATGCAACATATTGTTCTGATTTCTAAAGGGCCCTTTTTGCATAAATTTCAGAAGGTTTTCACATTCTTAGTAGGGAAACAAGGGGAGCCTTGGTTTACTCAATTCAGTTGACTGCTGATCAGCTTTTTGTGTTCAACAGTATTCTGGAAGCAATGGAAGAGATCAAAGAAGAAAGTTTCTTCAAATAATTCATTACCTTTGTTGATTAACCAGGCACACTTGTACAATAAGATGGACTATAAGAAAACAACTTGTGTTTATAGATCTAGCAGAGAGGTTAACACTTTGTTTCTCAGTTGGGCAAACTGAGATTTAGGGCGGCTTAGTGTCTCATCTATGGCCACAGATCCAATAGGGAATGTGTTTGAAAACTCAGTGGTTTAGCTTCTTGTCCTTTGCGCTTTCAATCATTAAGGCATCTGTCAATAGAAGGCTGCATGAGTAAAGATTCTATTTCCTAAATATGGCTTCTTCCTTTGAAAGAAGGAAGTATGCCATTTTTGCCCATGAAATAAACTTTGACTCATTTGCAAAAGTATGTAGGTTTTTAACACTTGCATAGGTCCTGGGTAGATACTGGAAGAGTTTGTTGATCTCTAATTAGCTCTGATGAGTTAAAATTGATCTTTAAACTATGGAGAATCCAAGACAAAGATCCCCGAGTCCTGAAAAGTATGATGGAAGCCACAGGCTTCAGGTCAAAGAGCAAATGATTAAAAGTCCAGATAGTTTTTTTTGTTTTGTTTTGTTTTAGTGAAAGGGCAGTCTAAGGAAGTGCTAAAAAATAACTGCCATGTACAAAAAACTCTAGTGGTGTGTGAGTCATCATCTTGGGAATATTCATGGCCCGAGCCTTCTGTATTACTGCTCTTGGCATATTTTGTTATACAAGTAACTATGACAATGCCACATGCCCTTTACTTGAAGGGAAGTCTGGGCACTCACAGATGCAACAAAGGTGGACAGCGTTAGGATCAGTGTGCTACTCTGTGTGCAATGACTTCCTACAGGGGGATGCCTATTTCTTTGTAAACTGATTCCTTTTTTTACTAGCCCCTGTATTTATTAACTCATTCATCATGCATGTTGGGGCATTTACTATGTTGTAGGCAATATTATACATAACACTGGGCAAACAGATCAACCAAGACAAAATTAAATCATGTATTTGATGAATATTCATTTCTATATAAAAGCTATGGTCTAATGGACCCAGAGATTCTTGACTTCCAGTCTCAGCATTCATCCAGGAGATCAGCTGTGCTGCTTGTGTCCAAAGCCAGATTTGTTGTCTGAAATCTCTTGTGTCTTTCATCTAACCATTTTGAGCATAGATTCATAGGTTAGACTCTTTCCGTGTCTGTATCTTACCCGGAGGGCAAGCATATACCACTGAAGACAGAGCTTCCTCCATGGTGAGGCTGTGGTTAGAACATGGATTTCAGTGTGGATGTGTGGGGTTTGTATCCTGGCTCCACTACATACTAGATGAGTGTCCTTATTACTCATTGAGTTTTCTTTTAGTAAGAAAATCTGCTTTAGCATTAAATTGAAATAAATACATGTCCTCCTCTATTTATAATGAGGTTACATTCAGATAAACCCATCATGAACTGAAAATATCATAAATCAAAAATGGCATTTAATACACCTAACTTCCTGAACATCACAGCCTAGCAACATAGTGCGCTGTAAAGTAGCCGTGTTTACCCTTACACCGGCATGGCTGATGGAGCAGCAGCTCACTGCCCCCACCCAGCACCTGAAGACTATATACCTATTGCATATCAACAGCCTGGGAAAAAGTCAAAATTCAAAAATTAAAGCATGGTTTCTACCAAACACTCTTTTTGTTTTTGTACTTTGTAAAGTTAAAAAATTGTTATATCTAACCATGGTAAGTCAAGGACCAAGTATAAATGCTTAGCCCCTAGTTAGACCTGACAAATGATGACTATTAGTAGCATTTTTCTAAAATCTGTTCTCTCAATACCTATTTCCACTTGCAAGTGACACCTCTTTCCTGTCATGCATGACCCTGCCCCCACCTGGTGTGGCCAGGACATTGTTTTGCTATTGAGCAGACACCAGCAGTTGGCACTCTTCCCTCCCTTCATTTGATATGCTGTGATTGTTGGATTTTCTAATCGTGGCAGTGGCAGAGGCTCCTGAGCTCATCTCTGGATTCTTTCTTGGGGGACATCCTGAGGTGCAGCCAGGCTGGCTCCTCTCCCCCCCAGGAGAGTGTTTCCGGGATGTAAATGGCATCAGAGTTTCTTGGCCCTTCCTCCTGATCTCCACCCCCAATTGCAGTCTCTACTTTCCTTTCTCCCTCTATTCCTTCTCTTTCCATGTACTCTTAAGACATTTACAAATAAGCATTAGCTCCACAGTTCCTGACTAGGGCATTATCTTTATTAACACTTGCAATTTTTGTGGATTATAGAGCTTCTCATGACCTCTTCAGTGCCCTGGGATTTGCTACTGCCATTTATCTGTATAGTCTTCCACATTGATGAAAAGCAGATAAATTGAGAAATCTGCCCAGCATTATTGTCCTAGGGACACTTGGGAAACATGCACTTTCACAGTAATTTTGTGTGTGTTTTTAATCATAGCCTAATAAATTGCCTTTAAAAAATCTCTTCAAGTTAACTCCTGGAAAAGTCTCAGAATATCTTCCTGTTTGTGGGCAACTGCTCACCCTCAGAATATATGTTGAAAAGGGAGAAGCAAGGGATAAAATTATGTTTGGGAGGATAAGTTTTTTTTTTCTATTTTAAAATTCTTTCAAGTCTGCAACCACATTAGGCATTTAGGGTAAGGAAAATCCATACACAATTTTGTAGCACCCTGGTGAACTAGAACCTAAACATAACATTTTATCCATCTTGCTGATTTTCTTTCTCTGGGGGATAGGTCTATCCAGAGATTTTCAGTCTATAGGTACATAAGAATCATTGGAGTGAGTGTTTATTAAAATGCTGGTTTCCACCCTCCAACATCCAGGGGTTCTGATTCCCTGGGCGAGTGGGTCCTGGTACCCTGCATTCAGAACCACCACACTACCCAGAGATTGCTTCACTCTTTCTTTGATTTCTGTTCTTGCCTTTGCCCATGCTTCCAGACTTGGCTAAGGGAAGCTGGTGCATTAGGAGGTGCCTGGCAAAACAGATGCAGCTGTGTCAGAGCTGTTTATTCAGGGCTCACAGGGCTGCCTAACACACAGTGCCATGGGGTTGTTGCTCAGGGAGACACCTATGATTCCATTAATTATTTAGGGATCCAAAGTAGCCACCATTAATGAATTTGAATGTATTACAATGATCCTAATCAGAGTAACAGATGCAAAATGACAATATGATACACACAATTTTCCCCCAGCGAGTTGCAAACTATTAAGGTCTGTTGCAGTCAATGAATCCAGATGCTTCCACACACTTACTGACCATGAAAGATCCTGGTTTCATTACATGAAAGAAAATAAGTTCATCCTGTCATCTTGCAGAGTTAAAGTGGGATCCAATTCAGCAGCTGGTAAGGCATCATAAGTTGGTTTGCAATAATCCTGCTTCTGTTTCAGGATTGACTGAGTGGAAGAATTCTATTGCATCTGGACTTATCATTCCCTTTACATTATTTTTATGCTTTCCCAGATGAGATGATTTGCTCCTGCTAAGAAAGCCTCAAATGGACTAAACAAGTTTTATACACAAGCCATTTGAGAAAAAAGTGAACTATTTTTATAGAGGGTAAATTCATTAAAATCAGAGTAACAAAACTAAAGTCAACCATGATAAAATGGGAGGCATAAAGGCTCTCAAGAGTATATTCCTTAAAATATTGCCAGATTTCTGATATGAACGAGGCTATACATGGCTGCATCTCCCCACTTCTTGTCCTAGAAATTACACAAAAGAAAAAAAAAACATAAAACAAACCAGAGTTTCTGCATTTTCAAAAACAAGATGAAACAAAACCAGGAGGCAAATATGAACCATGGACTCTGTAACACCTGTGAAGGCTGCCAAGAGATGCTGAAATTGTGCCGTAGCTGCACAGGAGGAAACAAAAGAGAAGCAGTGCAGAGAGCCAAGGGATGGCAGATCGCAAGAGGTGCAGCAGAAATGTTTATCTTGAAGGTGAAGGGCTCACTTGCCCTGTGAAGTTAACAAAGTTGTTCAGGAGCTGAGCAATTTGCAAGGCTGCTGTGGGAGTGCCCCTCTCCTGGTTTGACTCTGAGAAACACAAAAGGCTGAACAAAAAAAATCTGAAGATGAGCTGTGTTTGAGGAAAAAGTCCATTTCCAGGATTGCAGAGAAGGTGATGGAGCCACCTGCCCCTCCCCAGGGATGGTTTGGGATGTTGTAGCTCATTCAATGATAAAGTGTTTTTAAGAAGATACTGGCCTTGCAAGCACAAGGCCCTGAGTTCAATCCCCAGCACCACACACACACACACACACACACACACACACACAAAAGAAGATACTGGCAGGAATATCCTATGGGAAAAAGGTGAGATGAGCAGCAGAACTAACCAGCAGATGAAGGACACTCATAAGCAGATGAAAATCAGGCCCTTAAAATTTGCCTTGAATTAAAATAAAAATACAGTCAATGCAACAATCACCTCAATGAAGAAGGACCTCAAAGCAAAAGTGTTCAAACATGGAAAAGAGGTGGGGATTTAATAGGAAATATGAAACATAAGCTGAATTGGAGAATAAATAATCATGGGATAGAGACCAAATTGGAAGAAATGTGAAGGAAAGAGATGCCATAAAAATTCAGTGACAGAAACAAGGGACATAAAAGACAAGAAAAGGAGATCTTGGATATATTCAGTTGGAGTTTTAGAAGAAAAATATCAACAATGGAAAAAAACCCAATCATTTAAAGATATAATGTGGGAAATTTTTTTGTTAGTAAAATATGTGACTCTATATGCTGAAAGGGCAAAAGGGAAAATTGACCCAGACTGTCACCAACAAGAAATATCCTACTGAAATTATTGGACTCTAAAAAATTAAGAAGACTTCTTGGGCCAGTAAAAGCATGAAGTAAACTTAGAAGAAACATAATCAGGATATTCATATCCACAGCAACCTTCAACAACCTCAGCAAAAACCTCTACCAACAGGTAGAGTAACAATATTTGCCAAATTCCACCTTCTGTGGAAGATCTCTGGACCACTGTAGCCATGAGCTCATTCTGACTAACAAATCAAGAGGGAAGTACTGCCAATCATGTGATAACTTTTCTAACTGTGGCAAAAGAACCAGCATTGAGCTTTTTATTTTTTTTATGGGACTGAAACCTTTTATTAGGAAAAATTGCTAAGTATACAAATATAAAGAGAATAATATAATGAACTCACACGTATCGGTTATCCAGCCTCAAAAATTATCATGGCCAATCGTGCCTCACCTATCATTCTCTTCTCATTTTCTAATGGAATAATAATACATCATATCATTCCATCCATAAGTATTTAATATGTATCTTGAAAGCAGAGGAAATATTTTTTAAAACACAATACTAGTACCATTATCACACCCCAAAATAAATTATAGTCATTTTCAACTATTGTCAAATATCCAGTGTTTATAGTTCTGTGATTATATCATAAGTATTTTTAATAGTTGACTTGTTTAAATTAAGGGCCATACATTGCTTTTGATTATGTGTTTGTTTCTTTTAAAGGATGTTTTTTCTTCTTTCTTTTGAATTTTATTCTTAACTGTGG
This sequence comes from Glaucomys volans, assembly GCA_020662805.1. Taxonomy (NCBI): domain Eukaryota; kingdom Metazoa; phylum Chordata; class Mammalia; order Rodentia; family Sciuridae; genus Glaucomys; species Glaucomys volans. The sequence goes on along the minus strand of JAJEJO010000309.1, from coordinate 168,531 downwards.
TTAAATACACATAACAAAATGTACAATCTTCATCATCTTTAAGTGTACAATTCAGTAATATATATATCATGTACATGATATTATGTATATTTCACGATATATTGTGAAACCAATATAACTTTCAAGGGTAAAACTTTTACTCATTAAATAACAACTCCCTATTCCTTCTTCCATCCCCATTCAAATTTTCATCTCTGAATGTGGTTACTCTGGGAAACTCATAGAAATGGAATCACAGAGTATTGTCTTTTTGTGGTGGGATTAATTTACTTAGTATTTTCAAGGTACATCCATGTTGAAATTTGTGTCAGAATTTCCTTCCTTTTTAATTAAGGCTGAATTATATTCCACTGCATATGTAATATACCACATTTTGACAAGTAAGTTTTTCTACTTGTCTTTTAGCTATCATGAATAATGCTGCTATGGATGTGAATGTGCAAATAAATCTTTAAACACTGAGTATATCTCCAAAAGTGGAATTGCCAGATCATATGACAGTTTGTTTTGATGGTTTGAGGAACCACCACACTGTTTTTAACAGTGCCTACATCATCTTACAATCCCACCAGTAGTGCGCAAAGTTCTAACATCTTCACATTCTCATCAACACTTGGTATTTTCCTTTTCTCCCTTCTTTCCTTTCATAGAAACCATTCTAACAGGTGTATGTTGGCATATTGATATGGTTTTGATTTGTATTTCCCTAATGATTAGTTATATTTGAGCACTGTTTCATGTATTTATTAGTCATTTATGTATATCTTTTTGGAGAAATGTCTGTTCAAGACCTTTTCCCATTTTGAATTGGATTTTTAAAAAGTTGTTGTTAAGTTGTAGCAGTCATTTATATATTCTGATATTAACTCCTTAGCAAATATATTATGATTTGAAAATGTTTTCTTCCATTCCGTGGGTTGGTTATCTTTTTAGTCTTTCCATTCCGATTGTATCATTTAATGCACAACATTTTAAATTTTGTTTATATATTTTCTCTTTTATTGCTTGTGCTTTTGACCTGATATATAAGAGGTAGTTGACAAATTCAGTGTCATAAAGCTTTTCTCCTATGGTTTTCTTTAAGTGTTTTCACTCTTACACTTGGGAGTTAGATCCATTTTTAGTTAATTGTTGCACATGGTTTAAGATATGGGACCAACTGCATTTTTATATGGCCACGAATTTAAATGCATGTAAAGGGGAAACCAAGATTAAGACAATTAGGATGACACAACAGAAAGCAAATATTACATGCTGGACAGTGGAAGAATAATGTAACTATATGGAGAAAAGATGCAAAGAAGGTAGATTGAGTTTACTGAGTCCTCATTGGTTATAGCTAGTCATTGGCAACAATTGAAGCAATAAAAGTGAGATGCTTACTTAGAAGTGCAAGATAATATATTGTTGCATGTTGCATGTATGTGGGGAAAATAAGAGAAAAAGAGGGGAGGAGAAAATAGGAGAAGGAGGAAGAAGAAGAAGAAAGGAGAAAGAGAGAAACTAATAGAGGCTGTTTAAAAACAAAAGAGTGAAGGGCTAGGGATTTGACTCAGGGGTTGAGTGCTTGCCTAGTGTGCATGAGGCCCTGGGGTCAATCCCCAGTACTGCAAAGTAAGTAAATAAAAAAAAAAAAAAAGAAGACAGAGGGTCTTTCAGAAAGTCATAAATATGAATATAGTTAATAGAATAAAAACCAAGTTTTTCAAACAGAAGAATAACTATACAACATAGACACATATCATCTCTCCATCTCCGTTGCTTTCTCAAAGTTGATCACATAATAAAAAACTAAACTTAAAAAGACAACATGTAAAATAGTAGAAAATAATATAAGCAAGCTGACACAAAATAATAAGCTTAACAAATACTTAATGAGGAAGATTTTCAAATTGGATCCAAAGAAAAACCCTAACTCTATGCTATATTCAAAAGATAGACTTAAAACAAAATGATTCAGAAAAGTTGAAAATAACAGAGTGAGCAAAAGAGGCAAATGTAAACTTCATAAAAAGTTGTACTCAGTTCAAAAATGTTAACTGGAACTGGTAAAAACATTAAAAAATATTCAGTCTGATTATTTATTGCTTCATACCTAACTGTTCTAAACTTAGTGGAGCAATATAATGACCATTATGTCAAATTCTCAGATATTGTGGAAATAAAGACAGAGTATAGCCGAGATGGTTTGTCTCTGCTACAAAACATCTGAAGCCTCATATGGAAAGAAATGCATGATTGGGCACTAGAAGCATCTCCAGAATATTCTCTCACATGGCTGGTATGTGGGCTGGGATGACTGAAGCTTGGATTCAGCAGATTCTGTCAACCAAAATCCTGGGCATGATCTATCCATTTGGCTGGACTTCCTCGCAGTGTGATGGCTTCAGGATTGTTAGACTTATCTTGCCAATCTAATAGCAAGTATCTCCAGGCAACATGAGAGAGGCTACCTGGTCTTTTAAGACTGACTTAGTCAGTCTGAGCTGCTATAACAAAATACTGTAAACTGGATGGTTTATTAACAACAGAAATTTATTTCCACAGTTCTGGAGGCAGGAAAGTTCAAGATGGTGATTCTGATGGACTGACTATTTGGCTGAGGAAATATCTAATCAAAGTGTGCAGGAGCAGCTTGGTTCCTTTTGTAAAATTTGGGAAGAGAGAAAGAATTTAAAGACAGTTGTTAACTGCGAGTAGAACACCATATACTGGTTATCAGTCCCAGGGGAACAAAACACTGCATCAGCTATCAATTCTGGGGAAGGACTTCAACTACTTCTGCCTCTTGCATGTTGGTGTTGGAATTTCTGAGGAATGCACAATGCAATCGAGCCCTGGATGGAGCTAAGATTTTTGCTTACATAGAGAAGACAGAGCAAGATAGCTTCGACAGTGTGTTCCCTGTGGACATCAGGTCTCTCCTGGCAGCCAAAGCAAGGCAATTTGCTTATGCATACCCCTCAAGTGCTGCAGAGAAAGGACTCCTTCAGCTGTGGAGTCTGAACTACTCCTAGGAGGAGGTCTGGGGGCCATTGTGCTGAAGTAGAACAAAGGAGTATTCACTGAGTCTGAACCAGAAAAAGATACCACATAAGGTATTATGCTTGACAAAGTCCTTCTGGGCACTTCATCTCTTGGTAAGGAAGTGTTCCAGGTTCAAGGTCCATTTTTTATTTGATTAATTGTGAGTTGCATAGTCTTCGATGCATATAAGACTCCTTTCCATATTAATCCAGAAGAAAGCAGAATTTAAAGATTTAATGTATTTTCAGACTCTCCATATTGCAAAGATGGAGAATGTGTGCTGGAAAGGAATGCCAAGGTTGTGGTCAAACAATGATCTGTTGAGGAGGTCAGTCTACCTTCCAGAAAGTTCTACCTTTTGGAAAACTCGGAACATGAAAACAATTCAGTCAAGTTCCTTGCCATGTTTTAATAAGGATAGCCTTTCCTTTATTGCTGAATAGCATGTTCCTTATTTCTACTGAGATGTCCTCATCAGAATGGTCTTTACTGTCCTTATTTCTACCAACATTGTATTCAGAATTACTTAGATGCTCTTTATGATATGAGACTTTAGAGTCTTCTTCCTTCCTTTCTGGGCTCTGACAGAATTGTCCTTAGTGCTCTGATCATGGCAATATAGGCTTTGTCTAGTATGCACCTCAAAACTCTTTCAGCCTCTATTCATTACCTGATTCAAAAGCTGCTTCCACATTTTGGTATTTGTTACAGCAGCATCCCCACATTTTGGTACCTGTTTTCTATTTCAGTCCTTCCAGATTGCTATAACAAAATGCCATAAACTGGATGACATATAAACCATAGAAATTTATTTCACACACTTCGTAGATTAAGGTGCTGGAATTCATAACCGTCTGAGTGAGGGCTCACTGATTCAGAGAAGGAACTCTCTTTCTGTGTCTTAGGTAGGTAGGAGAGTCTAACTATCTCCCTAGAATCTCTTTTATAAGACCACTAATACCATTCATGATGGCTCCACTTTCGTGACTTAATAACTTCCCAAAGCCCTCTATCCTAATACTGCCTTGGGGGTTAGGATTTCAACCTATGAATTTAGAGGAGACACAAGCTTTTGGTCCATAGAGATGACCTGGCCTTGGAGTCATGTTACATCACATATTGGCTCTATTAAAGTGGCTACAAGTCTGCCAAGATTCACAAGGAAAGGCAGACTCTGCTTCTCTAGGGGAGATGTGACAATGAATTTGTGTCCATGTCTTAAATCCACCACAATATTAAAAGATCAAAATTATAGTCTTAAAAAAAGCAGTTATGAATATCTTGGTATTCAATGAAATAGGAATAAATGAGTATTTTCTTAATAAAATATATCAGCCTCAGTAAAAAGGCTAGAATCAAGTTTAATGGCAAACAATAGAGACATTTCTTTTAAAGACAAAAAAGAATTTAATATCCAGGATCACTAATAGAATTTGACATTATTTGAGATGTACTAGCCAATAGAGTCACCTGAAAAGAGTAAATCTAACGTCATTGTTGGTAATACAATATTTTGCCTGGAATGTCTAAGAAAGGTAGTTCAGAAAACATTACAGAGCCCACCCCTTTCCCTGGGGACACAGCGCTGCGGCTCCAGGTGAGATTTGGCCAGGAGGGGAGCTGCTTGCAGGCTCCAGCGGGGAATTTGGGCCCGGTCAGCGCCATTCTACAGCTTCCCTGGCGGAGAGACTCTATCTTGACCTGTCTGAGCCCTCGGACCTAAGCCCACCCCTTCACGCGGGGACACGGTGCTGCGGCTCCAGGTGAGATTTGGCCGGGAGTGGAGCTGCTTGCCGGCTCCAGCGGGGAATTTGGGCCCGGTCGGTGCCATTCTACAGCTTCCCTGGTGGAGAGACTCCATCTTGAGCTGTCTGAGCCCTCGACCTAAGCCCACCCCTTTCGCGGGGACACGGTGCTGCGGCTCCAGGGACACGGTGCTGCATCTCCTGGTTGCCTCTGCCCAGAAGCATTGATCATTCCCAACCTGGAGGTTGTGAGACAGCAGCTATCTTGGGTCACCACTTGATCAAGCACCTCTCAAACATCTGGTGAGTTGCTGGAAATCTGCAGGGACGCCCTGGGTCTTTACAAGGAAGTTGCAATCCCTCTGATTTGCACTACTAGAGGGGAGGATATATGAGCAGCATGGGAAGACACGGGAAGAAAGTGTCCCAAACAAACCTGGATGGTGCATCAGGAGATCCTAAGGACAGCATGGTAGAGGGAATGACAGAAATGGAGTTCAGAATGTTCATAATTAAAATGATCCGAGAAGAGAATGAGGTGACGAGAGAGCAGATTCAGGCTATGAATAATCAGCTAATAGAGCAATCGCAGGAAGCAAAAAATCATTTCAATAAAGAGATAGAAGTTCTGAGAAAAAAGCAAACAGAAATCCTTGAAGGAAACAAGGAAATGAAGGAAACAATCAACCAAGTTAAAAACTCAATAGAAAGCATAATTAATAGAATAGATCACTTGGAAGACAGAACCTCAGACAATGAAGACAAAATATTTAATCTTGAAAACAAAGTCAAACAAACAGAGAAGATGGTTAGGAATCATGAACGAACCCTCCAAGAAATATGGGACATCATGAAAAGACCAAATTTAAGAGTTATTGGGATTGAGGAAGGCACAGAGATACAAACCAAGGGTATGAACAATCTGTTCAATGAAATAATATCAGAAAATTTCCCAAATATGATGAATGAGATGGAAAATCAATTACAAGAGGCCTACAGGACACCAAACGCACAGAATTTCAATAGATCCACACCAAGGCACATTATAATGAAAATACCTAACATACAAAACAAAGATAGAATTTTAAAGGCTGCGAGAGAAAAGCAGCAGATTACCTACAGGGGGAAACCAATATGGATATCAGCAGATTTCTCAGCCCAGACCCTAAAAGCAAGAAGGGCCTGGAACAACATATTTCAAGCTCTGAAAGAAAACGGATGCCAACCAAGAATCTTATATCCAGCAAAACTTACCTTCAGATTTGATGACGAAGTAAAATCCTTCCATGATAAACAAAAGCTTAAAGAATTCACAAAGAGAAAGCCTGCCCTACAGAACATTCTCAACAAAATATTCGAAGAGGAAGAAATGAAAAATAATAATCTTGGTCACCATGGGGAGGAACTACCCTAAAGAAAGAGTCAATCAAAGGAGAAACAAAGTTAAGCTAAAAACCCTAAAAAAGCTAAAATGACAGGAAATACAAGTCATATCTCAATAATAAACCTGAATGTAAATGGCCTAAACTCATCAATCAAAAGACATAGACTGGCAGACTGGATTAAAAAGAAAGACCCAACAATATGCTGCCTTCAAGAGACTCATCTCAGAAAAATATGCCCACAGACTAAAGGTGAAAGGTTGGGAAAAAGCATACCATGCACACGGACTGAGTAAAAAAGCTGGGGTTTCCATTCTCATTTCAGACAAAGCAGACTTCAAACCAAAGATAGTCAGAAGGGATAAAGAAGGACATTTCATATTGCTTAAAGGTAGCATAAATCAACAGGACATAACAATCATAAATATTTATGCACCAAACAATGGCGCATCCATGTATGTCAATCAGATCCTTCTCAATTTCAGGAATCAAATAGACCAAAACACAATAATACTCAGAGACTTTAACACTCCTCTCTCACCGTTGGACAGATCTTCCAAACAAAAATTGAATAAAGAAACTATAGGACTCAATGACACAATCGCTAATTTGGACTTAACGGACATATATAGAATATTCCATCCATCAAAAAGCGAATACACTTTCTTCTCAGCAGCTCATGGGTCCTTCTCTAAAATAGACCATATGTTATGCCACAAAGCTACTCTTAACAAATACAAAAACATAGAGATACTACCTTGTATACTATCAGATCATAATGGAATGAAATTAGACATCAACGAGAAAGTTAGAAACAGAAACTACTCCAAGACCTGGAGATTAAATAATATGCTATTGAATGATACATGGATAACAGAAGACATTAGGGGGGAAATTAAAAGATTCTTAGAGGTCAACGAGAATAAAGATACAACATATCGAAATCTCTGGGACACCATGAAAGCAGTGCTAAGAGGAAAGTTCATTGCAGAGAGTGCATTTAATAAAAGAATGAAAAGTCAACAAATCAATGACCTCACATTACAGCTCAAAGCCCTAGAAAAAGAGGAACAGATCATCACCAAAAGTAGTAGAAGACAGGAAATAATCAAAATCAGAGCTGAAATCAATGAAATTGAAACAAAAGAAACAATTCAAAAAATTGACGAAACAAAAAGTTGGTTCTTTGAAAA
>JAJEJO010000309.1:145578-161084 GCA_020662805.1 Glaucomys volans | reverse complement strand
AGAAGCTACTTTGAAAATTTATACTCCAACAAAATAGAAAACCTGGAAGACATCAACAGGTTCCTAGAGGCATATGAGCCACCCAAACTGAATCTGGAGGACATACACAACTTAAATAGATCAATTTCAAGCAATGAAATAGAGGAAGTCATCAAAAGCCTACCAACAAAGAAAAGTCCGGGACCAGATGGATTCACAGCCGAGTTCTACAAGACCTTCAAAGAAGAGCTCATTCCAATACTCCTCAAAGTATTTCATGAAATAGAGGAGGAGGGAACCCTTCCAAACTCATTCTATGAAGCTAATATCACCCTGATACCAAAACCAGAGAAGGACACATCGAGGAAAGAAAATTTCAGACCCATATCTCTAATGAACATAGATGCAAAAATTCTTAACAAAATTTTAGTGAATCGCATACAAAAACATATTAAAAAGATAGTGCACCATGATCAAGTGGGTTTCATCCCAGGGATGCAAGGTTGGTTCAACATCCGGAAATCAATCAATGTAATTCACCACATCAACAGACTTAAGGTCAAGAACCACATGATTATTTCAATAGACACAGAGAAAGCATTTGATAAAATACAGCACCCCTTCATGCTCAAAACACTAGAAAAAATAGGGATAGTGGGGACATTCCTTAACATTGTAAAGGCCATTTATGCCAAGCCCACAGCTAACATCATTCTAAATGGAGAAAAATTGAAAGCATTCCCCCTGAGAACTGGAACAAGGCAGGGATGCCCTCTTTCACCACTACTATTCAACATTGTTCTTGAAACTCTAGCCAGAGCAATTAGACAGACCAAAGAAATTAGAGGAATACGAATAGGAAAAGAAGAGATCAAACTATCCCTATTTGCTGATGACATGATTCTCTATCTAGAAGATCCTAAGAATTCCACCAGAAAACTACTGGAACTCATTAATGAATTTAGCAAAGTAGCAGGATATAAAATTAATGCTCATAAATCTAATGCATTTTTATTTATAAGTGATGCATCCTCTGAGAGAGAAATTAGGAAAACTACCCCATTCACACTAACCTCAAAAAAAATAAAATACTTGGGAATCAATCTAACAAAAGATGTGAAAGACCTCTACACTGAGAACTACAGAACACTAAAGAAAGAAGTTAAAGAGCATCTGAGAAGATGGAAAGATCTCCCATGTTCTTGGATAGGCAGAATTAATATTGTTAAAATGGCCATACTTCCAAAAATGCTATACAAATTCAATGCAATTCCAATTAAAATCCCAATGATGGACCTCATAGAAATAGAGCAGGCAATCATGAAATTCATTTGGAGGAATAAGAGACCCAGAATTGCTAAAGCAATCCTTAGCAAGAAGAGCGAAGCAGGGGGTTTCACAATACCAGACCTCCAACTATACTACAGAGCAATAGTAACAAAAACAGCATGGTATTGGTACCAAAATAGACAGGTAGATCAATGGTACAGAATAGAGGACACAGAGACAAACCCAAATAAGTACAGGTATCTCATACTTGACAAAGGAGGCAAAAACATGCAATGGAGAAAAGACAGCCTCTTCAACAAATGGTGCTGGGAAAACTGGAAATCCATATGCAGCAAAATGAAACTAAACCCATATCTCTCACCCTGTACAAAACTCAACTCAAAGTGGATCAAGGACCTAGAAATCAGACCAGAGACTCTGCACCTAATAGAAGAGAAAATAGGTCCAAATCTTCATCATGTTGGCCTAGGACCAGATTTCCTTAACATGACTCCCAAAGCGCAAGAAATAAAAGCACGAATCAATGATTGGGATAGAGTCAAACTAAAAAGCTTCTTCTCAGCAAAGGAAACAATCAGCAATGTGAAGAGAGAGCCTTCAGAGTGGGAGAAAATCTTTGCCACACACACTTCGGACAGAGCACTAATCTCCAGAATCTACCAAGTACTCAAAAATCTTTACACCAAGAACACCAATAACCCAATCAATAAATGGGCCAAGGAAATGAACAGACACTTTACAGAGGAAGATCTACAAGCAATCAACAGATTTATGAAAAAATGTTCAACATCACTCGTTATAAGAGAAATGCAAATCAAAACCACCTTAAGATTTCATCTTACCCCAATTAGAATGTCTTTTATCAGGAACACAGGCAACAACAGGTGTTGGCGAGGATGTGGGGAAAAGGGTACACTCATACATTGCTGGTGGGAGTGCAAGTTGGTGCAGCCACTCTGGAAAGCAGTGTGGAGATTCCTTAGAAAACTTGGAATGGATCCACCATTTGACCCTGCTATCCCACTCCTTGGCTTATACCCAAAGGACTTAAAATCAGATTGCCTCAGTGATGCAGCCACATCAATGTTCATAGCTGCTCAATTCACAATAGCTAGATTATGGAATCAACCTAGATGCCCTTCAGTAGATGAATGGATAAAGAAACTGTGGTATATATACACAATGGAATATTACTCAGCCATAAAGAAGAATAAAATTATGGTATTTGTAGGTAAATGGATGATGTTGGAAACTCTTATGCTAAGTGAGATCAGCCAATCCCAAAAATCCAAAAGCCGAATGGTCTCTCTGATAAGTGAATGATGATGCATAATGTGGGGCGGAAAGGTGGCAAGAATGGAGGAAAGATAGTTAGCATAGAGGGACGGGAGGGGTGGGGGCGGGTGGGGGGTAAAATTAATAACAGTGTGTGACAGATACCATTGCCCTGTGTATATGCATGAAAGCACAGATGGTGTGACTCTACTTTGTGTACAACCAGTGAAACAATAGCTGTACTCCATTTGTGTTCAATGAATCAATAAGTAAATAAATAAAAAAAAAAAAGAAAACATTACAATGGCAGATTTGGTAATTAGTGTGAACAAATTAATACAAAGAAATTAATAGATTTTATAAAGACTTAAAGATAGAATGGAAGAAAGTATCCTATGCATAGCAGCAACCCAGAATATTAAACACCTGAGAATACATTCCAGAAGAAATGTGAAAGACTTATTTAAAAATAAGAAAATAATATGCTCAGGGAACACAAAGGAAGTACATTGTAGAACCTGACACAAAGAGAAATATTTAACATCATAGAATGTTGCTTTTTTCCCAAAGTTAATTCTAGTAAAAATGAGAATTTTTTTGAAACTAGACAATTAAATTCTAAAGTTCACATGGAAAAATAAAGATAACCAACAAAACAAGGTTGATGGAGAATTGAGACAAGTGGTATTTTGACACTAAAGTAGATTAAAATTTTATTAGGTAAATGAGAGAGAGAGAAAGAGAGAGAGAGAGAGAGAGAGAGATTGATCAACAGAATAATATGGAAAATCTAGAAATTGGCAATTAATCAGAAATAATAAACCTAAGCATGGACAGAAATTCCGTACATGGAGCAAGTGAACATAGAAAAATGAGTGTAGGGTCACCTGAGCAGATAGCTGAAAAAAACGTTGAATCTTTTTCTTAACCACTATGGTGGAATACATTCCAGATGGAGTAGAAATTTGGGTTAAAAAATAAGCCAATCAATAAAAGGGCCAAAGAAATGAACAGGCACTTTACAGAGGATGATCTTCAAGTAATCAACAGATTTATGAAAAAATGTTCAACATCCCTAGTTATAAGAGAAATGCAAATCAAAACTACCTTAAGATTTCATCTTACCCCAATTAGAATGTCTTTTATTAAAAATATAGGCAACAACAGGTGTTGGAGAGGATGTGGGGAAAAGGGTACACTCATACATTGCTGGTGGGATTGCAAGTTGGTGCAGCCACTCTGGAAAGTAGTGTGGAGATTCCTTAGAAAACTTGGAATGGATCCCACTCCTTGGCCTATCCCCAAAGGACTTAAAATCAGATTACTACAGTGATGCAACCACATCAATGTTCATAGCTGCCCAATTCACAATAGCTAGATTGTGGAACCAACCTAGATGCCCTTCAATAGATGAATGGATAAAGAAACTGTGGTACATATACACAATGGAATATTACTGAGCCATAAAGAAGAATAAAATTATGGCATTTGCAGGTAAATGGATGATGCTGGAACCTGCTATGCTACTTGAGATTAGCCAATCCCCAAAATCCAAGGGCCGAATGATCTCTCTGATAAGTGAATGATGATGCATAATGCGGGGTGGAAGGGTGGCAAGAATGGAGGAAGGATAGATAGCATAGAGGGAAGGGTGGGGTGGGGTTGGGTGTAGAGGTAATAATAGCAGACTGTGTGACAGACATCATTGCCCTGTGTACACTTATGAATGCACGGATGGTGTGACTCTACTTTGTGTACAACCAGAGAAATAATAGCTGTACTCCATTTGTGTTCAATGAATCAAAATAAAAAAAATAATAATTATTGCTGAATCTCAAAAAAAAAGAAGTCATAAAAGTGCTAGAAGCCAAAGAATGACCCAATAGACACATGCATCAAAATAATCCTAGTGTTACTGTATGTGAATCATTTTATGGTACTGGGGATTGATCTGGGGTACTTAACCAGTGAACCACATCCCCAGCCCTTTTTATTTTTTATTTTAAGGCAGGGTCTTGCTACATTAGTTACCTAGGGCCTTGCTAAGTCCTGAGTCTGGCTTTGAACTTGCGATCCTCTTGCCTCAGCTTCCTGAGTAGCTGGGATTATAGCTGTGTGCCACTACACCAGGTTATATATATTTACAGCGTGTATTTATAAATATACATTTACAATCTGATATTTTTCACTTAATTTTGAGCATCTTTTCCGCTGAATTTTAGATGTGTTTTCAGTTCCCTGATCAGTCAAGTGGGGATAATAAGATATCACAGGATTATTGTTAGGATTCAATCAAATTATGCAACCAAAGCCCAGAGAATCAAGCTAGGCCCTAGTGAGTGATCCATTAATGGAAGTCCCTCTTCCTCTGTATCTTTTTAACCTTCATGTCACAGATCCAGGGAGTCAGTAGCTCTAGATGTGGCTAAAGAGTATGTGTTCCCTGGAAAGCTTTGTGGGCTGTCAATAGATAGTGGGAGTGTTTCTAAGGACAAATAAATTGGAGAATGTGATCTAAACCAATTTATATATATGTCTTTACCAAGAACTTCTTAGAGACTTTAATCTGCTTATATACTTTGTGAATTTCCAAAAAGGGGATGAGAGACAAATTTAATTGACCCGAATGACCGTCCCATGAAGCCCATTTTGTAAACTGTTGAATCGTAATGACTGGATCCACTGGAGAACTCTTTTCTTGCCTTCCCAGAAGCAGCAGCCAGAGCCTGGGAGACAAGGTCCAGCCAAGAGGCCTGTGTTTCCAAACAGTCTCCCTCACCAGCCCACTGTGGGCTGGCACTAGTAGTTCTAGGCAGAATCCAGGGTCCCCAAGAACTTCACTGATCATGCAGTGCTTTAGTAGCAAACCAGAAACAAATGCACCCACTGAATGGCAGTGAGTCGATGCTGGCTAATGAAGCCACCCCTCTTGCTGGCGTTGATTTTATCTTTAACTAGCTATTTTCCCAGAGGAACCAAAGGAGGCGATTTTATGTCTGTTATTCCATTCTTGAGATCATTATGTTGATTATGTGTATTCTCTTCTCTCATGTAGATGTTTGAAATTTCCCTAGGAAACATTTTCTTCTGCCTAAGATTGCATAGAACATCATTTTTTAACACATAGTAAATGTTGCTGAGTAGAAAAATGCATGCATTACCACGCATTTTTGCAAAGTAAGAGGTTTATATCTTTGTAATTATTTTCAATGTGTGTTTATTGATTTTTATAATACAGGGATATTAACTTGAAAGAGAACAAATTACATACAACAAATTAAGCACTTGCATGGATTAGAAAATCGAGGTAGTGCACTTGAGGCATGACTGATCGGGAGTGTTGCACGATAGAAGAACTGCGTGGTTGATACCACATCTGGGAGGATTTCATCTAGCCACTTGTCTGAAAGAATCTTTAACTGAATCACAGGTGCAAGATGCCATGAATTTATAGAATTAGAGAATTTTAGAACTGGTAGAGAGCCTTCAATAAGGAAACTGAAGACAAAAAATACTAAGAATCACATTCAAGGTCATAAAAGGCTGGTGGCATGCCCAGACCTAGAACATGCCTGTATACCAATCTGTACACTTATTCTATATGCCAATCTTGGGGTGACATCCCAACTACACACTGTGTCTCTACCACCTCTGTGACTATGGGCAAATAATACTCTTTTCTCATCCATAAAATAAGAACAACATCAGACTGATGAGATAATGTGCATGGGTATGGCATTAGGTTGAGCCAGATAAATGATCACTAAAGATCTCTTCATTCATTTGATATGTATTATGTACTGAGTTCCTACTGTTTCAGGCACTAATTTGAGAACAAATCTTTGAGAACATTTTTTTCTTCCAGTATGCATATTTGCTGAAAGCACTTAAAATAATTTATATGTTATATTTTTATGTGTAGACAAAATATTCCACATTTGAATTAAAAAATCATAGAGGATATTTTCAGTAATTTCCAAATTCTAAACCCCAAAGACTTGCACTATGATCCAGGAACTCATTGGACTAAAGTTACTACATAAACTAACTTAATACTATTAATACATTTATAAATGTTTTTCACAAAGGACAGTGACAAGAGCTTCTTAATCTCCTACAGGATGGAGCAAAAGCACTTTGCTCCAGGAAGGTGGACATACAGCCAGCCCAGTGGGGTTGATGCTTTCAAGTGATGAAGTAGCTGATGGAGATGGGACATCTTCTCCTTGTCCTATGCTTTGGTCTTCTTTCGGTTTGTCCATCTGTTCTGTCACTTCATTTAATTTGTATGTGAGGCTTTTGGGCTAGGTACTTTCAAAATGGCAGATAAAAATTTATCCAGATCCTGAAAGATTCAGTTCATGGTGTCCATCCCCTAGTTCTGCTTCTCTCTGGAGACTGGAGTTGATCTCTGCAGAGAAAGAAGCAATGACTGGTGATTCTGCATTGTGTAATCACCAGTGTTGGGCACCCCCCACTCAAGATGATTTTAGATCTGTGAGTAGCTCCTTAAAACTCAGTGGTGGGGATGGAAGGAATAGGTGTGGGAGGCAGCAATGGATTTATTTGAATGTCCTCTGCAGCAGGACCTGATGTGTCTCTCAACTTTTGAACCTGACATGGGTTGGGTCCATGATATATCTTGGTTAGCTCTGGGCAGGAGAAGACCTGCAAGGATTGACATTCCTTGGAATTATCTTAGTTTCAGATTGAGAACCACAAATCACATCTGTGCTTCAAGGGAAGGCCATCTGTAGATCTTTCTGATTTGTTTCTTGTACCTCTCCTTTTGGTTGATTGCCCTTCTTGGTTCTATAGAAATACTGCTTGTTCCTAGAATACACTTTTTAAAATGTTGTTTTGTGCCAGTGTCAACTTTTCTATTAAATTGGACAGGTTTATTCTTCAATTCATGTTTGGATCTCTGGCATTATATCAAAGTTTTCCACTTTCATGGAGAATCAATAATTATACATTGCTACTTGCTCTCTTCTGACCCTCGTATATGTCTCCCTCCACTTTATGTTTTCTAAATTTAATTGTGCTGTCTCTTAAATATTATGTTGGCAAACGTGATGCTTTCTACAGGTAGTCACCATACTTATAGGTCATTTATTTTTTATAAGTTTATTTTCTTTAGATTGCTTACTTGGAACTCAGAAAGCACTTTTCTAAAGACAGTATAAGTATGGTAGATTCCTACCATTTCTTTCTATCTGTAAAGCACAGGAAATGTTGTGCATCTATATTGAGAGGTAGAAATAAAAACAGTTGCTAAAATAGCAAATGAGACTAAAAATGTAAAGATGGGAAAAGAAGCAAATATTTATTTACATTAAATGCTGGATTCTGGAAAGAGAGATTTAATTAGACGACAATGTTTAGAACTCTAGGGGAGCACTTGGAAGGGTTTTGGGGATAATTAAAAGGGTTTGTTGTGTGGGCTCTTTAATATATTAATTTTTGTTTTTCTCTCCATTTATATAAGTATACTGATAGCATTATTCTTGCATAAGTCTAGCTACAACCAGGGCAATTTTTTGGCTTCATATATAAATTTAAGAGACAGGGATGACAGGAATGAAGAACAGAACTGATGTCTAGCACTGATGCCCCTATAAAAGATATACATCAGAAATTGGAAATGGAGCTGCTAAGGACTGAGTATCCTCCCAAAATTCATATGTTGAATTTCTACCCCCAGAATGACAGCATTTGGAAATGGGACCTCATAAAGACAATTAGGTTCAGGTGAGGTTCTGAGGGTAGATTCCCCCATGATTGGATCAGTGCTTTTATAAGAAGAGGAAGAGGCACCAGAGCTTCCTCTTCCTGCTATGTAAAGACACAGAGAGAAGGAAGCTATCTGCAAGCCAGGAAGAGGGCTTCTCCATAACCCAACGAGGTTGGCACTTACCCATCCGACCTCCAGAACTGTAAGAAATTGTTGTAGAAGTCACCCTGGCCATATTTTGTTGTAGCAGCACAAATAGACTAATGCAGCATCCAATCTATGGAATTCTGTGGACTTCTCCAAAAGTGAAAAATGTGGATTGTAGTGTGACTCCATTGGGTTTTCATTAACTTGTAAAAGGAAAGGACAAGTGAACTGTGAGGTTGAAAGCAGGAGAGAGAATGATTTGGATGATCAGATTTGGGATGTAGGCCAGCAGGGGAGAAAAGAGTCTGGAGGGTTTATTCTAGGACGAAGCAGAAGCAGGAGGAATTTCGGGCTTATTGTTAGACATTCATTTCTGGGACAGAGATATGGAAAAGGTAAGACGTGTAGTTTTACGAACAAATGTGGCTTTACTGTGATATTCGGTTTTGGAATTTGAAGATTCATTTTTTTTTTTTAAGTAAAACCAATGACATAAAATTTTCTTCTTTTAACATTAGGACATTGTGAAATTTTTTTCAGTGCTACCATAATAGGATATTGTAGGTTGTGTAATTCTTTGGTTTAGTGGTATTTATTAGTTTCAGTTCATCTCTGAATAATTTTCAAATTTGATGTTTATATAATGCTTCACAAAGTCTTGTATAATTGTCTGACAAACTAGCCTTGTGTTTACATTAAAAGAAAGAAACTCAAAGACATGGAACATTTTTTTTTATAGTCCAATGTGAATATGTTGAGTCTGGGCCAAGACACTGCTTAACACTTCACTAGAACCCCCACCTCAGCTTTGAAAGGGGGTGGGTGGAGATTTTTTTCCCCACAACATTTCACAGATGTTTCCAAATGTATTTTTGCTGCAGTAACACGTAAGTGCTTTCCTCCATTTGTCTTCTGAGTTCTTTTTGAGGATCAAGTGAGATGATTTTCATGCATGAGTCTTGTAAATAGCCAAGATCTATGCAAGTGTTAATTCTTCTCTGCACTGCTACTTAGCTACGATGGCTGTACTCAAACAAATGCATGGAGGGCAACTTCCAGGACCAAAAGCTACAGCTCTGCACTCTTCCCTGCTACACTCCTGGGTTTACTTCTTAGCGAATGCTAAATGCATGTGGCAGGATCCTGACCCCAAATCATTACAATGGATAGACTGTGTGCGCAGAGCTTAAACTATACGTGCGCTTGCTGCAACATGATGGATATAACTGCTTGCTGAGAATTTGATTTATTTTCCAATAGTTTAGCATCCCTCTGCTTTTATCTGATATGACTATTTTACAAGCGTGTGTACCAAGCATGGCTTCAAAATTGCAGGTTATGAAATACAGAAAATGGAACAATTGCCGTGCATAGCAGAAATCTTCCTGTTCAGTCTGTGTGCTGTATATTTTAAAGTAAGATGGACTGCTGAATGGTGATGGGACTTGCCTTAGGCTTCATCATTTTTTTACCCTACAGGTGAAAGGAAATGCAAGACTTTCTTCTTCATTTTCAACTTCATATTGTTAGTTGGTTTTTCACAGGCTGGTTTGCAATGATGGGTTTTCGCCTTATCATTTGTTGGCATAATAAAAATGACATGATGATGGGGAAGAGAGCAGTTCCCCTTTAGGATGGAACAGAGCAGCTGATGCTAGTGATGGAAATGTAGTAGGCCAATGGGGATGTCTCCCCCATTCCCATTTCACTTCAACCCAATGTCTATTTTTCAATAATACACTTGCTCACTGAGAACTACTCATCAGAAGCTCACTGCTATTGTGTATATGCACACATTTTTGTATGGAGTGGACTGACCAGTTGACAGTCTGTGCAACTGAGGTGGCAGCCTAGGAACATTGCACCTAGGAGGTCAGCTTGCTTCAGGAGGTTGTGTTTAATTCAGGGTTCTTCCTGGAAAGATCCCTCCTCCTCCCACAGTCTTAATTGACTTAGGGCTGTGGGTAATTGGCATCTAACAGCCTAGCAAATTGAAGGCTGATTCAACTCTAATAACACCTCTGCGCTGTTGGAGGTTACCTTTAGTTCAGCTGGGTGGGAGGGATTTCCAGGCAGTGTGGGACCCCGGTTTTCATCATGCCTAGTAGACCTAGGAGCCAAGTGTGACAGTTTTGGTGCAGCAGAGTGGGCATGTTAATGTGCAGTGTAAAGAGACAGCAGTGACTAAATGTGCACTTACTCATCGGGCACTTTTGGGATATCAGGCATATAGGGCCTTCTACCTGGACAAGGTATTCACCAACATATTAAAATTCTGGCTAAACACTCAGAATTTGATAACTACTCCATTTTTATGGGTAGATAACTTCCAGGCAACTTGTGCTCTTTATATACCTTGATGATCCTGACATTTTCCAGTTTGGAGACATACTGCATGTTGCTCCACTGTTTACTTTGGATAATTGATCGCTGGATAACTTAAAGTAAGTGAAGTCAATAACAAACAGAATTTAACAATTATCTCAGATGAGCACATGGTTTCCTATTCTTTTGACAAGTGAACCTTTCATGGCTTTCCATACAGAACAAATGTTGAGCATTTACTGTTTCAGTTACTGTGCATAGTGCTCTACATGGTACTCCTAATACTTTTAAGAAATAGAAGCAATAATTATTGTCCTTTTGTAGAAGGTAAAGAAAGGTGTAGAGAAGTTAAGTGACTTCCCTCCTTCTGCCTTTCCTCCTCTCCCTCTCTTCTGCAAACTTTCCACTGTCTCTTTCTTTCCCTCCCTCCCTTCCTCTCTCTTACAGTTTGGATGTGAGGTGTCCCCCAAAACTCATATGCGAGACAATACAAGGTTTAGAGGAGAAATGATGGGGTTATGGGAGCCTTAACCCAATCAAGGAATTAATTCATTGATGGGATTAACCGAGCAGTAGCTAAAGGTAGGTAGGGTGTGACTAGAAGGCAGGTCATTGGGGGAGTGGCTTTGGGGTATATATTTTGCATCTGACAAGTGGAGACTCTGCTTTCTTGATCATCATGTGAGCTGCTTCCCTCTGCCACACTCTTCTGCCATGGTGTTCTGCCTCACCTTGAGCCCCAAGGAGTGGAACTGGCTGTCTGTGGACTGGGACCTCTGAGACAGTGAGCTCCAAGTAAACTTTACCATCTCTATAATTGTTCTGGTCAGGTTGTTTAGTTGCAGCTGCAGAAAAGCTAACCAAAACACTCTCCCTTTCTCTCTTCTCTACTCAGCGTGTTTTCCTTTTCTCCCATTAGCAATGCCTTGATGTCGTTTGGAATTATCTTGCCCACTTTGGGTGAAGCCTTGGTTGAATAGTCAATCAAGGTGCTTCCCCCACATACTAGCACTACCTACAGCCCGGCAGTGACCCAATCTGATCAATCAGTTTCTTTCCTGGGATACTAAATTCCTGAGTACAATGGTATTTGGATGGAAGAGCAGTCAGAGATGATTTACCTAAGCTGTGCCCTGACAGGACATAAATTTTCTGCCACTGTCTTGAACCCTGGAGAAGCCTTTATTCTTGCTTCTTCTAGATCTACTCTTATTCTTTCAATTCTGTGAGCCACACTATAGCTTTTTGATAAATTCCCTTTTTGGTCAAAGTGGCCATTGTGGGGTTCAATAGTTTGTATCCAAAGAGTTTTATCAGATATTCATCCTGTAATGTAAGACAGGTTTTTCCTGAATTACTTTGAGCGTCCCTTTAATGGCTTTTACCTGCCTCTGGTGTCTAGAATCTTTGCCAAAATTGTCAACTCTATTTTCTATCATGCAGGCTTTTATCTCTTAATAACCATTCAACAAGTACATGATTGCCTTCCTTGAAGACAGGAACCATGACTTTTGATTCAGTGCAGTGGTGGCTATTGGGGCCATTCCCCAGGGAATGAAGTCCTCTTTAGGTAGACACAGAATCTGAAGCAAAATTCGAGGTTTCTTTCTGCCTCCCCCAGTTTCAGACAGAATTCTGGTGCCCTGGTTTTAATCCTCACCAGGTGTGAGGCCCAAGGTTTGATATGTAGCATTGAAAAATAAATAAATAAAAAGTGAAAACGAAATCAGGCTTATCACATTGAATCTTGGAGCTACTGTATAGAGGATTTTATTTTTGTTTCAGATGTTTATTATTCTACAGCTCTGAATTGAAAATTGTTAATTATTGGCACAGCTGAACTTATTATAGTTGTCAATAAAGAAGAAATTTACTTTAAAAGAATATTAGGTTTAGAAAATATCCAGGGCAACTTGGAAGGAAAAAGAAAGTAGAACAACAACAAAAAGCCCACTCCTAAGTGTTAGGTGTGTGAGGGTGAGCGAGAGGTGGCTGGGCTCAGTGGGCTGAAAGGAAGGGTAGAAAAACCCATGGAATGGTGGTGGGCTTTGGGGTCAGGTGTGTGATTGTGTTCCTCCACAGGGGACGACCACTCTTTTCTGACAGCTGGGAAGGCTACACTATTGTATTCCTCTCTTCAGCCATCTGGTTCTGCAGATCCTCTAAAACACTGATCAGGGGTTATTTGACAAATTCTAGGGTCAGCTGAAAATGAGAAAAGGCTGTTTGGTTGTCTGATTATCCACCTTCATTCTTGGCATTGCCCAATACCTGTTCACTTATTTTCTGGTAACAACTCAGTTATATTTGGGGAAATTTATCCCTGATTCAGTTTGTGTGGTTCAGCCTATAACCTCACTGTTAGCTCCTGGTCTAGCCATTTCAGCCCCTCAGGTCATGGCAATGAAACACAGTCCTAAGATTTTCTTGGAACTTCCGGGAAGAGACTCTTTCCAGTAGGTTTTATGAGATCATAGAAAATGGATGTGGAGCTGTTTGCAGCTTTCTTGCCAGGCAGTGTTGAGATAGGGTTAGAAGGAGGCAGATTTCTGGCAACAGTGTTGGAACACCTGAATCCAGCCTTGCCAGTCTAGACCTACCCTAGGCTTCTCACACTCATGAACCAGTACATTTCCTTTTTGCAGTTTGACTTCTAACAGATACACTAACTGAATTCTTATCCACTTTCAGGATTATTGTACTCCGTAGAAGAGAGGGCCAGTAAATTTTGGAGACAGGAATTCTCTCAGCTTCCAAAGTGCATCTTTCACTATGCATCTTCTTTAAAGAGATCATTGGAAAACAGTCAGAGAAGGGATGCAGTGACTTCTCTGTCAACTTGAACTAAAACAGGAAAGATCTATGTGGATGATCAAGGTGAGGGTTGCTGCAGAAATGTTACCTTAATGTGAAAGGAAGTACATGGTGTAGCTTATTATAATTGAGAAATAACTAGTTAACAACATTGTGTGAAAGAAAGAAAAAATTGTTCTCCTCCCAGTTCCTTCTTTATTTTGTTGCAAACTTTAAATGGGAAAACTTGAACTATAAGAAACAGGTTTCCCCCCAAAGAATAGGCATCAGGGTTATGTGTGATCTGGCACTTTTATTTTGTGAGCTAGCTAGGAAGGAGACCAATGTTCCCCACTTCTCGGTTTGCACTACCAGCTCTGTCTTTCCACAATGTAGATCATGACCAAAGACTGGACAGGCTTTTCTGGAACCATGTCATGGAGCTCATCAGCCTCAGTGCTCTGGAACATGGTGGGATTTGATTTATCTTAACAAATTAGCTTCTCACCAGACTAAATTCTTTGTTGGTTAGCTAGAGTGATGAACTCTAGACCACTTACCTGTAGTGCTTGGATTTTCACAAGATTCCTGGCATCAAAGAAGCAAAGCAATGTTTGTCCTGATTGCAGACCAAATCACAAGGGGAGGGATCTAAGAACTGAATAGAAATGAAGATCTAAACATGAAAATGTAAATGTAAATGTAAAGAAGGACTTGGGTCCTGGTGCCCAGAGCCAGATGCACTGACTGTGGGCAAACTGAAAGATAGCAAGGATGTTATTGGTGAGAGAAAATAATGGAGAAGGTGGAAAAACTGTAGGGAAATAAGACTCCACTAGCTTTCAGGGCCCTTCTGGTGCTGAGAGTTGATTGGCTATCGTCAGTCTAAAACCTTGCTGTTTTAAATAGGTTGCATTTGTAGCTTAGCTTTTGTTTTGTGTTGTGTGTGTGTGTGTGTGTGTGTGTGTGTGTGTGTGTGTGTTGGTACCGGGGATAAAACCCAGGGATGCTTAACCACTGAGTCACATCCCCAGCCCTTTTTATTTTTTATTTTATTTTTTATTTTTTATTTTTTAACTTAGGGAGACAGGGTCTCCCTAAGTTTCTAGAGACTTGATAAGTTGCTGAGGCTGTCTTTGAACTTGGAATCCTCCTGCCTCAGCTTCCCAAGTTGCTGGGATTATAAGCGTGCACCACTGTGCCTGGCTGCATTTGCAGCTTTCGTAGGAAGGGAACAGGAGAGTACTTGAACCTCTGGAGCCATCTTAGGAAACTGCAGTACAAAATTAAAATGGAATAATGTTTGGATCTGGGGATAAGGCAGAAGCAAGCAGGGTATTGCATGTGCCACCACTTTCCTTCACTTAACTCTTCTATGCTTCTGGGTATTTGCCAGTTTTGAAATGAAGCTTATGTGTACATATTTGCATGCATTTGTGTAAGCTAGGATGGTGTGCTTCAAAGTTACTGGGGTTTGAGTCCTTTTCAGAAAAGTTTTTGTAGGGTCTTGCTGCCTAAATTTAGATGGAGGAGTGTAGTTCTAAAGCAACAATTAGAAGTTGTTGTGGAGTACCTGCTGATATTTGTACTCCATGGAAGTAGATGATGTATGGAATTAGAATGGATTTGGGGATTGAAATGGACCAAGTCTCAGCATTGTTTATTAGACAATCATTTTGTGCATGTGACTTAGTTCTTAGAGCCTCAGTTTCCTTCTCTGTAAGACAAGTGTTATAATGATTATAGTGCCTTTCTTCCTGGAGGTTATGACAATTCAATGAGATGATGCGTGTGTAACTTGAGTGTCCACCGTAGGGCTACCATTTTGCTCAGACACTGTAATGTGCCCCGTAGAATTGTGCAATGAGGTTTTGGGTCCCCCACATCTTCTAATTATCTGAAAACGAACTCCACTTGATGGCAAACAAAATAACTTGGAATACCAAGAGTTCCCTGGAGTGGG